>CM069138.1:74617886-74982886 GCA_035221665.1 Okamejei kenojei | reverse complement strand
TTCTGGACTTCCCCAACATCGGGAACATGTTTCCTGCCTCTAGTATGTCCAAGCCTTTAACAATCTTATGCGTTTCAATGAGATATCCTCTCATCCTTCTAAACTCCAGAGTGTACAAGCCCAGCTGCTCCATTCTCTCAGCATATGACAGTCCCGCCATCCCGGGAATTAACCTTGTAAACCTACTCTGCACTCCCTCAATAGCAAGAATGTCCTTCCTCAAATTAGGGGACCAAAACTGCACACAATACTCCAGGTGTGGTCTCACTAGGGCTCTGTGCAACTGCAGAAGGACCTCTTTGCTCCTGTATTCGATTCCTCTTGTTATAAAGGCCAACATGCCTTTCACTTTCTTCACTGTCTGCTGTACATGCATGCTTACTTTCATAGACTGATGTACAAGGACCCCCCCAGATCCTGTTGTACTTCCCCTTTTCCCAACTTGGCGCCATTTAGATAGTATTTTTGTTTCTTTGTTATAAAGAGTAGGGACTGTGTTTAGTTTATGCAGCAAACGTTTCAGTGTATAACTCCAAGAGTAACGTCGTCCTTGTCTTCCACCTCTTTTCATCCAAATTCCCATGGGAAAGTTACATATGAAAGGTAGCGCTTTCCATTTGCAGGGGTTGTGTCAAATTGCAAACATGGTGGCTGTACTGTGATTGAAGAACATGTAACATGCTATGTCTGAAACGCCGCTTTCTTCTTGTAGAATTCTATGGCAAAGATGCCCCATACAATACATTGGCGGGGAGAGACTCGACACGAGCAATAGCAAAGATGTCTTTGGAATCTAAAGACCTCACACATGATACTGTAAGCTTTCCTTTTGGAATTATGTTTCCCATGATTGCTGGCTTGTATTCCTTTTGATCATTTGATAATAAGCTAAGTCTTGTTTGGAAGAGTGACAGGGGTGTGCGATCATTCTTGACTAAATTGTGATTTGACATTGCATTTGGCTGCATTGTGAATTTGTTACTGCATTTTATATAGTACAGTACAGGAATGGGCCCTTCGTCCCTTAATGTTTGTGCCAAACAAAATGGCGTTGAACTGATCTCAGCTACCTGTATATCATCCAAATCCCTCTATTCCCTGTACTTCCATGTGCTTACCCAAAAGCCTCTAAAAGGCCATTATCATTTCTGCCTTCATCACCACCCCAGGCACCTACCATTCTCTGTTATATATTAAAAAAACTTGTCCCGTTAAACTTCCCCCTCTCGCTTTATAGCTAAGCTCTCTGGTATTGGTCATTTCCACCCTGAGAAAAAAAGTTTCCTATCTGCAAATACACTACACTATATATGCCGCTCATCATTTTATATGCTTCTATCAAGTCTCCCATCAAGTTCTGATGTTCCAGAATAAACAATCCAAGTCTATCCAACCTCTCCCTGTAGCTGAAACCCTCTAATCTAGGCAGCATTCTGGTAAACCTCCTCTGCACTCTCTCCAAAGTTACTATTTCCTGTAATTGGGCGACCAGAAC
Source organism: Okamejei kenojei (assembly GCA_035221665.1). NCBI lineage: Eukaryota > Metazoa > Chordata > Chondrichthyes > Rajiformes > Rajidae > Okamejei > Okamejei kenojei. Next base: position 74,981,391 of record CM069138.1, on the reverse strand, counting down.
TGCATGCAATCAATATTCCAAATATGGCCTAACCAAAGTCCTGTGTAGCTACATCATGAATCCCTGACTTGTATTCGATGCCCCTAGCTATGAAGGCAAGCATACCGTATGCTGCCTCAATTGCCCTATCTACTTGTGCTGCCACCTTCAGGACTCCCAAGATCCCTCTCAGCATGTTTGCCATTAACTGTATGCTCTCTCCTTGCATTCAGCCTCCCAAAATGGATCGTCGCACACTTACTTGGGTTAAATACCATCTACTATTTCACCGCTCATTTCTGCAGCTGGTCTATATTCCGCTGTATCTTCCGACAGCATTCCTCAATGTCTGTAACTCCTCCAATTTTGGTGTCATCAGCAAACTTGCTCACCAACCTATCTACATTTTTGTATAGATAATTTATATATACATCACAAACAACAGGGGTCCCAACGCAGATCCCTACAGAACTCTACTGGTCACAGACCTCCAGCCAGAGTATCTACCTTCCATGGCAGGCCTGAGCATCAGCCAGTTCAAAATCCATATGACCAAGTCATTGTGAATCCTATACATCTTAATCTTCTGGATCAGTATTTCTTGAAGGACCTTATCAAATGCCTTACTAAAATCCATGTATACACCATTCACCACCCTATCTTTATCAGTCTCCTCCATCAGCTCCTCAAATAAAACTCAATCAAGTTAGTGAGAGACAACCTGTTGCGTGCAAAGCAGTGCTGGCTATAATCTTTAATTAGCCCATTCTCTTTTCCAATTGGTAAAATTATTCAGATCAAATGTACATACACTGTTTTGGTTTCTCAAACAAAATGTTATTTTGTTCACTACTCAGTGGCAATCTGAATTTCCCAATGGGCATATTAATTTATGGAGGACAATATTTATTCATTTTGAAGTTATTTTAATTGTTTAAAGTTTACAAACATGTCATACTCTACACAGACTTTTATTTATCTCACCACAGAAGGAAACCACTCAGCCGATCAAGCCAGTCCCTAGTAGAGCCATGCAGCAACAAGTTTAACCTTGTTCTTTCTCACTTGCATACTTTAAGTGGTATACAGTCAGTTAACAAAAGGACATCTTTGAGAAAGTAAAGAAACCCAGGTACCCAGCGGAAGCCTAAACAGTCACAAGGAGAGCATTTGACTGTACACTCCATGTAGACAGTATCGGAAGTCAGGATGGTCCTGGGTCCCTGCATCAGAGGCAGCAGCTGATCCACCATCTTCCTCTGTTTTACAAAGAATGGCCCAATGCGAGTTCAAATATTATAATTAATGTGCAATTAAATTTCATTGTAGAGGAGTTCATTCGCCGTTTTCCATCTAATGAAACATTCAAGCATTTTGGCTGTTTTGGTAAAAGGATCTTTTGCCCCTGTTTAATTAATAATCATAAAATCTATTTCCTGCAAGTCATTAAATAAAACCCATCTTTATTTAATTCTTCCTCTTCAAGAGGCCTGTTAAAAAAGCTCTCTGCAACAAAGCAAGAGGAAATAAATATCATGGTAAATCTTATGTAAAACCTGTGGGCTCTCTTTGGTTTGGCAAAGCACCAGCATGTAATATTTTTTGCTGCTAAGAACTGGGTAGTTGCATGTAGGATCCTGCGCAATATCAGCCCTGTCCCCAGCTTTGTGAACTGTGTAAAGTTGTTTGAGTTGTCTTGCAGCCTGGTCCTCTTTATTTCTCCTCCCGGGGCCATGTTACTGTGAGAGACCATGCTGCGTAATTCTGGGATTTGGATTGCATTTGCAACAAGTCTTCCAAGTCTGATCACTGTGGGTAATTTTAAGCAGGAGAATAGGGCAAGCAAGATCTGGCCCAAACTGCCAATACATAAAAGCAACACTCGAATGAACATGGTTGAACCCTGATGGGGAGACCAGGAACTGCAGATTTTTAAAGAAGGAACTGCAGATGCTGGAGAATCGAGGGTACACAAAAAGCTGGAGAAACTCAGCGGGTGCAGCAGCATCTAAGGAGCGAAGGAGATAGGCGACGTTTCGGGTCGAGACCCTTCTTCAGACTGGTCAGGGATCAGGGAAACGAGAGATATAGACGGTGATGTGGAGAGATAAGGAACAATGAGTGAAAGATATGCAAAAAAGTATTGGTGATAAAGGGAACAAGCCATTGTAAGCTGTTTGCGGTGTGAAAATGAGAAGCTGGTGCGACTGGGGTGGGGGAGGGAGATAGAGATAGAGGGAATGCCAGGGCCCGAGGGCTGAGGGAGAGGTGGGAAGGGGAGGAGACAGCAAGGGTTAACAGAATTGAGAAAATTCAATATTCAAGCCCAAAGGATGCAGACTCCCCAAGCGGAATATGAGGTGCTGTTCCTCCAGCTTGCGGTGTTGCTCACTCTGGCCGTGGAGGAGGCCCAGGACTGAGAGGTCGGATGTGGAATGGGAGGGGGAGTTGAAGTGCTCAGCCACCGGGAGGTCGGGTTGGTTATTGCGGACCGAGCGGAGGTGTTCGGCGAAGCGATCGCCAAGCCTCCGCTTGGTCTCACCGATATAGATCATCTGGCATCTGGAGCAACGGATGCAGTAGATGAGGTTGGAGGAGGTGCAGGTGAACCTCTGTCGGACCTGGAAGGACTGCTTGGGTCCCTGAAAGGAGTGGAGGGGGGAGGTGAAGGGACAAGTGTTGCATTTCTTGCGGTTGCAAGGGGCAGATGCTGGTTTACAAAAGAAATACACAAAATGTTGGAGTAGCTCTGTTAAACCCTAATCTTTGGCTGCTTACTCTCATGCTGCCACTAGATGGTGCTCCATGATATTTTGTTCCAAAAGAAATCTAATTCCCGGTGGACTGGAAGCAACTACATGTGCCATTCCACCTTTGATCATTGTTGGCCCATACTTTGACTATGCAAAAAATAAATAGTGGAATTAATTGCTTCATTCAATTTTGTATCAGATAATGCCAATTAAAGTTAATATGCATATTCACGTTTGAACTTTTAAAATTCGTCAACACATCTGCTGTACATCAGATTTGTATTGCCTACAATGTCTAATAAATTTAGTTTTAATGAGCCAGTTTATTTTTTAATGAGTGTGTGTATATATACTTGCTTGATAAACTCTCTAAACTAGTTGCAACTAGCACAACCCAGAAATATGCTTTTTCTTGCTAACTGTGAATAAGGCCGTAGGAGATGTCCTTGTAATACCAAGTCTCTAGTATATCTGAGAAGTTCACTGTCCAGTTCAAACTAACTTTAGAATTGAATTACTTTGCCCATTTCATTTTAGTTAATTCCAACATTATTGAACGATGTATCATCCACGTCACAATTCCATTCGTTGTGAATCTGCAAAGTCCTTGTTGTTGCTGGTAATGAGACTCTTAATAATGACTCCAGTTGATTCTTTATCGTTCTTTATATTTTTAAATGTTTCATTTTGGCTGTACTCTCACAGCCCAAGTTGCTGGGTTTTGGAAACCCAGCAACGTACTTACATCTTGAGTGGAAGAAGATGGGGGGGGGGGGGGGGGGAACTCATGTAAATCAACCCGATTCTACAATAGTTATTTTGTATTGAATTTTAAAAAATGACCTCGGCAACCATTTCTTGCCATCTCACAAGTTGGCTGTGAACAGGGTTTCCTTTGGAGATGTCATGGCCCAGTTACGTGGGATATAAGGTATACAAACAAACAACTGCCAACTTTCATTTTTCTGAGTGTGTTTAAAAAAAAAATGTGACTTGGAACCTATGCATGTGAGCTCCGATGTAACCAGAGTTGAATCTCTGCCTTCCTATTTCCAACTACGTGTTCCTTTTAATCAAAGGTGACACCTTAACTGGATGATTGCAGCCTTGCGACAGCTGCTGGTTTGCATTTTTGCATTCCCGTAAACGTACAGCCCATTTAATATATGTGGTTTATTTTCCATTGTTTCACAGAAAGGACTCACTGATGATGAACTGAAGTCTTTAGATGATGTTTTCAACAGTTTGTACAAGACCAAGTATCCTATTGTTGGCTACACTGCACGTCGGATTCTGAATGATGATGGCAGCCCCAACAAAGATTTTAAACCTGAGGATCAGCCGCATTTCAATATTAAGGATGAGTTTTGATCTCTTTGTATTAAAAGGTATAGTCCATGTTTTTGTATTTAAAGTGTAGCAACTGTTTGTACATTACACAATTCTTTTGTACTGTACATTTTTCTAAAAAAGAATAAGTACATTATCCGTAACAAATAGCCTTTTGAAAGCTAAATTCAATGTTTTTTGAACTTTGATATGAGAAATTAAACAACCAGTTATGTGCTGAATAAACAAGTAAATATTGAATGTCTTTTGCAAACTAGGAAGACTGTTTCTTATCAAAAATGCCAACTATATTGAGATATTAAATCCTTTGGTACATTTAATGTGTTTGTTTTTATTCATTGATTTTGAAATGGCCTATTTGTAGAGATTATTCATCGTGTTTGAAAAGGCAAAGGCAAATATTGGTACACAATAACAATACACCTATAATATTTATTTTCCCTATCTTTCCATTAACATTCCCCATTTACAACCAAGAAATTAAAGAAAATAGCTTTTTTTTAGTGTACTTTACATACCAGATTACTCTTGAGATATAACATAGAAACATAGAAAATAGGTGCAGGAGTAGGCCATTCGGCCCTTCGAGCCTGCACCGCCATTCAATATGATCATGGCTGATCATCCAACTCAGTATCCTGTACCTGTCTTCTCTCCATACCCTTTAGCCACAAAGGCCACATCTAACTCCCTCTTAAATATAGCCAATGAACTGGCCTCAACTACCTTCTGTGGCAGAGAATTCCAGAGACTCACCACTCTCTGTGTGAAAAATGTTTTCCTAACATCCCATTTGATTTCTTCACTGCCTGCTGCACCTGCATGCCTACTTTCAATGACTGGTGTACCATGACACCCAGGTCTCGTTGCATCTCCCCTTTTCCTAATCTGCCACCATTCAGATAATAGTCTACCCTCCTGTTTTTGCCACCAAAGAGGATAACCTCACATTTATCCACATTATACTGCATCTGCCATGCATTTGCCCACTCACCCAGCCTATCCGAGTCACCTTGCAGCCTCCTAGCATCCTCCTCACACCTAACACTATCCCCCAGCTTAGTGTCATCCGCAAACTTGGAGATGTTGCATTCCCCTCGTCCAAATCATTAATATATATTGCAAATAGCTGGGGTCCCAGCACTGAGCCTTGCGGTACCCCACTAGTCACTGCCTGCATTTCTGAAAAGGATCCATTTACTCCTACCCTTTGCTTCCTGTCTTCCAAGCCAATTAATCTAAAACCACCTTCAGTCTGAAGAAGGGTCTCGACCCGAAACGTCACCCATTCCTTCTCTCCAAAGTTGCTGCCTCACCCGCTGAGTTACTCCAGCACTTTGTGTCTACCTTTGATTTAAATCAGCATCTGCAGTTCTTTCCTACACATAACCTAAAAACCTGTATGTCTTTGGCATGTGGGAGGAAACCGGAGCACCTGGAGAAAACCCATGCAGCTGCAGGGAGAAGGTACTAACTCCATATAGACAGCGCCCATAGTCAGAGTCAAACCTGGATCTCTGACACTGTAAAGGCAGCATCTCTACCACTGCACCACAACGCTGCGCCGTTCTTGTGGAGTATTGTGTAATCAGATTGGTCAGTAGTTTGACAGGTGAGGTGTGAGCTGCTCTTGCATATCTGCAACTGACATTATTACCATTTTAACCCAACATAGGCTCCCACAAGCTGGGAGAGGCGGCCGCCCACACCTATTAATCTGCAGGTCAACATCAAATTCCCAGATGAAACATCAAATCCTGTGCTTTTTGAGTCAAAGACAACAATGTCCTGACTATTCCTGCAAAGCTCAAGGGAATTATAAATCTTGGCATTCACTTCTCATCTCCCTCCAATTTAAATCTATTGCATAAATTTGGCCACATTGTAAATGTAACTATCAAATTATTAAATTGACTGTTGATGAATGCAAATTAATCAACTTGCTGACTACTAAATTTGTGCATTCAAATTATAAATGCACTTTTGTGGACTTCTGTTCTTATCTACATTAATTCAAGATGGCATGAGAATTTTTATATCTCTGTAGACTTCAATTTAATGCTCGTGTAAAAACTCTGGGTTATAATAGTGGAACACACAACACCACACGGAAGTAGGAAGTTTAACCCTACACTAATGCGGCTAGAAATAATTTAATTTCCAAATGTAAAACATTAGAATGGCTTGAATATCATGAAACATTATAACTTTGTTTATTCAGTAGCCAAGGATCTTTGAAATTGGCTGTCTCTTATCTACTTTTTAATCTCTAAATATTTTGAGATGAGTAATTTGTATATGAAATTTCTGAACGGAATGAGTTCTTGACCTTTGCACACTCGGACTTTAAACATGTAACAAGCATAATTTATTACTGAATACTAACGGAGTATTGATCTTCTATCAATATAGTATTATTTGGTTTTGTCCTTAAACATCTATGCTTTTGGATTACATATGAAGACAACAATTCATGTCCACGCTTTCATAGACAGTAATAATAATAATAATAATATATTTTATTGTCATTGCACATAAGTGCAACGAGATTTGGTTTGCAACTGCCATCCGATGTCATAACTTAAACAACTAATAAAATTTACATTTAGATACGTGTAGAATGGAGCTAGAGACCACAGATAAAATGTGTTGATTCTAGATTCCAATGCAACTGAGTTCCCATTTGGTTGAAACGTATTAAGATTGATTCAATCATTCATCATCGTTGCAAACATTAGCGAAGCAGTGGTGCTGATTTCCAACGGGAACTGTGGCGGACGCACCACACATCTCAGTCCTCAAGTCCTGCGGACTTCTGTCACTGGAAATATAGGATTTTGATTTATGTACGACATACGTACATACATACATACGAGCTATGTACGACAGTGATCGCAACATCTACTGAAGTGTGTGTGGATGGTCGTTGGCTCGCTAGAAGTTCATCCGCCCTTTGACAGCAGGGCCGGCCTTAAGCCGATTGGACCGATTTCTCCCAATTGGGCCCCGCGCCCAACGGGGGCCCCGCGTTACTTTTCCGTATTTCTTATGGAAATACAAATTCGCTTTGTTAAATAAAGATTTTTTTAAAAACATTCGCCATTACAGATTTTTTTATAAAACGAACATGGACAACCGCTGCACGGCCATCAGATACAAATGATTTGTTAACTACTACTGTAGCACTTGTTAACAGCCAGTAGTTAACAAGTAGTTATACAATGTGTCATCAATGCATCGATCCACATTCCTCAGTAAATGTAATTGTGTTTTGAACAAGTATTAATGACGCTGCGTTCCTTTGAATACAATTCACGTTGCGTCATTAATACTTGATCAAAGCACAATTACATTTACTGAGGAATGTAGATCGATGCATTGATGACACATTGACAAATTCTTAAAACTCACCATCATAATTGAGGGCTTCTTCTTGGTGAGCTTCTTGGTCTGCAGCAGGTTAGTCATTCAATTTACCTACCGACCCACGCTCTCTCCCTCCCTCCCTCTCTCTCTCGCGCGCTCTCTCTCCCACTCCCCATCTCGTCTTTCTCTAGCTCTCTCGGCATTCCCAGAATCATTGACGTTTTGCGGGAGACAAAAATGCTGGAGAAACTCAGCGGGTGAGGCAGCATCTATGGAGCGAAGAAAATATGCAACGTTTTGGGTCGAATCCCTTCAGACCCGGCCCGAAACGTTGGCTATTACCTTCGCTCCATAGATGCTGCCTCAAGCCCTGTCCCACTGTGTGAGTTCACCCAAGAGCTCTCGCGAGTTTAAAATCTCTGTGTAACATCTCTGTCCCTATCTTCAAATTCCCACTTTGAAATAAAATACAACTTTCGACTTAAAAATTGCGCAGCAGGATCGCAATTAGTCGATTCCCATGCATTTTCAATCATTGTTCGATTCAGTGTAATTTCCACACCTGGTTGTAGTTTTTTTTGAAAGATACTGTACATTACAATAAATAGTTTCAAGCATACCTGGTACTAAACGCACGAACATTAAGGTGGTTACTGATGTTACAAACGGTTATAAATGAATATAATCTCTAAGTAAAATAGGAGATTTCCGTGGAAAGAATATTTAACCAGAATATAAGGTGAAGTCGCTGCAAAATGCTCACTTAAAACAATACGCCGTCAACTCAGGATTGTTTCTTAGCCTTCGGACAGGTGTTTCAACCTAACCTCGTAGCTCGCTGTTAATCGCTTCATAGCTATTAGTTTTCATTCCTGGTTCGTATCTCGAACTTCTCCAAATGCAAACGCTTCAAGTTACGCTTGTTGTGTGGTGGTAAGGGGGATGCTAGGATAAAATACCATATATATATTTGCATTTATATAGCGACCCTGCTGCAAAATTCTTAAGTTGTATTTTATTTCAAAGTGGGAATTGGAAGATAGGGACAGAGATGCCACACAGAGATTTTGATAGGAAGGAAGCATTACAGCAGCTGAGTAAAAGATCGGTGAAATGGTAGGTTCAATGAAGATCAGGCGAGGGGGATTGGGGGTGGGGGAAACATATCTATAGCTTGGGACTTGCCTAGAAGAGTACTGAGATGGATTATCATTCCACGCCAAATTTCTTTGACAATAATACCTTTTATGCAATTATCATAACATTTTGCTGGATATGCATCAACGGACTATGTATGGTACATGCTCATAAATTAGTAAAACAAATGTTCTTCTTTACGTACTGTTGTTTCTGGGATGGGGGTGACTGATAACAAATAACCTACATTCGATATTTTGTCATAATGTGGCTGAAACGATGGCATATTTTGTGATATTTATTGAGATAGAAAGATACAACTGCGTTTGGCAAGATATTACCTTGCAACATTCTGTATGTCTGATAGATATTGTGAAATGGAACTCAGTAATTATGGGAGGATTACATAAAACTACAATTGAAAGGTAATTATTATACTGAGTATTCTTATTTCCATCATGAACATACAATAGTGATAAAGGTCCTACTACAGTAAACTCACGAGCTACTACGAGCTGCCGTTAGCGCTAAGAAACGTCCCGAACTCTGAAGTGACTTGCTTACCATGAGTTTTGATTTTTTTTAAACCCGGGAGAGCTCTGGGGTGAATTCGCACTGAGGGACAGGGCTTCACAGCCGCTGAGTTTCTTCAGCATTTTTGTCTACCAGCATCTACAGTTCCTTCTTAGACAATTTGTGGTGATAGCTGCATCTGCGGTTCCTTTCTGTTGCGGTTGGGGGAGGGGGGAGAGTCCTGGTCCGTGGCGGCTCCTGATAAGTGATATGTTCCCTCCACGGGTGCTGCCTTGCCCGCTGAGTTCCTCCAGCACTCTGTGTTTTTTGTTTGGCTCTGAAGTTGAAGGTGGACCCCCCTGTGTCTACCTTCAGCTCCCTGTCCGTGGTGGCTCAGCGGGACGGGCAGGGGCTGGTCGGGACCCTTCTTCAGACAACCACAAGTACTCTCACCGACGAGAGTACAGTCTGAAAAGGGCCTTCTCTCCAGAGTCGCTGCGCTGCCTGTCCTGCTGAGCTACTCCAGCTTTTGTCTCATAAATTTCAGAGTTAGATAAAATTTCTCATGGGTGGCTTATAGCGTCTCCCCACCCCTTCCATCCCAACCTCAGCCTCACGGACCTTAGCGTACCCCTAGTTCCTAAAACCCATTTCCATCACTGATTGCAATATATATGTAACACCACGTTGCAGGTTCTACAGAGATTTTCCTGGTTTCTGTAAACATGAATAAAAGACTAAGGGACATCGGCAGAACATGTGTGAGTGGCAGTAAGAAGAGGGGTATAGCCAAGGCAAAGAAGGCCGATGCAGTAAAGGAGAAAGGTGCATTAGATGAAGGGAGGGGAGGGAGTGAGGTGGAGGGTGGGAAGGATGGAAGGGTGGGAATGAATGTGGGAGAGGAGGAAAGAAGTCTGAATGAGGGGAGAGGTAGGAAATGAGGCAAAGGGAGCCTTTTTATAAATACTGAAGATATGAAAGTGAATTAGGTATCAAATTAAACTTCTTTTTATATCTGATGGGATAAATTGCAGACGAATTTTAAAATCTCAAAATGTTGTAACATTGCTAGAAAATGTACCTGCATCTTGGAGGCCGAAGGTTAGGTTGTTAGCCAAGAAAGGTAGACTTCGTTATCCCTCAGTGCAGCAACTTCAAGAACGATGTTGCTGTAATGAGGGACAGCCAAGTCTAGCCCTCATTGCTGGCAGCCGATGGGAAGCAGCTCTAAAGTGGGAAGCAGCTGTAAAAGGACAGCGCTGCTGGGGGGGGGGGGGGTCCTTTCAGAGCGTGTGGGTAGTCTGTCCAGGGGTAAAGTTGCGGGGAGGGCAGGAGCGTTGAGAGGGGAGGGGGTCGGCTGAGGATCATCCAGCTCAAGAGCGGGTCAGCGGGCGATGGATAACATAGAGCTCCGCTCTATGATCTTTGCTCTTCAGCTGGTCCCCTCACTGTTCAGACGGCGAGCACTGCCAGAGGTGAGCGGGCCGGCAGAAGGCGCTGAGATGGCCGTTGGTCCCGCTGTCCAGTGATGGCGACCACTCGTAGCCACCCGAGCTGCTTCCCTGCCCGGCCACAATGCGGTAGCTCCACGCCCGGAGCGCCGCGGCAGTGGTGAGTGAGTGGGTTACTGACATGAACCCCGACCCCCTCCTTCTCAACCCTCCCGCCCTCCCCGCAACTTTACCCCTGGCCAGACATTCCACGCGCTGTGAAAGGAACTCTCCCCCTAATTGGTCCCTTGAACTAGTATTGTTATTCAATAAGATGACAACTGATTCATGTTGTCCCGATGTGCTCCCGTTTTTCCCACCATCTTTCCACCTGCCATCACCCTCCATCCCCCACCCATTCAGTAATTCAGAAAGAAGGAGACTTGGAAGCCGTGGGAAAATTGAATTGTTACTTTATTTTTATTTTATGGAGAGAACAATCTGCACATCCTCGGTTTAAGATTTTTTTAAAGCCGACCGACTGTCATATTACTCACGACATGTGACTCATTTATAATTATTTATTTGCATTTCTATGAATTTTTTTTCCCAATTGGGCCCTGCACCAGCAAAGGCAGCCCTGCTTGACATGTCTTGTTTTTGGTCCTGCTGGGGATCCACAGCCCCCTCTTCACCTGGCAAACCAGGTGGGAGAGACGGTTTGGTCGCTGACTATCCGACCATGGAGCTGGTAGCACGGGGTTACATGGTACCCGTGGCAGGGGGAACACTCTTCCCCCCCCCCCCCCCGACCTGACTTGCAACTAAGAGTAAGCATAGTTATCCATCATCAGCAAAATGCATTTAATTAGTACCCCATGCACGGTCAAATCAAAAGTTTCAAGACTCCTCAAAGATGTGAGTTAATGGTTGTTGATTTTGAAGGATACTAGCAAGGGCAAGTTTACTGAGTGTTCTTGCTATGGTGAGTATGTAGAGGGTTCCTTTAGATAACTCCAGGAATTAAGGTCTGATTAGCTGAAGGTGGGGCAAAGGAAAGGGTATTGCAGAAAGATAATACATGATTACATTTGAGCCATTTACAGTATATAGGTACATGTCAAGGGAATAACATATAGTGCAAGGTAAAGACAGTAAAGTCCGATCAAGGATAGTCCGCGGGTCACCAAAGAGGGCGATGTCGACAGAGTTTGGAAGGGGGTTACGGGATTGGATGAGATAATTTTAAGGTGGCAGAGGAACTTATCAAATTCTTATATTATTCTTTCACCAAACAAAAATAAAACACTTGGTCAGGGAAGGAGAAATCAATTTATTCTTTTTTATTGTTGGTTTTAAGCCATAATGCTTATTGAGGGGATATTAAATCAGCTTCCGGGTAGTAATCCAGGGAACCAATGATCCCAGCTGGTTGAGCAATAAAAAGCTGACCAGTGAGTGGCCTCACCCGCTGAGTTACTCTAGGACAGGGGTGGGGAACCTGCGGCCTTAAGTGCGGCCTTTTGAATGAATCCAAAATTTGTAATTGGCCAAATAAAAGATGTAATAAAATGGAGAATCTCTGTATTTGCAGAGCCTGTTTAGGCTCTTTCTGTGAAAGTTGCAAGCTGAGTCACAGCTCCAAGGAGTCTGGACCCCAGATGGAAGTTGAGGATAGGTGAGATCCAGATGTCCTTCCTTTTGTTAATATGTATGACGGTTTTGCAGAAGTGCTGAGCAGGTTTGCAAATGCATCATTAGGATGAATTAGCCCACAACGTAACAGAACAACTTCGCGCAATGCTCCAAAAGGAAAATATATATTATTCAATCGCTTTGGCTGAATCAACTAATACTACTGACTCGGTGCAGGTTTTATGCTTCATTCAGGCCATAACAAGATTTTCTTTGCTACGAAGAGTTACTCGCTTTGGGCACTCTTACGGGTAAAACACGAGGAATAGATTTGTTCAAGAACTTACAAGATAAATGTCGTGAAGTTGGACTGGAATTGGTTAATTTAGTGAGTGTATGTACAGACGGTGCACCTTTCATGAGAGGAAAACGTGAAGGGTTTATTGCACAGATTAAAGAGGTATTATCAGATCCAGATAATTTCTCTCATTTCTTTTCATTGTATTTTACATCAGCAAAATCTCTGTGCTAAATCTACTATTTTAAGTGACACTTTGCAACAATTGTTAACTATATTCGTGCAAATGCAACATGGCATCATCAGTTTTGTAATATGCTAAAGTTGGACAATGAGGCATTCAGTGTGGATTTGCCATATCATTGTAAAGTGCATTGGCTATCGCAGGGCCAGATGTTAGCAAAATGTTTATCTTTGTGAGAACAGATAGTTAAATTTCATGAAGAACAGAATCAGCAATGTGAATAAGATTTCTTTTTTTTTTAATATATTTTTATTAGAGGTAAGCAATAAATTGGCAAACATATTATGGTAGAAGTATTTCGTGTACATCAATCACACATTATTAATATTATCAATTGAATCATTCTGCCTCTAATAGTTGTTTTTTTTTATAGATTAAGAGTAATATAAAGAGAGAGAAAAAATAGAGAAAAAGAAAAATCAAAAAAAAAATCATAAGGAATGGAATAATTTACCATTAATACATCATTGGAGATAGGATCAAGGAATATAGAGTATAACTTTTCATCTGATCCTGAGTCCAAGTTTCAGTTAGGTCCCCCTGCCGAACCAATCTACCCTTTTAAGTAATCGATGAAAGAAGACCATATTCTAACAAAGAGTTCTTGTTTGTCCATTAAGGCAAATCTGATTCTTTCCAGGTGTAGGGTCCCCGACATTTCCATAATCCACATTTTAATTGTGGGGGTTATAGGGCCTTTCCAAAATTTTAATATTAATTTCTTCCCGATTATTATACTGTAATCTAGGAAATGTCTTTGGCTTGTTGTAAGTATTAAACTTTGTACTGATATTCCAAGTATTATTAGTTTTGAGTCCGGATCCAGTGTAGTATTAATAACTTCAGAAGTTATTCTAAAAATCTCAATCCAGAAATTTTTAATTTTTATACAATTTGCAAAAGTATGTGTTGTTAGCCTCTAGATGCTGACATTTATCGCAGATAGGAGAGACATGTGGAAAGATTCTATTCAGTTTGACTTTTGAGTAATGTAATCTGTGTAATACTTTAAATTGTATTAAAGCATGTCTGGCATTTAACGAGCATGGATGTATATATTGTAAACTTTTATCCCAAATATCTTTCGTTATGGGTTGGCTTAATTCATTTTCCCATGTATGTCTATGTGATTCCGTCGATGGTACCTCGCTATCTAAAAGGATATTATAAATATAAGTTGTTAGTTTTTCTGTATTAGGATGCTTATTCAAACATTCATCAAGGATTTCTGGTTCCCTATTCCTATAATCTTGTGTTTTTGATTTAACATAATCTCTGAGTTGTCGATATCGAAAAAAAATTATTTGAGTGTAATCCATAAATCTGTTGTAACTCCTGAAATAAAAGAAAAGTGCCTTTCTTATAAAGATGTTCCATCTTTTTAATTCCATAATTTTTTCCATTGTGTGAAACCTTTATCCAGTGTGGAAGGTTTGAATAAGGGATTGTTTACAATAGGGAGACAGAGTGGTATATTATCCAATTTTAAAGCCTTTTTTCATTGTTTCCAGATTCGTGTACCACTATGTCTTATTGGGTTTCCCCTATAGATTTTTTTGTGCAATTTTGTCGGTGCAAACATAATCGAACCGATTTCAAAAGGTAAACAGTCCTCCTTTTCCATCCTTAACCAGTCTGGTTGTTGATCCATTTCTTCCAGCCAAAAATTCATGTTTTTAATATGGACTGCCCAAAAATAAAACAGAAAATTTGGTGGAGTTAAACCTCCATTAATCTTTGATTTACATAAATGTTTTTTACTTATTCTATGATTCTTATAATCCCAGATGAAACTTGTAACAGTAGAGTCTACTTTAAAAAAAAAAAAGAATTTGGAATATATATCGGGATTGACTGAAATAAGTATAATAATTGCGGCAAAAAGATCATTTTTATAGCATTAATTCTACCGAACATTGAAATGGAGAGTGTTTTCCAATATTGAATATTCTTGTTTAGTTTATTCAGTAAAGGTGGGAAATTTGATTTAAATAAAGAAGTATACGTCTTAGTTACATAAATACCTACATATTTAAATCTTTTCTCAACTATTTTAAAAGGTGATTGTTGTAGTGTATGTAAATTGATTTAGCTATTGGCATGATTTTACTTTTATTCCAATTAATTCTATATCCTGAGAACTGACCAAATTGAGTTATTAGATATAATAAATTTGGAATACTAATTTCTGGCTTTGTAATATATATTAATACATCATCTGCATATAAAGATATTTTATTCATTGTATCTTTAGTATTGTACCCATGTATTTCTGGATGAGCTCTGACACTTTCTGCGAGTGGTTCAATTGCTATAGCGAATAATAATGGAGATAGCGGGCATCCTTGTCTACAACCTCTAGAAATATTAAATTTAGTTGAGAACACTTGGTTTGTTAGTATTCTAGCTGTTGGGTTAGAATATAAAAGTTTAACCCATGTACAGTACTTCTCTCCCAATTGAAATTTTTCCATCACCGAAAATAAATATGACCATTCTACCTGATCAAAGGCTTTTTCAGCATCTAACGAAATAATTGCTAGATCTGCATTAGCAATTCTATTTGAGTATATAATATTAAATAATCGTCTCAGATTGTAAAATGAGTGACGTTTTGGGATAAAACCTGTTTGGTCGGGGTGTATTAATTTGTTAATCACTAAGCTCAATCTATGAGATAGGATTTTAGTTAATATTTTCTGATCAGTATTTCAGAGAGCTATTGCTCTATATGAGGCCGGGTCTTCCAGATCCTTATCAGTTTTGGGTATAAGTATTATTGTAGATTCGTTTAAAGTTTCCGGGAGTTTCTGTTGAGTATAAACGTGTTTATGCAATGTTTGTAAGCGTGGAGAAATCAGATCATAAATTTTTTAATAAAATTCGGAGCTTAGGCCATCAGGGCCTGCGGCCTTTCCATTTTTTAAAGATCTAATTGACTCTTCGATATCTTTTATCGTTATTTCAGCAGCTAATAGTTCTTGCTCTTGCAAATCTAAACCTTTAAGGTTACATTTCTGTAAAAATGCTTCCATTCCTGTCACTTTAGTTGAATAAAGATATTGATAGTATTGTGAAAATCTGTCATTAATATCTTTAGGGAGTGTTAATATTTCTCCCTTATCTGATCTAATCTTATGAATCGTTTTTTCCCCGTCCAATTTACGAAGCTGACGTGCTAATAGTTTTTGTGGTTTATCACCGAATTCAAAATTTAAATGTTTTGTATGTTGATATAGTTTCATTACTTGGTCAGAGTATATTTTATTTAACTAATATTTCAGCGCTGCAATTTTATTATGTTTTGCCAATGAAGGTGCTCCTGCATTTTCTATGTCTAATTGCCTTATTTCCATTTCCAATGTCTGTTGTTTAGCCCTATTCTCTTTATTAAGAAATGCCTGGGAGGAGATTAATGCCCCTTGTATAAATGCTTTAAATGTTTCCCAGAGAAGGGAGGCAGAAATTTCAGGCTGGTCATTGACCTCGAAAAACATATTAATCTGTTTTACAAGATATTCACAACATACCTTTTCATTTAAAATTTGAGGATTAAGTCTCCATTGTGTCTGTTTCTTGTCCATTCCATTTAGTTTAATCATAAACGTTAATGGAGCATGGTCCGAAATTATAATGTTATGATATTGCGAATTGTAGGTAAATGGAATACGTTTAGAATCTACTAAGAAATAGTCTATCCTTGAATATGTTTTATGCACAGGTGAATAAAATGAATATTCTCGTCCGGATGGATTTTCAATTCTCCAGACATCCTTAATGTTGGTAGTGTTAATATATGAGTTTAAAAATTCACTTGACTGAGATTTTGATTTTCTTTGAGTTGATGATCTGTCTAAATAAGAATCTAGTGTACAATTTAAGTCTCCACCGATTATTAAATTATTTTGTGTGCATTCCGGAATAGTATTAAGTATTCTCTTGAAGAACAATGGGCTATCAAAATTTGGTCCATATACATTAAGGAGAGTCACTTTTTTTTAGTATAACTCACCTACTACTACAATATATCTACCATCAATATCTTCTATAGTTGATATATGTTTGAAAGGTATACCTTTACGGATTAATATTGCAACCCCTCTAGATTTATGTGTGAATGAAGAATGATACGTTTGAGCAATCCATTTTGTTTTCAGTCTATGTTGCGCTTCCTTTTTAAGATGTCTCCTGGAGGAATATTATATCTGTTTTAAGCGATTTTAGATGAGCTAATACTTTGCCTCTCTTGATGGGTTCATTAATTCCCTTAACATTCCAACTACAGAATGTAATTCCTTCACCCCCAGTTTTCACTTTTACGTCTTGCATCTTATGATTAAGGTGGTCTATAATAGAGCAGATGATTCAGCACGTTAAACCATGCCTTACACCCGAACCTCAGATAGATGAATTTTAGATCTTGTAGGTTTTCTTCTCGGTCAAATCTCCTTAAATAATACTTATAATTCCATTCAAAATAATGATTATAATGATTATAATATAATATAAAATAGAAAAAATAAGAGAGTGTTGTATTAGTAAAGTGTAAAAGAGAGAAAAAAACTACATCTATAATTAGTGCAGTTAGTGACAGCCACCCTAATGTGGCTAGACGTCTAAGGACTTTTGTTGCTTTTGGTAAAAAATATATTACTAGCGCTGTACTTTCCTTGAAAGAAAAGCTTCAATTTCAATAAAAAACATTATACGGGAGGGGGGGTGGGAGGGAGGAAACAATGGTTATATTCCAGTAGTGGAATAATTAATAATCTCAAAGTAAGTAAAATATTACTCATATAGTCCACTATTAGTCAAAAAGTATCAAGTATCATGGAGTAAACTTCCATTTTTAAATTGTTTTTAAAATTAATAAATTGCCTGAATCACACTTTACTTATAATTTGTCCTTTAAGCTAATTCTAAGTTGATCCAGATAACTATAATTAATAATAATTAGTAATTATGATTGGTAGTAATTCGTAATAATTAGTATTAACATATAAAATATTATATAACAATAACAAGATAACTACTCAATTTCATTCTAAATTCAAGACAGTCCTTGAGTAGAGTAATTTAAAGTTCAATTTCTTCACAGTATAGTGACAATATTCAGTATCATCAGGTGTATGTTAAGTGTTAAGTGTTAATCCTCTTTGTCACTCTCGCTCTCGAAGTTCTCAGTATTCTCAATGTTCTCGATGTTCTTTGCAAATTTAAGGGCCTCTGTATGCTTGGTGAAGAAGTATCCTTGCTTGTCATTGGTGATTCTCAATGTTGCAGCTTATATCAGTCCATATCTCAAGTTTTTTATATTCTTAAGTATTCTTCTGGAGCCCGCAGAGCTGCGGTGCTCCGGCAGCGGCGGCGGCGGCCTGGTTCGGAGCTGCGGTGCTCCAGCGGCGGTGGTCCGCTTGGAGCTGCGATGCTCCAGCGACAGCGGCGGCGGTCCGCTTAGAGCTGCGGTGCATCAGCGGCGGCGGCGGACTGGTTCGGAGCTGAGGTGTTCCAGCGACGGCGGCGGCCTGGTTCGGAGCTGCGGTGCTCCAGCGGCGGCGGTCTGCTTAGAGCTGCGGTTCTCCAGCGGCTGCAGCGGTCTGGTTCGGAGCTGTGGTGCTCCAGCGGCGGCGGCGGCCTGGTTCGGAGCTGCGGTGCTCCAGCGGCGGTGGCGGCCCGCAGAGCTGCGGTGCTCCAGCGGCGGCGGCGGCCTCGTTCGGAGCTGCGGTGCTCCAGCGGCGGCGGCGGTCTGGTTTGGAGCGGCGGTGCTCCAGCGGCGGCAGCGGTCTGGTTTGGAGCGGCGGTGCTCCAGCGGCTGCAGCGGTCTGGTTTGGAGCAGCGGTGCTCCAGCGGCTGCAGCAGTCTGGTTTGGAGCGGCGGTGCTCCAGCGGCGGCGGTGGCCTCGTTCGGAGCTGCGGTGCTCCAGCGGCGGCGGCGGTCTGGTTTGGAGCGGCGGTGCTCCAGCGGCGGCGGTGGCCTGGTTCGGAGCTGCGGTGCTCCAGCGGCGGTGGCGGCCCGCAGAGCTGCGGTGCTCCAGCGGCGGCGGCGGTCTCGTTTGAAGCGGCGGTGCTCCAGCGGCGGCAGCCTCGTTCGGAGCTGCGGTGCTCCAGCGGCGGCGGCGGTCTGGTTTGGAGCGGCGGTGCTCCAGCGGCGGCGGCCAGCTCAGAACTGCGGTGCTCCAGCGGCGGCGGCCAGCTCAGAACCGCGGTGCTCCAGCGGCGGCGGCGGCAGCCTGGATCGCCTCAGCGCAGAGGGAGAACTAGGAGGGAGGAAGACATTTTGCCTTCCACCACAGTGAGGAGGTGCCTGGTGAACTCATTGTGGTGGATGTTGGATATGTGTTTATTGTGTGTTTTGTTTTTATTATATGTATGACTGTGTGGTAACAATTTCGTTCAGACCGTAAGGTCTGATTGACAATAAAGGAATCTAATCTAATCTAATCTAATTCTTGTGTCTGTAAACAATGCTCTTTTCTTGGCAACCTCCACCGGGTAATCTCGAAATATACTGATTTTGACTCCTTCAAATTTGAGATTTTTGCTGCAAACGATTTTCTTCATCATATCATCCAAAACATGATCATATTGCACCTTCGCTATCAGTTGTCTTGGGGGGCCGTCCACCCTTGGGTGGAGTCTCAATGCTCTATGTGCCCGAGCAAGTAAAGGTGCTTGATCCAGATTTGAAACTTTCTTCAATAGATCTGCAGCAAATTCACGGGGGTCATGATCCCCCTCTCTGTCTTCCCTCCAAGTCAATACATTTTTCAGTTATTTTATGCAATAAGTCTGATAAACGCTTATTCTCGGAGAGAAGCTTACTTGTAGTTTTAGAGCTTGTTTCAGCAATTTCCTCTAATTCAATTACAGTTTTATGTTGTTGTTCTAGTGCCTGAGAGATAGGGTGCAATTTCGAATTAAATCTTGATTCCATCAAATTCAATTTAACATTTACCTCTTCAATCTTTTGATTGAGATTTTCTTCCATGGCCTACTTCCAGGAATCCAGTACTTCATGTACAGGAGCTATGACATCTTCTTCAATTTCTTCTTTAATTTCTTTTTTTAAGTTTTCAACTCATCCGTGAAGTTATGTTTAAGTTTTTTCAATTCTTCCATTATGTTTGAGATTTGTAGAGCGAGGAAACTTCTTAATTCTTCCATATCTGTCTTTTTCTTCCTTGAGATTTCTTCTTGGGACGCTGTTAAACTTGAGCCCGAGGCTTCAGTCGGGCCTACTTCTTTAGACCTACCGGTTTTTCTCGGTTTGGGGAGGGTACGTTGTGTATACATACCATCGGTATTGTTGCACGCCTGATGACGTCACAGGCTTATTGCAAGCAGCCGGTAGCTTTGTCGTGCAGGTAAGTCCCGATTTTTCCCCCATTTTTATAGAAATTTTCCGGAGCTAAACGGCGTGAGTCTGCCTTACTCCATAGCGCCGCCGGAAGTCCTGAAATAAGATTTCTATAGAAATACTGCATTTCTGTCATATCATGTCAAAGCAAAATGACTTGAACGATTCTTTGCAAGGTAAAACTAAGTTATATATAATATGTGGCAAAAAATTCAAGCATTTTGAAAATAGCTATCTTTTTTCAAAACTCTTCTTCAAAATGAAAATTTTGGATTCATATTTTCCCCAGTTAGCGAAGGTCATTGATGAGCAGGAGGATTCATGCGTATAATTTGAAGAATACGCAGCTGTAATAGACTTATTAATTAAAGAATACAATGAAAGGAATACAATTAAAGAATACACTGACTTTGAGAATCGTGTCATCACACTCAAATTAGCATTTCAAACTCACCTAGTGGATGTCTCCAAGGCTCCTAAAGAAGTAAAGATGCAATTGATTGAGCTATCAGAAGATGACATTTCAAAGTCCTTATTTAAGGCTAAGAAAGATCCGATTGAAATATGGAAAAATGCAATAGAATACCCACGACTTTGGCAACATGCACATAAAATGCTTTCTTGCTTTTCAACCACTTATTGCTGCAAATCTACATTCTCCTACCTAACCCAAATCAAGACGCCCTTAAGGTCACAAATGACAGATACCCATCTAGAAGATCAGCTGAAACTGCATACCTCCATGTTGCAACCAAATATTCAAATGCTTTCCCACAAAAAGCAGTCACAACAAAGTCATTAGAAGGTTAGCTAACTTTAGAATTAACAACATGCTTTCATTTTCTTGAAATTAGTACATAGTAGTTAGACTTTTACAAAAT
The DNA here is from genome assembly GCA_035221665.1 of Okamejei kenojei. Taxonomy (NCBI): domain Eukaryota; kingdom Metazoa; phylum Chordata; class Chondrichthyes; order Rajiformes; family Rajidae; genus Okamejei; species Okamejei kenojei. The sequence continues at coordinate 74,960,449 of CM069138.1, read as the reverse complement.
AATGAACATTTTGAAGTATATCTAATTGAAGTTTCTTGGATGGGGCCTTATTAGATTACAGCTAACTTAATGCGGCATTCCAACATGAAAAGGTTCCCCTCAGCAAGCCCTTTAGCCCACTTCAATGCCCTGAGGTCACTTTGGATTCCTGGTAAAAGCCTGAAGGATTCTTTTCCACTATTACTGCACCAGCAAGGCTGTGAAATCCTGGCAAGGTGCCATCAAACACATGGTTTTTTTTCACCCCACGGTTTCTCCGATTTGATCACTGCTTACAATGGATAAATATCCCAAACCACACAATTCACCCAGTGCTTTCGGGACAGTCCAGCTATGATCTTTACAGTGCCACAGGATTCTGTGTGTTTTATTCCGTGTTCTATTATTATGTGAGATGTTTTAAAACTGAAAGCAAATTATTTGTGTGTGGATGGGACAGAGGGTATAAAACTCCACGTTCAAAAGCCAGATGAACATCGATGAATATGGAACAAGCTTGGAGGGGGAAGAGAATTTGTGAATGTACAAGAGCGTGAACTTTTATTTTAGTTTAGTTTATTGTCTCGTGCACTGAGGTAGAGTGAAGCGCTTCTGTTGCGTGCTATCCAGTCAACAGAAAGACAATACAATGATTACAACTGAGCCATTTACAGTGTACAAATGCATGATAAGGGAATAACGTTTAGTGCAAGGTAAAGTCAGCAAAGTCCGATCAAGGATAGTCCGAGGGTCACCAAAGAGGTAGATAGAAGTTCAGCACTGCCAGCAGTGTGTCTGCCCTTCCGTATTTGACCATCAAGATTGTTGCAGCATTTTTGAAGCTTTTAAAGCAAGATATGGCATTAAAATGTAGAATTCGGATTAGAATTGTCTAAGATGAATTATTGGGATTAATATCATTAGGATGAATATCTTTCATTCATTTCTCTACATCATTGTCCATATCTCAATTTCCCCTTTCCCATGACTTTCAGTCTGAAGACGGGTCTTGACCCGAAAAGTCACCCATTCCTTCTCTCCCGTCGAGATGCTACCTGTCCCGCTGAGTTACTCCAGCACTTTGTTTGTGTCAATCTTTGGTTTAAACCAGCATCGGTAGTTACTTCATACACATATCAGGATTGATCTTTGGAAACAGAAACTGAAAAATGAATCACATTGGGAAATGCAGGGCCAGGCTCCCAACGTCAAATGAAAGCTAATTAATCCCATCTGTGTCAGCAAATCCAGAGTAATTTAAGAAAGTGAGAGAGACAAAAGAAAGCACATTGTAAACGATCCAAGGATGAAACAGGAGTTTTTGTGGTCAAGGGCAAACATGAACTTTTAAATGGAACTCAATTAAACCGTAAATTATATATTTAGTAGAAACCTCAACCACTGACAGCAAGCACCAGTTTTTGGGAGCAAAGTAGAATTTTTCCACCGCATAGTAATGGTTGACAAGGCAACTGGTGTGGGCTTGAATTTTGGAAATGTAGAACTGATGAATAGTGCTACCTGGCAACAGCATCTGGCTGCAAAATTAACTCAATATACTTTTAATTGCCAGATACTTCTAAACAATTTTTTTGTGTGCATGTACCTTTCATCAAAGTCGGTTTGACAATCTTGATTTAGATAAAATTCTGTTGTGTTTTAAAATGGCTTTATGTTTTACAAAATTATTTGATCCATTCCCTGTGCTGTCAAATTTCATTTTTTTAATTCTATTGTCATCTTTTATGGAAATTGTCAGTGGCTTTATTGTATCTCTTCTACAGTACATCGGGTTGGAGAGGTGATCAGCAGCATTGAGACTGTTCTAAGTAAGGGGGAAATGGAACAAATGATGGACATTGCAATTGGTTGATTCTGCTTTTTCTGCTTTGGCTTTTGAACGATACTCCCAAAATGTTATAAATTCTCATTTCTGTGAGTCACATACCTTTGTAGAGTCATAGAGTGTGGAATTAGGACCTTTGGCCCAAATTGCCCAGACTGACCAACATGTCCCATCCACATGTTGATATCGATCACAGCTGCCTGCATTTGGCCCATATCCCTCTAAACCTGTCCTATCCATGTACCTGTTTAAATGTTTCTTAAATGTTGCGATAGTTGAATATACTTTTAATATATTTTGCTGGCAGCAATTTTCAAACCAGCAGACAATAAGCATAATGCTTCATTAACATTTTAATATGTCTATAATCATGGATATACATTGAAAGCTGCGTCTTATGGTTAATACAAGGTGGATAATCAAAATCACTGGTTTTAAAGGTTTTACTTTATTTGTAACAAGAATTGTAACAATCTTGATTCTGTGGTCCATTCTAGCTCATATAACTACTTAGAATCAAAGAGTTAATGAAATGCAATTTCAGCAAACTGCCTAAAAGTCCATCTTCTAAGGTAACATCCATTAAACTGAGGAAGGGTCTAAACCCAAGACATCGCATACTCCTTTTCTCCATAGATGCTGCTTCGCCCGCTGAGTTTCTCCATCACCTTTTGTCTACTTTTGATCTTTCCAGCATCTGCAGTTTCTTCTTAAACATTTTGTCTACTCCACTGTGAAATCTCCTCAAGGTATGTCTACTTTGAGGAAGTTCTCCTCCTCTCTCCAAAGAGTCTGAGGAAGGGTCTCGACCCAAGACATCGCCTACTCCTCTTCTCCATAGATGCTGCCTCACCCGCTGAGTTTCTCCATCACTTTATGTCTACTTTCCATTAAACTATATGTGCTTAAGAAAGTTGCTGCTTTACTAATTTGAGCACCACTATTGCCCTTAGAAGAGTTCAATTGATCAAAACTTTAGAAATAAATGAAATGGATTAAGAACAAAGGAGCAAGAGTTCAGAGTTCATGGTCCTTGGTGTCTGAGGAAAATGCACAAATACACAAAACTGGACAGAATGTGCTATTATTTTGATGCCTGCTTATGGGGATCACTCCTGTTCCAGTGCAAGCTGGAGTTCATTACTTAATGTTATAAGTTTTGAACCCCTATTTAAGGATGATCTCTTCCAAGTTGGATTTTACAAATGGGTTTACCTTCAGTTCTAAAGAGCAAGAAAATAAGAAAGGAAAACAATCCAAGGCATCTTACTAATGGACACGGAAGACCAGGATGGCTGAGGCCTAGAGCTTGGAGCCATATTATTCGAGACAAACTTACCAATCCACGTGTCATTGGAGTGGTAACGGGAATCTGCTAACTTCACACAGTTAGCCTCACAGGTCAGGATTGAACAGTTAGAGCTGTGAGGCAAAAGCTCAAATGCATCTCGTTGATAGTTTCAGATACCTAGGGAGCATTCATTGCAAGGTTAGGTATTGAAAAACCTTCTGATATCGGTAGGGTATGAGAGAAGTAACTGATGAACAAAAGTCCTATATCTACTCAATGATAACCACAGCTCAGTTCAAGGAATGAGGACTATGAATGGAAAGGAACTAAGATGCGTGGCGCTGTTTGCAGGAGAGTTGTTGTTCATAAGGCTCGGCATTCTCCAAGTATAAAGGATATCAAGATTTTTTTTAATTGAGTTCAGGGTAGTCTTTTTGCCATCTATTTCTCCTTCTTTCTCCATACATAGACAAAAGTACAAAATATGAATAACATTATCAGCTTAAAAAAAACCCATCTTCATTATCCTGCATTCTTAAACAACATTAAGCCTGATTTTTTTTAAATACAAATGAAAATAAAGAAGAATTTCATGGTGTGCCTTTAGAATTGAGATCCATAGTTTGTGTTTTGGTTTTTTCAACATTGAGGTGTTTATGAGCTGGCCATCTGGGTGCGTGGCTGTGCGATGTTAAGGCATTCAACATTAATCTCAGGAATACTGTGTTTTTAGATGATTATCTCATTTATTTTCTTCAGTTATAGAATATAGGCAGTATAATAAGGATAGACATAAAAAAACTAGAGTAACTCAGCAGGACAGGCAGCATCTCTGGAGAGAAGGAATGGGAGAGAAGGAATGCCACACATTCCTTCTCTCCAGCGATGCTGCCTGTCCCGCTGAGTTGCTCCAGCTTTTTGTGTCTATCTTCGGTTTGAACCAGCATCTGCAGTTCCTTCGTACACAGGGGCATGGGAGTGAGGTTTGCAAGAATTCTGCCATTGCCTTCACGTGACCACTGAGCTAACTCCATGGATTGTGTTGCTGGGAGGTCTGGCAAAGCTGGAAATTCTCAGCATGTGATACTAACTGCATCACTGGGGAGCATTAGTCATTGCATTGTAATTATACTGGAAACATTTGATCAGATTTTTTTAATATCCAAAAATAAACTTTATTCAGAATAAAAAAGTTATACTAAACCAAACTAACTGTACAGAAGCTTTTCACGCATTTTCAGTGTCTTTATGTTCAATAGTGTCATACGCAGTAGTGTTTGTAACACACGCACTACTGATAGGAGCAGAGAGGCTGAGAATTAGTGCAGCGTGTCAGTACTAAACTGGAACCATCAACTTTGGGAGGTCGTTATTAAAGGGCTTCGGATTCCCCCCCCCCCAAAAAGAAACAAACATTTTTTCTTTGGGTGGGAATTGGCTCAGCAGCCGTCTGGCCAATTCTCTAACGCAGAGAGTTGTGAGAGTAGGCCTGAAAAGTTGCTGATTCCATTCTGCCACTGAAATGTCACATCAAAACAAAAGGCTCAACTGAACTCCTTGTGGACAACTATCAGTTATTGACACGTGGAAATATTTGCGGCCTTTATATCTGTGTGAATGCAAGGACAGTGACCAGAAACATCGCACAGCCACGCACCCGGATGGCCAGCTCTTGTTATTTAACTCTCTTACAGTGTCAGTGGTGTGATCTTCCTGTAGGAAGTGATCAAGGCTGTCTCTGTCGGGATGTACACCTGGTTCCTGTACTATGCTGGTATCAAAGTCAAAACATTGTGGGATATCTTGCAGACATGGAACGGTACAAGTGTAAATGAATCTCTCATGGTTTATGCCAAGGATTAATCATTCAAATGTTAATGTTTTTATTAATTACTTTATTGATTAGGAATAAGGAATCGGACCGTGGTCACAGATTTATAGTTTAGCAACATTTGAGTTGCTGACCAACACAGATGTTGAAGAACTAACTAAGTTAAAGGAAAAATTAAGAAACCTAGAGACGAACAACCAGTCCAAGGATAGGTTTACAAATACACAGGACAAGATGTTAAAAGTCCAAAGTGCCAAATATCAATTTACTCCCGATGGTGATGGGAGCCTTCTGCACTCACCTATGCTCCTCCGATGTTGAGAAAGGCTGGGCAGACACGTCATTGGGGTTATCAAGTGGGCGCCTACTTTCATCGACGTTTCGCTGATTGAACCCACGACGTCTCCAGTAGGCTCAGCGGTGCATTCTGGCGTCTCAGAACCACCCCCCTCTGCATCTGTCTAGTCGGTTATTTGGGAGACCAAGTGTGGTCTTTCCTCTTCAGCCAGAGCCACTGGCTACTCCGCTCTGCTACCCGTGATGTTTCTTTGATGGCCTGGCGTAGGGCTTGTCCGCTGATCCCCAGATCCTTCATCAGTATTAAAGTAGATGTTGCCACGAATCCTCGACATCCAAGTTGGTGATGGAACTGTAAGCCGTTGGTCCACATCCACCAGCATCTGCCAATCCCGGGCTGCCTCCAGCTGTCCAAACCTGGTCCTTGGTGGAATTTTCCATTGCATTTGTTCCCCCCCCCCCCCGCCGAACAAAGGCAATTGTCTTAACTGGGTTGGTTGTTCTGGGCGGCAGGGCATTGTTGGCTGTTCTCCTGCGTTCCAGAGACGCTGCCAGGCATTTGAGCACTTGATTATGTCTCCAGGTGTACCGTCCTTGGGAGAGGCTTACTTTACACCCAGTGAGGATGTGCCTAAGTGTGGCTGGTGTTGAACACAGGGGGCATGATGAATCTTCACCCAGCCATTGGTTGAGATTTTTTGAGCTAGGAAGGACATTATAGGTTGCCCGAATGAGGAAACTTATCCTGCTTGCCTCCATCTCCCACATGTCCTTCCAGCTGATCTTCCTCTTTTCCACACTCTCCCATCTCATCCACTGGCCCTTTTAGCTTGCAACACAGCCTTGGCACACCTACTCAACTCCTCCTGTCGGCGGACTTCGGCTGCGACCAACTTCCGGCGCTCTAGAGATGATGCTTTGTTCCAGCAAGGTCGCATTCCACCAAGCCCCTTCTTCCATGTTGGATTTGCCCTACTATGTCTCCTTGCTGGAGAGCAGATTTTGCCTGCTGTGTTGCATTCTTAGCCGTCCACTTCTTTCCTGTTGCCAGGGTCGGAGCAGCAGCTCGGATGACAGTGTCCCTTGATTCTGCCAGGGTCATCTCTAGTCTAACTTTAGTGCACTTGTACTCCTCTGTGAGACTAGAGAGAGGCAGCTGGAGTACCCCCTGACCGTACAGGCCTACGCTGCTCAGGCACCGAGGAACACCTAACCACTTTCTCACGAAAGAGCTGATTGTTTCTTTCTATCTTCTCTACTCTTGTGAGGGCGATGTCATACATGGTTAGTGGCCACATGAGGTAGTAACCCAAACTGCTGGCACCAGATTTTCAGCTTTCCAGGCAGCATGGATCGGTCGATGTTCGCCAGACCTTTGATGACTTCTTGCCTAAACTCGTTAGCCTCAGTCCTTCAGTTTTGGAGTTATACCATCTTCCCAGTTGTAGTTCTTGATCAATGAAGAACCTTTGATCTGTCAGTTTGCCTTTGATTATAGAAATGCTTCTTGATTTGGATGGCTTGAATTTCATTCTAACCCCAGTGATGTTCTCTTGAAGCTTCCCTAAAAGGCGCCTGGTGCAAGGTGCTGTTGTTGTTATGACTGACATGTCATCCATGTAGGTAGACGGACTCCAGACTCCAGCCGCTCGCCACCCACTACCCACTTGGAGGCCCTTATGATGACTTCCATCGCCATTGTAAAAATTAATGGGGAGATGGTACACCCCGCCATAATGCCAATCTCCATGTGGTCATGGTGAAACAGAGCTGCAGATCCTGAAAATAAGTCTTGACAAGGCTTGCGATAGTGTCTGGTATCCTGAAGACGTCAAAGGATGCCCAGAGGAAACTGTGAGGGACAGTTCCAAACGCGTTGGCAAGGTCAAGGAAAATGACATGCAGATCTCTCTTTTCTTTTCTTGCAGTCTACATTTGGTGCCAAATCATGCTGGTATGTTCGAGAACCCTGGGATGCCTGCTTTTTGGACTGTTGTATCCACAAGGTTGTTTCTCTCTAAATAGCTGGTCATCCTCTGAACTATGATGCTGAAGAAAATCTTACCCTCTACATTGAGGAGACTGATCGGGCGGAATTGGCTGATATCTGTGGATTCCTTCTCTTTCGGAATTAGGATTCCTCCTGCCCTGCGCCGTGCTTTGGGTATGACTCTCTTCTCCCAAGCCACTCTCATTAGCCTCCACAGGAAGCGAAGAACATCAGGAGCACCCTTGTAGAGTCGATACGAAACTGCATTTGGCCCTGGGGCTGAAGATGCTCTTGCCCGCTTTACTGTCTGTTCCACCTCCCTCCACTTTGGAGGACTAATGTCCATCTTGTGCTCTGGTTGTTCAATTGGTGGAATGTCCGATGGAATAGCTGTTTTCTGGTGTCTCTTGTCATCCGCATGCATTATTTCCAGATGCTTGTCCAACTCTTGCCTTGATGTTTTCAGTTTCCTTCCTTTTCTTTGATGGAAAGTGATTTTATGAACTTATAGGGGTCCTTGAAGAAGCGCGATCTCGTTTGTTCTTTCTTTTTTCGTGATTTCCGCAGGTACTCTGTTCGTCTCAGGGTTGCTAAACGGTTTTTGATGTTTCCCTGGAGAATGTTGATGCCCTCCTTCTCACTATCAGATGCCTTCCTCCACTGCCTCTTGAGCTGCCTTCTCTCCCAGATTAGGCATTCCATCTCCTTTTGCCGCCTGGACTTGCTTTCCAAAGCTGGTGCCTTTTCCTTTTTCTCCCTTATTCCACATCGTTCTGCTCCATCGCCATAGATGTTGTCCCCCATCTTCTCAAGCTTTCTTTCAACAGTACCCCTTACACCCTGTAAGATACGGGTCAGGTCTCCCATTCTTTCTTCTCCGAGGCTCCAGGCCATTTCACGCGAGGTTTTCTTCCGCTGATCTTTTTCTCCATTGCTGGTTTTCTTGGCTGGATGGGCTCTTCCTCTGCCTGCGTAACTGTGCTTGAGTTTCCTTCATCAGGGGGGCTGATGCCCTGCGAACATTGGTGAGACTCCAGTCGCTGGACTTCATTCGACTGACTTGATTGACTTCTCAGGATAAGTCTTAACAGAGTGGCTGCATAGCTGGTTCTTCGAAGAACCAGATGCATTTGTAAGCGATGTTCTTTAAAAATAGTGTCAAAGAAATGGCCTTCGGACTATGGAATTAAGGACATCATATGCCTTACTAAAATTGAACCTTTGTATGAAGAAAGGCAGCTGAGTTTGATGAGGAGTTAAAATATAGTTGCAAAGTAATAAAACCTAAGCCCTAGCAACAACCTGACTGATACAGATTATGTATCCTAACTACCAGGAGTAAATGGGTCAATGGTTAATGCCAATCAAAATATTACCTGTCTGTGCAGGCAGGAAAAGTAAAAATGTTGACTGCTGTAAAATATGTGGCACATATTCTAGGGCAGGCTGGCCCAGCTCCGGCAACCTGCGTTCAATCCTGTGTGCCAGTGCTGTCTGTGGAGTTTCTGTGTTCTCCCTGTGATTGTGGATTTCTTCTACGCCCCCAAAATATGCAAATGGTCAGGTTATGTGGCCACTGTCTATTGTCCTGTGTGTGTGTGTGTGTGTGTGTGTGTGTAGGTGTGGCTGTGAATAACTTTACCTCATAGTTACATCATAGTGTAGGGAGGAACTGCACATGCTGGTTTAAACAGAAGATAAACATAAAATGCTGGAGTAACTCAGCGGGACAGGCTGCATCTCTGGACAGAAGGAATGGGTGACGTTTTGGATCTGAAGAAGGGTCTGGACCCAAAAGATCACCCACTCGTTCTCTCCAGAGATGTTGCCTGTCCCGCTGAGTCACTCCAGCATTTTGTTATATAATAGTGGTTTGCCTCCACTTCAATAAGAAATCAATTCAGCAGCTAATCTGTGGTAGAAAAAAAACTGCACTTATTAGCAGTGCATAAATTATGGACCCGTGTTTAAATCTGTTAGTCAAAAACAATGATTGTTAGACTATTTAAAGATTTTTAAACGTTTGGATTGCAGCTTAGTTGATTTATTGACTCCCAAATAATTTCTATCTGTAATTTTTGACCAACATTTTCCCCCTTGATAATAATGTCCAATTGTAGCAACTCAGCTCTGGGAACCTGGTAAGCAGGAATTTCTGGTTTACTTCAATTGGCAGCAATGAGATTGTGATTTTAATGCCAGGAGTACACTACCAATTGAAGGTGATTGGAGGTGATATCGGTTGAAGGAGATGACCAGTAGGACAGAGGTAACAATTCAGCTACATTCTCAGAGAGTCCTTTGGGACAAAAATGCAACATCCTGATAATTCCTCTGAATGGCTAGCCCATGAGCACTTAAAATAGAAGAGCATTCAGGATGGCACTGAAAGCCTCGGATCTATAGATCGAGAATGCGTAAGCACAGGATTGGGTGCGCATTGTCACAGACTACCCATTTGCTTGTTCCTCATTCATCTCCTGTCCTCCTGACGGGCTTTGTGGAAGCCCCCCAAAAGCTCAAAATTAAGCCAACTTGGTTTTGCCATGCCTCAGAGAGGTCTGCCAATCATCTTAAACTGGTATTTTGCACAGACCTTTGCACAGGTGGCAATAGTGACCGTATCTGAGTTACAATAAGGTCACACATGAAACGTTTTCGGCCTGCATGCAATATTGTTCCATGGCCAGCTAATTTGTAATGGAAAAACATCCACCAACATTGGGTTAAAAATAATTATATTCAAAGTTCCAAAGTTCAAACATGCATTGATCAATGCATTCAGGCATTGAAATCTCAATCCACATTGCAATCAGACTGAGATTTCACACCCTCATACAATCACTTTCATTATGATGCATGGGCAATTTATTTTTGCATCATTGTAATTAGAAGGCGTATCACTTTGCCTGCTTGCAACACCTAATCCCCTGGAAAATCTCTCTCTCTCTCTCCTCTCTCTCTCTCTCTCTCTCTCTCTCTCTTCTCTCTCTCTCTCTCTCTCTCTCTCTCTAGATACAGCGTGGAAACAGGTCCTTCACCGCACTGACCAGCGATCCCCACACATTAACACTATCCTACACACACACTAGGAACAATTTTACATTTATACCAAGCCAATTAACCTCCAAACCTGTACGTCTGGAGTGTGGGACGAAGCCGAAGATCTCGGAGAAAACCCACGTGGTCATGGGGAGAACGTACAAACTCCGTACAGACAAGCACCCATAGTCAGGATCGAACCCGGGTCTCTGGTGTTGCAGGTGCTGTAAGGCAGCAATTCTACCGCTGCGTCACCGTGTCTCTCTGTCTCTCTTTCTGCCTCTGTCTCTGTCTCTCTGTCTGTTTGTCTGTCTCTGTCTCCCCGCTCTACATTAAATGTAGCTTAAGTGTGTTTTCATTCATCAGTATATTAGGAAACCTCAACCATTGAAATGGCTGTCTGCTTGATCAAAATGTTCAGAATCTTTTAGCATTTACATTTGCCCATCATTACTATAAATGACAGGAGGTTCCGGCTTTTCACCTGGCAATAATCATTTAAATGATTCCCGTACATGATTGAAAACATCTTTCCAAGAACTATTCTGGAGAACCTTTTGATGAGTTCATAATGCTGTGGGATATTTATATGTGACCACTTTATATGTGTTTACAATTGAGATTCTTCACTTGTTTTTTCTTGCCAATGGTTACATTTATTGGAATTCTCTAGTGAAAAAAAACACATATTTATAAAAGAGTATATGTGATATCCAGACAAAAATATTTCACAACATTTGGATAAGCAAGCCAACTTGTGCTTATTACCAAGACATTAATTTTATTTTCTTTCTTAAAACCCTTTTTATCTGATGTATTTTGATGGAGTTTTTTCATTAAAGTACCCACTTAACAATGCGAAGGGAGTTAAAAAAACCGAAGAAGAGGCTAACAGAATGATATTCCAAACCTTAGTTTGGTTGGCTGGAGTTAAAATACAATTTTGTTCTGATTTGTTTTTTGATTTTACTGAGTAGTGGGATCAATACAATAATAATTAGATTAGTAAATGATGTTGGAGAGTGGGGAAACATTGCACACTAAATTCCAATTCCACTCATCAAGGAATGAACAGAAGGACAGGTTTAGTTTCCCCTTGCCCTCGGCCAACTGAATAGCAGGAGATGAACAGATAAGATGCCATAAACCTTCAGTCTCAAATCTCCTGGCAAATGCAAGGTCACACTAACAATAAAGGTCAAGAATTAATAGGAACCTGATGGGGCAACAGAGGGTGGTGTGTATATGGAATACGCTGCCAGAGGAGGAGGTCGAGGCATGTACTTTAACAACATTTAAAAGGTATTTGGACATGTACAAGGGTAGGAAAGGTTTAGAGGAAGGTACACAAAATGCTGGAGAAACTCAACGGGTGCAGCAGCATCTATGGAGCGAAGGGGATAGGCAACGTTTCGGGCCAAAACCCTTCTTCAGACTGATGGGGGGTGGGGGGAGGCGGGGGGGAAGAAAGAAAAAAGGAGAAGGAGCCCGAGGGCTGAGGGAGAGTTAGGAAGGGGAGGAGACAACAAGGGTTAACAGAATTGAGAGAATTCAATATTCTTGCCAAGAGGATGCAGACACCCCTGTTCTTCCAATTTGCGGTGTTGCTCACTCTGGCCGTGGAGGAGGCCCAGGACACAGAGGTCGGATACGGAATGGGAGGGGGAGTTGAAGTGCTGAGCCACCGGGAGGTCGGGTTGGTTATTGCGGACCGAGCGGAGGTGTTCGGCGAAACGATCACCAAGCCTCCGCTTGGTCTCGCCGATATAGATCAGTTGACATCTAGAGCAGCGGATGCAATAGATGAGATTGGAGGAGATGCAGGTGAACCTCTGTCGGACCTGGAACGACTGCTTGGGTCCTTGAATGGAGTGGAGGGAGGAGGTAAAGCGACAAAAGGTTTAGAGGAATATGGGTCAACACGGGTAAGTGGGACCAGTGTGGATGGGGCATCTTGGTCGGCTGGGGCACGTTGGGCTGAAGGCCTGTTTACGTGCTGTATGACTCTCTCTATGTCTTCTTCTTCTTGCGTATGGCGTGCACAGCCTAAAGTTGTAAGACAACTTGTTCTGTTTGATCTTCCGTTTGTGCACGCCAGGTTGATTGCATTTGTCGAAACAGGGTGGACCACGTGAAGGTTGCAATCTATGTCTACGGTGGGCGAGCGCGACTGACGTTGCAGCGGCCCCTACAGCCTGTCAGTCTTTTTTTGTTTTTTGTCTAGTTAAATGTAGTTGTTTGTGTTTTTTTTGGTATTATTTTCTAACTGTGTATTTGTGGGGGGGGGGGGGGGGGGGGGGGGGGGGGGGGGGAAGGGGGAAACATTTTTAATCTCTTCCCTGCACGGGAGACCTGACTTTTTTTTTTCCCTGTCGGGTCTCCGTTGTCGTTGGGGCCTGGTACCGTGGAGAGGCCTCCGACCGGGACGACCTGGGGGCTCCAGTCACGGAGCTGAGAGCTTACCGTCGTGGGGCTGGCCGGCCTCGGAGCGTGGGGAGCGGTGGTGGGTGGCCGCTGCGGCCCGACTCCGGGCTCCAGTTCCAGCTGCGGCCCGACTCCGGGGCTCCAGCTCCGGCCCGACTCCGGGGCTCCAGCTCCGGCCCGACTCCGGGGCTCCAGCTCCGGCTCCAGCTCCGGCCCGACTCCGGGGCTCCAGCTCCGGCTCCAGCTCCGGCCCGACTCCGGGGCTCCAGCTCCGGCCCGACTCCGGGGCTCCGGCTCCAGCTCCGGCTCCGGCTCCAGCTCCGGCCCGACTCCGGGGCTCCGGCTCCGGCTCCAGCTGCAGATTGCTGACGGTGGACTGTTGGGGTGTCGGGAGCTCGCGGGTCCGGGTGGGAGACCGCTCTCCGGAGCTCCGCAACACAACTTCTCCAGCCCGTGTCGCGGGGTTGGAACGACCCGGAGCGGGGCCGAGCATCGCCCGGCGCGGCTTTAATGGCTGCGGGACATTCCAGCGCCCGCCGGGGGCTCCAACTTTTGTGCGCGGCCTCAATGGACATGGGACTTAAACAACCGCCCGCCTGGGGCTTCGACATCGGGAGAGAGATGGTGCGGGGGAGAGAGAAGAACTTTGCCTTCCATCACAGTGAGGAGGAGATCCACTGTGATGGATGTTTGTGCGAATTTAATTGTTTGCATGTTTTTCCATGAATTGTTCTGTTTGTTTGTTTGTATGGCTTGTAGAAACGGAGTTTCGTTCGAACCTCTCTGAGGTTCGAATGACAAGCAATAAAATCAAATCAAATCAAATCAAATCAGTCTAATGAAGTATCAATGCTATGTGCTCATGAAAATTGCCACAAATATATTGAAACACTATAAATAGGAACAGGACGAGGCTCCACTATCCCTTTAAGTTTTTTCTGCCATTAGATATGCCTTCGGCTGATCCTGCACTTCAAATATTTTCCCACCATCCCGACGTCATTAATTATCTCTGTCCAAATATTTACCAGTCTCAACCACAAAATACTCACCATCCTGACAACAGCATCTCACCTAGGGTTGAGAGTTATTCACCAATGTGCAACTAATTTCTAAATTTCTCCTCTTCTCTGACCTAAGTAAACCTGCTGCTTATTAGAGACCATGTCCTCCAATAATCGACTGTCCAGCCCAAGGTTTCTTTGCTTCCTCTTTCCAACCACTTTCAAATCTAGTTTTGTAACAACAAGGGTAGTATCAGTTCCACTCCAAACTGTGGTTGTTTCATGATAACACTTCTCATTGACCTAAAACCAATGAGCACAAACCAATATTGATCAATCTCTCAATGGAAAATCCCTTTGCCACGGGACTCAATCTGGTGAATCTATGCTATACTAACTCCAAGCCAAGTGCATCTTTCCTCAGGCATGGAACTCAAACATGCACCTCATATTCCAGTATGGTCTCACCAAAGCCTTTATAAACACAGCAAGTCTTGTTCAATTTACTATTCCAATCCGCTCGCAGTGAGGGTAATATCTGTTCGTGATTGCTTGTTGAACGTGCAGGTTTATTTTCCATGTGTCATGAACTGCACATCAAGATTTCTTCATACTCCTAGAATTACAAGTTTCTCAATATTTTACAAGAATTCCTACCAATGCGAGTTTCTCAAATGTTCTCACATTTACCATTTGACACCAAGCGTTATATGTCTCTGTCTCTTTGCATACTCTTCTTCCTCCTGGCTGCTTACATTTCAACCTGGTTTTAGTACCATCAGCTAATTTGGATTCAAGTAATGTATATAAATTGAGGCCCTGATCGTGAATAACGATTTGCCAGCGTGAAAAATGTCCGTTTATTTCTCCTTTGTATTAACTATAACCAATTCTCAGTCTATGACAACTTGTTACTCCCTGTAGGCACCTACCTACATTATGAACAATACATGAATTACGTAGATTTAGAGAGGATATGTAAATAGAGTTGAGTTAAGTTGAGTTTGAAGGACGGTGGCATGAGGAAATATCAGACACATAAGGAAAGCGTACTGAATTCCAGAAGTGGGTGGAGCAGAGGGAGATGGACAGTAACGACACAGTAACAAAGTAATATGGAATTAATTGCTTCAGGAAATTAATGTATAGCCTTTTGTTTGACTGGCTATCACGCAAACAAAAGCTGTTTGCTGTACCATGGTACATGTGACAATAACAAACTAAACTAAACTAAACAAAGACTCATGAGATAAACACAAAATGCAGGAATAACTCATCATCTCTGGAGAAAAGGAATAGGTGACCTTGTTCAGGACTCCTTCCTTAGACTGAGAGTTAGGGAAGAGGGAAACTCGAGGTATGAAAAGGTACAGATCCAATCAGAGCCGGCACTAATAACAAAGGAAAGATAGAGTCCACAATGGTCCATTGTTGGCTGTGGAAGAGTTGATAACAAGAAGTAATTCCTCATGAGAGGAATAGATCAGGTAGATACACAGAGTCTCATGCCCAGAGTAGGTGAATTGAGGGCCAAAGGACTTTGGTTTACAGTGAAGAGGAAAAGATTTAATAGGAATCTGAGGGGTAACCTTTCACACAAAGGGTGGTAGGTGTATGGAACAAGCTGCCAGAGGAGGTTGTTGAGGCAGGGATTATCCCAATGTTTAAGAAACAGTTGGACAGGTACATGGATAAGACAGGTTTAAAGGGATATTGACCAAACGCAGGCAGGTGGGACTAGTGTAGCTGGGACATGTTGGCCGATGTGGGCAAGTTGCGTTGAAGGATCTGTTTCCACTCTGTATCACTCTATGACTCTATGACTCTAACAATGGGATACGAACAGTGAAACTAGCAGGATGACTAGGATGGGCGAGGGACAGAGAGAGAGAAAGCAAGAGTTCCTTGAAATGAAATAAATCAATATTCACCACGTTGGGTTGTAAGCTGCGCATGCAAAACATGAGGTGCTGTTCCTCCAACTTGTGTGTGGCCTGACTCTGACAATGGAGGAGGTGCGGACATGAGATATGGCAAGTCTGCATTCTTTCCCGAGAGACTAAGGAGAAAGGAACTTGCTACCAGATACCATTTTGACCCTTGAAAATGATACCAAGTTGTTTGGTAGCTGGCTCTGGTAGATGTAACACTCTTCTGATGCCTGCCAGCAGCCCACTGACCAGTCAGTGAGAACTGAGGGAGATACAGTTGTGCAGCGGTAGACTTGCTGCCTTGCAATATAACATGATTTTTAAAATCTCATTGTAATTAATTTAAGGCCAAATGGAAGGAATTTAGTGTTTCATTCCTGTAAATTAATGGCCATTTTAATAATCTTGCGAGTGGGATTTTGTGGAACGCGATCAATTGGAACATTGCGGTTGCGGTGAATTTAAACCCCATATCGGCAGGAAAAATATGATGGTTCGTTTGGGTCCTAGGTCACCTTTTCGCAACATGAAATTTTGATTACAGGCATCCTAAGAAGCAAGTTTATATGAAAAAATAAACAGTGTACCTTGCCTTGTCCCCTACGTGAGAGGCGTTGATGGCTTTAGAAGATGATTTTAATTTTACTCCTGTTTTTAATTTTTCCAGCACTAATTTTAATAAACTTAATAAAACGGCAGTCAAAGCGATTTTTCTTCAGCAACTAAAAAGCCTGTTCAAAATGTATTTGAATAGTCTGAAGAAAAATCGCATTTTAAACCCGCCCCCCTCTCAAAGGCGCCAAAGCCGTGCACACGGCCAGTGGCAGAACTGCAGCGCCGCTGAAGGTAAGTTTTGTAACATACCTAATTAATGATTAGTGTTTTCTGAGTCATTCGTATCTGTCACTGTATGTCATGTTGTTACTTGTGGGCGGAGCACCAAGGCAAATTCCTTGTATGTGAATACTTGGCCAATAAACTTACTTACTTGCTTACTTATACATGAAAATACTGTTCCTGGTACTATAACCTTTAGAGGTTAAATAAACTTCCCAGATGTAAATAAATGTGATACTTTTGAATTGTTGATACCCAGACTAAATCTACAGACCAGAGATAGGAATGGCCTCCAGAACTATGTAAGCATTCATGTAGGAATACAGCTACCTCTGAGTGTGATGGATACAGACCACCCTCCAGAATGAAGACTGCATTACAGAAGTCTATCAGTGTTCAGAAGGCTGTGGGTGTTGCAGCTGAAAGGAAGGCACAGAAGCAGAGAAAGAGATTGTTGGAGTAAAGATGAAAAGAAGCAGTAGATAGAAAATTCACAAAAGTAATGCAATCGACAGGGTTGCAAGGATGACTCAGAAACACATGAGGCAGAAAAGGAGAAGGTGAGCAGTCGATTGCAGATCTCAGAGAGGAAGTACGTAACCAAGCAGCGTCAATGTGACGGCAAGTAAGAAAGCAATATGTACAATGATGTTAGAGCTGAAGGGGCAGGACCTTAATTGTCACTGGCTGATCAAGAAAAATCAATGTAGCTGACACCAAGAGGGAAATTATGTACCGTGTCTAAATAAAGTGAGTAGGCTAAAGGGCATTGAGATGAACAGCAGGCATACAATGTGCGATGGGGGAAAAGGCTAGAGTTATATTAGTGCAGCAGCACTGGAGAGGATGCTAGATTTTGCAATGTGTAGATTCTGTGTTAGACCATCAGAGATGCCGTCAACCTACCATGTGGATTAAAGTTTCTAAGTTGTATTGAAAGGCATGTTCTTTCTTGATTAGTTGAATTCCTTAAGTTAGTAAACTGAGTCAGAAGGAATTCTGAATTAAAGATGGAAGTTTTAATTGCAGATACTGCATTTTTTTTGTTAGCTCATGGATTTTTGACTGCTGTGGGAATTAGAAATAATATGTGGCTTTAAAGTCAAAATTCATTCATCGTGCCTGATCTAGGCCAATGGAGCTTTTAAAAATGACATTTTAATTCATTTACAGTAAGAAATTGCTTTTATGTCATTGCGTGTAAATTAAAATGAGTGCTGTGTTCAGTTTTGATTGAATTATATATTAAAATGCAGTTTGTACAGTCATAGAGTCGTATAGCATGGAAACTAGCCTTTTGGCTCAACTTAACCATGCCTACCAAGATGCCCCATCTACAGTAGTCGCATCTGCACGTGTTTGACTCGCATCTCTCTAAACCTTTCCTGTCCATGTTCCTGTCCATATGTCCGTTTAGTTGTGCAAATCTTAAAGCTAGCATTTTGGATCAGCTCCTCCCTCACAGTGGAAGAAAGAACCATAAATTTGATTGATTAATTATGTTAATATAGTTTTAATGTTCGATTCAATTTTGAATTCTCAACAGAGAGTTTGTGTGAGTGTTTACAAGTCAACAGGCAAAGAAATTATTTATTGTAACATCAGATTTGCTCTCGTTTGCTGAAAATGCTGACTGTGCAGAACTGCAGAGCAGTTAACAATTTCCTCAGACACCTCTTTTATTCTACCAGCCGGAGACTGGAGTTTTAAATGGACAAAGAGGGATTAACTTTGACAAAATCTACTGCTGCAACCACAGGGCATATTTCTAATTTGGAAATGGAAAAAGGAACAAAGACACAATAAATCAGGATATATTGGTAAATTCCTGAGATTAAATTCACCCGCGGAAATTAGTTTGATTTGAAGTTTTGTTGGAAAAGTACAGTTAGGAATAGCGATGAATTATTTTCTCATGGAGATGTTTGAGATGCCAATGAAAGCCAAAGGATGGATTACATTGAATGGGAACTGTGAACAGAGCACATGTATCCTGATGGAATTTGTTCCAAAAAGCAATGGATTTACAGGTTAAATCATTTAATGAACCAAGACTGGCAGGGAACATGGACTACGCAGGTGAAACCCATAGTGAGGGCAGAGAGTCGTAGAGCCCAACAGCACGGAAACACGCCTTTTGGTCCAACGTCCATTCTGATCAAAATACCCCATCTAAGATAGTCCCGTTTGCCCATGTTTGGCTTATATCTCTGCAAACCTTTCCTATCCATGTACCTGTCCAAATGTTTTTAAAATATTGTTATTATACCAGCCTCAACTACTTCCTCTGGCAGCTCGTTCCACATATCCACCATCCTCCGTGTGTAAAGGTTGCCCCTCTCCCGTTAAACCTATTGCCTTTAGTGCTTGATTCCTCTTCCCTGGGAAAAAGACTGTGCATTCACTCTCTCTATTTCCCTCATGATTTTATACATCTCTCCAAGATCGCCCCTCAGCCTCCTGTGCTCCAAGATATAAAGTCCTAGCCTGCCCAACCTCTCCTCATAGCTCAGGCCCTCAAAGTCCTAGCAGGATCATCGTAACTTTTCTCTGCACTCTTTAAAGGTTAACGGCATCTTTCCCATAGCAAGGTGACCAAAGTGAACAGAATACGCCAAGTACTGTCTCACCAATGTCTTACACAAATGTAACATAACGTCCCAACTTTTATCCGCAATCCCTTTACTAATGATGGCCAGCATGCTAAAAGCTTTATTTTAAGGCTTTTAAGCCCTGGAACGAACTGCCAGGAATAGTTGAGGCAGGAATAATAACAATATTTAAAATAAATTTGGACAGGTACACACGTGTGGTGGCAGGCAGTAGCGAGCGCTGTTCGGTGAACTTTTTTAACTTGTTGGCAGCAAAATGCGGCAACACTTATATATTGCCTCGGTGAGGTCTGCTACATGATGTTGCCGGAAAGCATGAAAACAAAGCCTTTCACGTGGTACTTGTGACAATAAAGTAACATTGAATCATTGACTTGAATCATTGAATCATTGTTTTTCCAATACCGTACATATTTACCCCCCTTACTCGGTTATAGCGGACAATCGTCAATAACAGATATCTCCCCCCCCCCCCCCCCCCCCTGCCATGGTCCATTATACCAAGAGTTATCTCTAATTTTGTTTGCCTTTGCTGCTATTTTTTTAAGTTCGTTCCACAATTTAGTGAAAGCCTCGTTATTTCTCCAATGTCATTTTAAATCATCCCTAGTTTTCAGATATGTTAAAAGTTGTTCCTAATGTTTGCTGCTAAACATTAGCTGAAAAACTTTAAAAAAAAAAGAAAACTTGAAGAATGTTCTGGTTGTTTTTAGGCATTGTTTGAAACCTGGAGTGTTCCTTTAAAATTGTGCTCCGGGGCATTTACGTAACTGTGCACATTTGTATGTATTTGTATTCAGTGGTTACCTAGAAACAGTTTCCTGCTACGTCCCTATTAATACCTCCAGTAGCCAATCAGGAAATGCATTGAAGGCACACGCTCAGAATGCCATGTATGGATCTTAATACTGTATTCTGTTACCCACATTACCAAAATAGTGTATGCGCATATTTGTGTGGCCACTAATTATAGTAATGAAAATAAACAAAATGCAATTCAAATAATTTAGACAGAACTTTAGTTTTAATCATAGCAGAGTGATGGTATTCCTGATTTTTTTTTCCCACTTAAAGCAGGAAATGTACTCTACCGCTTCTAACAAGGTTATAACAATGTTTCTGTCTATCCCCTGAGATGCTGCTCATCGTGAGCCTGAGGTTGCACTGCTTTGTAACAGAGATGTTTTTGTCAAGGTGAAAATAATGCCATGGGCACTTTTCTACAACTGTTCACTCACTGATAATCCCTCACAATGAAAGTCGATTGTTTTTAAAGGTCCAGCAATATCCAATGAGTCCGATCTGGAGTTAACAGATTCTGCTAACTTGGAAATATATATTTTTGAGTGGGATGGGCACACTTAGTTTGTTGATCTCTTTCTCTCATTCCCACTTCTCCATTTCTTGTTGCCCTCTCGTTGTTTCATCGTGTTTAAATCCTTACAGAAGCCACTCCGTCCATCTGGTGAGGTCTTGCGTGATCATCTGGCACAGCTTGGAGTTGATGCTTTGGTTCCTTGTGTATCCCTTGAGGTTGTCCTTTCTCTGCCCTTCCTTCCAGCATTGAACAGAGAAAAATGGTTTGCTTTGGGAATGGCCAACTTGTGATTGATCATTGCTTCAATGCCTGTTGTATTTACATTGGAGAGATGTTTGTATTGGTTCACCTATCATGTGAGTGTATACGTAAGATCATCCCCATAAAACATTGGTGGCACTGCTCCAGTATTTTGAGAAGTCTCATCAAAACTATTGATGTCACAGCTCCATGGAGCAGAAAGGGTGAACAATGGTATTATAAACCACCAGCTTGGTTTCAGGTTTAACATTACAGAAAACTAAAATCTGTTTTCTCAGATCAAACAAAGTCTGTACTTGTGTAACTTAAGTGATTTCGCATTTCTTTGCAGATCTTAACCATTTGTAAGAATCGGTTTCAAGACTGGGATAGTGTTTCACACGCTACAAGTTTTCCAATGAATCTGGGTTGCTGAATTGCTGGGGTCAATTGTTGGGAATTTGTTGATGGAGGACTTTTGTGTTAAATTATAGTTTATTTTGTGTATACCCTGGCAAATATATCAACCATGCTGAGGTGATTGTTTTTTAGGTGATTGCAACATTCATTTTATTTGTCTTTATTCACAGGATGTGGGTATCACTATTGATACCAACAATTATTGTCCATCCTGAACTGCCCTTTGTGTAGGAAGAAACTCGACCCGAAACGTCACCCATTCCATCTATCTAGATGATGGCTTACAACGAAGATAGACACAAAGTGCCGGAGTAACTCAGTGGGACGGGCATCATCTCTAGATAGATGGAATGGGTGACCTTTTGGGTCGAGACCCTTCTGCAGATAGCCTGAAGAGGGTTCTCGACCCGAAACGTCACCCATTCCTTCTATCTAGAGATGCTTCCTTTCCCCCCCCCCCTGAGTTACTCCGACACTTTGTCTATCTTAACTGCCCTTAAACTGAATAACTTGTTGGGCCATTTGAGAGGGCAATTACCAGTTAAATTCGTGGTATGAGTTTGTAGTCCCGTATAAGAATTTCATTTCGGAGTCACGTGAGTGACTTCGTGAAGACCCCGCCAGCACCATGCGTGACATATCGTCGCTCGCAGTTGCAGTCGACGGCTGGGGGGGGGGGGGGGGGGGGGGGGGGAGTGCGCTCCTCCACCAGCCCTTCAAAAAGGACCGCTCAGGAAAGAGGAACTAACCTTGAGTTGGTTTGTTCCTGTGGATAGTTTTTATTCACAGGGACGATGGAAAGGAGTCAGACGAAACATGCTTCCAGCCGCAGGACTTCCGACAGGAGTGAGCGGCTGCATTCCCCGGAGCTGCCCGCTACAACGGCAGCACCCGCTCGTCGGGCCGGGATAAGAACGCGGAGGTCGGGGAGCCCTACTCAACCAGGACCCGACTCTCCACCACGGCTGTCCATGGAGCCACATAGTGGTAGGAGCACCGTGCGGGAGCAGGGTAGGCAAGACCCTGACTCCCTACCACCATCACCTAAACATAGGGACAGTGGGAAAAAGGTGCGTAAACGTGTTCCCCGCTCTGCGGCACGTTCTGACTTGCCACCGGAGCAGTCCGCCAAGTCGCGGACCGGTGAGGAATCGAGGTCTGAGTCTGGGAGCCCCGCAGTTGCGGCCGGCGCAGACTCACCACCGGGGGAGCCTGCCAGATCGCGGGCCGGTGGAAAATCATCTTGGTCACCGCACCCCACGTTACCGGCTGGACGTGACCGAACGTCGCCTTTGTCCCGGGGAAGACAGGCGGCAAGCCCGCGCGGATATCGGTGAACCCCGCTTCAGCGGCTGGAACCGACTCCTCACCGCTTATGTCTTTCCAGACAGGCGGGCCGCTTCAGTCCGAAAGACCGCGGACTAGCGGCATATCCGCGCGGGAGTCGCAGAGGCTGCCGCAGGAGCGGCAGGCAGCGACATCCTGCCTAGGCACGCTAGACATCACCTCGACAAGGTGCGGGACGATGGCAGAAGCCTCAGTAGTTCAGGGGAACCTGAGGAAGTCGACTTGCTGTCCGCAGATAGCGGCGGCGGTCGCATGGCCCGCATGGAGCGCATGATGGAGCGACTCCATGAGCGAAATCCCGCAGCAGGACCGGATGTCCTCAAGTTCCAGGAGACATGCATCTGGGCCACCCAGCATGTCCCCGTCATCGGTGGGGAGTGCCAGGAGTCAGCAGCTGGCTGACGTTGAAGAAGGGTTGGCGCAGGAACCTGCAGCACCTGAGAAACCCCAAGAGGAACTTCTTGATGTGGTTTCCAAATTTGCCCAGCCAAGGCACTCAGGACAGCCATTGCAGCCCAAACTAGCGGCAAGCATTGACTTCCTCACTACACACCAGCTGCAGGATCAGGTCTTGACCGAGGCAATGAACAAATACAAGGCCCCGAACAACTGTGTATCACTGAATGTACCGACAGTCAGCACGCCCATCTGGGGCAACATCAGTCCAGGGATTAGGGCTTAGGAGCTCAAACTTCAAAAGATCCTGAAACTGTTGACGTCGGGAATCACTGCCTTTGCCAGGTCGATTGACGGCACGGAGATGACGGAGGAGCAGGAAGATTCTCTTACGCTACTGTGTAACACACAGTACGAGATAAACGCTTTCCGGAAAATCTCCATCAAACCAACTCTCAACCCCAAGTTCGCGGGGTTGTGCAAGGCATCTGCGACGTCACCACCGAGACAGCTGTTCGGTGAGGACCTGTCCAAACAGGTCAAGGACCTGGACGAGGAGGCGAAGGCAGTCGGTTTGATGAAACCACCTTCCTCCAGCAGGCCGGCATCTCGCAGACAAACTCCATATGTAAGACCTCGGGAGCCACCTGAAAGAACATCAAGGACCTACACGCCGGCCGCACCCCAACAACAAAAGCCTTTTTTAGGGCAGGGCCAACAGCGACCGGCGTGGAAGATGCACCAACCCCCGCACTCCAGCAACACAACGGAGCACCAAAACCCAGAACATCAGGCCCCGCCGGTAACCATGGAGGTAAGGGGGTCTGGTTCTCATGCGAGTGCTGCATGTTTAACCTCACAAATTGGTGGGAGATTATATTTTATTCTGGGATGCATGGAGCTCTATAACTTTAGACTCATTTATATTACAAAGTATTCAGGGGTATGAAATTGAATTCATAGATGAACAACTTCCCCCACCTCAACATGTACCGAACCGAAAATTTGCACTTTCCCATAAGGAAATAGCAGAAGGACATGAGGAAATTTTGAGGCTACATGCCAAGGGGGTGATAGAGAAAACGATACATGAACCTCTTGAGTTCGTATCCAACATCTTTACCAAAACCAAAAAAGATGGTGGATGTCGGATTATTATTGACTTAACCCATTTGAATACTTTTGTAAAATATGCCAATTTTAAAATGGACACATTCGAAACAGCTAAATCACTGATTTCCAAAGGGTGCTTCATGGCATGCATCGATTTAAAAGATGCATACTATTCAGTATCCATACGGAAACATCACCAAAAGTTCTTGAAGTTTGTTTGGATGGATCAACTATGGCAATATAGAGCCCTACCTAATGTGCTTACAACAGCTCCTAGATTATTTACAAAAAAATTGAAACCAGTATTGGCATCCCTGAGAAAACAAAACCATATTGTCATGGCATATTTAGATGACATCTTGATTGTGGGAAAGACTATGGAATCGACAAATTTAGCAGTGACAGCTACTAAAACATTGTTTCAAAAATTAGGGCTTGTCATCCATCCAGACAAACCTTCACAGGTCATGAACTATCTGGGATTCACAATTAACACCAATCAGATGATTGTTACCATCCCAGATAACAAGGCAATGGATATTACTGAAGCAAGTAACAACCTTGTTTGCGCAAGGAAATCAACAATCAGACATGCTGCTAAGGTGATTGGGAAACTAGTAGCTACATTTCCAGCTGCACGATTTGGCCCACTACACTATCAAAATTTGCAAAGAACAAAAATTTCAGAATTAAAAACAAATGCTGGACATTTTGATAGGCCTATGCAGCTGCCAATCAAGGCAAAAGTTGAGTTACAATGGTGGATTGATAATATACGTGACTCATTCAATCCCATTATTGTACCAAACCCATCAGTCGTGGTACAAACCGACGCAAGCGCCCAAGGCTGGGGAGCTACCGACACCACTTCCAGTCGTGGCGGTAGATGGGATTAACACAAATCTACCCTTCCATTATCATAAGGGATAAACTATTTGGAGATGCTAGGAGCATTTCACGGGCTGCGAGCTTATTGCATGAATTTACATCATACGCATGTCCGTCTTCAAATAGATAACACCACTGTGGTGGCATATTTAAATCATATGGGTGGTATCAAGTCAATATCTTGTGATGAATTAGCAAACTCAATCTGGCTCTGGTACATAGAAAGAAATATTTGGATATCAGCTACCTACCTTCCAGGTAAGCTCAATACAGTGGCGGACACCAGGTCACGAGTAATCAATGATAACATAGAGTGGATGTTATATCCCCAAATATTTGCTAAAATTATAGTCAAATTTGGAACACCAGATATTGACCTGTTGGCTTGCAGGTTCGGAAGAGGCCACTCCTGCAATATGGACTAACACCATGGACACCATTGCAGCATCGTGCAGAGAATCCACTAGATGACAGTACCTCACCCAAATCAGGATATGGGAGGCCTACTGCAGCCGGATTAACATCATGTATGACTCTGCCACGATTCCCCATGTGCTGGAATTCCTCGCGGGGCTACATCATGATGAGGGCCTCAGCTACAGCGCCATCAACAGTGCCAGGAGCGCACTGTCATCCTACCTTTGTATAGGAGTAGGATCTCACCAGTTCATGTCCAAATTGATGAGGGGTATCTTCAATTCGAACCCTCCCCGACCACGATACAACATCACCTGGGATATAGGGGTAGTATTGACCCTACTCAGGAGTTGGTCGCCAATGATTGGACTACCGCTGGATAAACTCACCCTGAAGATGGTGATGTTAATGGCACTAACCTCGGCACAACGGGTTCAGACCTTGCAAAAGATCAAATTGGATAACCCCTGAGAGAGTAACTTTCTTCATTGATGAGTTACTCAAGCAGCACAGACCTGGGACTACAGGGCTGCAATTAATATTTCCAGCATACCCCGTTGATGTGAGGCTCTGCATAGCCACCTACATACGTCACTATATTAAAGTGATGCATACCATCAGGAAAATGGAGAAAGGCCTGCTGATCAGCCATTAGAAACATCATCACAGGGTGATGGTGCAGACTATCTCCAGGTGGCTCAGGGTGGTATTGGATGCAGCAGGTATTAATACTAATATCTTTAAATCCCATTCTAACAGGACTGCATCCACATCAACGGCGAGGACCATGGAGGTTCCCATGGACCATATCCTCGCAACAGCAGGCAGGGCCAGCGAAGCAACGTTCCAGTGGTTTTATAATAAACCTGTGGCTTCTCCCGCTACGTTTGCGGAGACAGTTTTAAGTACTGGTCCCAAGAAATGTTTATCCCCGAGTGAGGGGTTTTTGATTTGTATTAATAAATACTATATTATTTTTCAGCTTGTCAAGTCTGAAATACGTTAACATACTCCTTCCATCAGAATTGCGGCAGTGTGTGAGCATGGACGTGATCCAGGGCATGTAATCACAGAGCTTTGAAATCTTCACAAAGTCACTCACGTGACTCCGAAATGAAATAGTAAGATTAAACGAGAACTTACCAGTTTGAAGTTTGATCTTTATTTTATGAGGAGTTGCGATGAGGGATTTTGTGCCCTCCGCTCCCAACCCTCTACTATAAGGTCAACTGGTAAATAGAGTCTCTTGAATCTTACTATATTTAGTCAATGTTGTTTAACTGTGATTCCACACCGCTGCTTTGAAGAATGTCGCGCATGCGTGCTGGCGGGGTCTTCACGAAATCCCTCATCGCAACTCCTCATAAAATAAAGATCAAACTTCAAACTGGTAAGTTCTCATTTAATCTTACTATTTTATTTCCCAAAAATGTGTTAATGAACCATATCATTTTTGCTGACAATCTTGTAGTTTCACACACACCATAGTTAGAGCAGCTTTTTAAAATATTCCACCTGATTATTTGGTTAATGTGATCTAAATTCACCAGCCCATATGGTGGGCTTAACATTCATATCTCCAGGTTATTAGTCCAAGTCTCTGGATTTCCAATCCATCAGTATAACTATATCTCTGCAATATATCTCATCGGTCCTGTGGTGCTTGACAACTGAAACATTGGTGTTCTGAAATATCAACAGAAAATATTGGAAATACTCAGCATGTCAGGCAATTCATTGAGGGGAGAGAAACAGAGCTGATCTTAAAGGTCAAAGACTCTTCGTGAGAACTGGGAAGGAAGTAAGAGAAGCTGAATAAACTGCAAGGAGAGAGAGGGAAAGAGATGCCTTTGGTTGCTTAAAGCCAGGGTGATGGTAGAGATTAGGGTTGCCAACTGCCCCTTATTAGCTGGGACACCCCGTATATTGGTCTAAATTGGTTTGTCCCATATGGGACCGCCCTTGTCCCGCATTTGACTGTTACTACTCGGGTCGAGGGGACTCATCATTCACCCAGCCACGGCTGAGTCGGTCAACGAATTACCATCGGGAATTTGTCCCTTATTTTGACCTTTTGTCCCTTATTTGAGAGTGAGAAAGTTGGCAACCCTAGGAGAGATAAGCCTGGTACCTGGTACGTAAACATGGTATCTGATCAAAGAGTGAATGAGAGCAGTTAGAGAGTGAGAACAAGTATGATATACACACAAGAGCATAGAAGATGTGCATAGTAGGGCAAGAAGATGCTGGGTAGGTCGGGTTGGGCATCCCCTCCTCAACTTTTGACTTTTAATTTTATCTGCACGTTTCCTGCAGCTGTAACACCATATTCTGCACTCTGTTGAGTTTCGCTTTTGCATTACCTGATGTACTCATGCATGGTATAATTTATCCGGGTAGTGTCCAAAACAACGTTTTTCACTTTATCTTGTATCTTCCTGCATATGACAGTAAAATAATAAAGCAATACCACTAAAAAATGAATTAAGGATCAAAGAAGATATGGAAATGTAACCATTTTTACATAATAAGTTACTCCCATTTTAATTGTTTTTATATTACTCTGAATGTCACATTTAACAATTGTTAAAATTGTTGATTAAAACGTCAACCTCAGTTTTGTTTTATCATTGAGTCATAGAGTATTACAGCGTGGAAACAAGCCCTTCGACCCAATGCCCACACCGGCCCACATGTTCCATCTACATTAGTCCCACCTGCCTGCCTTTGGCCCATATTCCTCTAAACCTGTCATATCCATTTGCCTGTCTAAATGTTTCATAAAAGTTGCGATAATACCTGCCTCAACTACCTCCTCTGGCAGCTCGATCCATACACCCATCACCCTTTGTGTGAAAAGGTTACTCCTCAGGTTTGTACTAAATCTTGCCCCCCCCCCCCCCCCCCCCCCTCTGGTTCTTGGTTCCACTACTCTGGACAAGAGAATCTGTGCATCTACCCGATCTATTCCTCTCATAATTTTGTACATTGCACACTTTTGTACACTGTTTGTATTAAATTATATTAGAAAAAACATAGAAAATAGATGCAGGAAGAGGCCATTCGGCCTTTCGAGCCAGACCTCTAATTCATATTGGAGGGTTTCCTAAAGCAGGGCCTCAGTGGTATGTTGCCTAGCCGCCATGCTCACCTGACTACCCAGCCTCAGGGTGTACTGGGCCAGTGAGATTAACCATCCATATTATGCTTGAGTAATGCAGTAAATGTGTAGGTGCAGAGCAATGCAAGCTGGGGACTGGTAAGGCGAGCACAACCTCGCCCCTTGTTTTGAATATTAAAAGTTCTGTGGCTTTAAGATGTTCCTCCCTACTGAAGAAAATTACATAGACGAAACTGAAAATTTCGTGTAAGCATTTGGAAATAATTGAATGTTTTAATTAACATGTCATGATGACCAAAACTGGACATGTTATACAGGCTTACATGGCAAACCAAGTTAAATGTTGACCTTTGCTTTAAGTATGTTTGCTCAAGCTCTTTTAAAAGTGGGCACAAACACTTCACTCAAACCTCTGACTTATGGTGAAAGGTTTATGCAGAGCTTTCTTTGTGGCACACATCTGAACCGTTAAACATTAGTATTCCTCTTTCTGGCCACGTTACATGAATGTTTATTAAAAATGTGAAGCAGCATTTTTTTGTCCACAAAAGAAGCACTGGGTTGATGGACCAGGATGCAGTTTTGATAAATGAATGTATATTTTTGTAAAGACAAAATAGCTGCTAATATGATTTGGTTTATTTTGATGATTGCTGCATAAAATCCTTGCAAAAGACTGGTGTTATGATTCCTGTTGGTCAGTAAAGAATAATGTATCTTGAATTATGGTGTTTTTCTATCATAACTTTAATGGTGATTCCCATAAGTAGATCTTATTTATAACTGTGTTAAGGATACAATGGACATATGTGTTAAGGTATAAAAATATCACTGTTTACTGTCATCTCTTTACTGGGTTACTCAAGTGCAGATTTGTATAAATATAACAAAAACACGTTTGTTCTTCCATACTATGGGTCAAATTGATTGGTATTGATGAAAACTTATTAAATTGAAATTTGAGAAAACTCTTCAAATTTGAACTACCATGTCCAGTTCACCTAATTAAATATTATTTCCTAACATTATATAGCAAAATATCATTTTCTTTAACTAAGCACTTCAATATTTTCTCCCGTGCAATATTGTAGAGGATCTCCTTAAGAAATGATACTCTGAATTATAAACTTTGATGTAAAACTAATTGGCCTAGATTTTATGGCAGTAGCAAACTGTCTTGATTGTGTAAAAAAAAAAATGCTGGCTCTAAAATTTCAGCTTTTTCAATTCTGATATTATTATACATTTATCACCAACCACTGGGGATCTTTGATGTAAATCTACATGGAATAGAGCAGACAAGCTCATTAAATACTCAGAATGAGAATTTCCACAGATTACAAAGCAGGAAATAAATAGCTGACAATATTAAACACATTGAAATCATTGTTCAGAAAAGAAAATACAAATTGGGGCAAGCACAAGATAGCAAGAAAGAGACATACAGAGAAAAACAGATACAATTGTTTAAACTTTTTTAAAAAATCAGTTTTATTCTGAGTAAGTGTGAGGTGTTCTACTTTGGGAGGTGGTATGTTAAGGAAAAGTATACAGTTAAAGTACACAGCATTGATGTTCAGTTAGCTCTCTGTGTCCAAGTCCATGGCAACCTGAAAGTGGCAACACAGGTAAATTGAATGTGAAAGAAAACATTGGTATTGAGTATAAGAGTCAGGAAGTCAGCCTTGGTTAAGCTGCATTTGAAGTATTCTGTGCAGTTCTGGTCGCCCCATGACAGGAAGGATATGGAGGCTTTGGTGCAGAAGTGGTTCACAAGATGGTGCCTGGATTAGAGGATATGACCTATCAGCAGAGGTTGGATACATTTGGATACTTTCACAGGAGTATACGAGGTTGAGGGGAAATCTAATAGAACATAAAATTCTGCGTATCCTAGTCAGAGTGTTTTCCCCCAGGTGAAAATATCAACAACGAGAGGCCATAGCTTTAAGGTCAGAGGGGGAAAGTTTAAAGGAAATGTGCGGGGTGAGATTTTTACACTGTGAGTGATGGGTGCCTGAAACACAGAGTGAAGAATGTTGGTGGAAGCAGATACTACAGTGGCGTTTAAGAGGCTTTTAGATAAATACATGGATATGCAGAGAATGGAGGCATTTGGATCACATGCAGACAGAGGAGATTAGTTTAACTTGGCATCATGTTCGGCACAGACGTCAAGTCAAGTCAAGTCAAGTTTATTTGTCGCATACGCGTACAAGATGTGCAGTGAAATGAAAGTGGCAATGCCTGCGGATGGTGCAAAAACTATAGAGCAACAGAACAGAATAGAACAGAACCAGTATTTACATTTTAGAAAAAAATATATTAAAAAAAGACACAACACAACAGTAAATTAGTAAATTAGTTCCTGGTGAGATAAGAGTTTACAGTGCTGATGGCCTGTGGCAAGAAACGACGTCTCATCCTCTGTGTTTTCACAGCGTGACAGCGGAGGCGCATGCCTGACCGTAGCAGCTGGAATAGTCCGTTGCTGGGGGGGTAGGGGTCCCCCATAATGTTGCTGGCTCTGGATCTACACCTCCTGGTGCATAGGTCCTGCAGGGGGGTGAGTGTAGTTCCCATAGTGCGTTCGGCCGAACACACTACTCTCTGCAGAGCCTTCCTGTCCTGGGCAGAGCTGTTCCCAAACAGATTGAAATGTTGCCGGACAGATGCTTTCTACAGCCACTGAGTAGAAGCACTGAAGGATCCTCAGAGAGACTCTGAATTTCCTCAGCTGCCTGAGGTGGTAAAGGCGCTGCCTTGCTTTACTCACCAGTGCGGCAGCGTGTGTTGCCCATGTCAGATCCTCTGTGATGTGGACCGATGGGCCTTTGGGCGTTGTGGGCAGAAGGGCCTGTTACTGTGCTGTGCTCTAAAAAAATATAACAGTTTAAAAAGTTTTAATGGATTCTAGGACCAGTCTTTCACAGTCAGACTGTTCTGCTATAATTAAGCTTATTATTGATGAACAAGTTTTGAATTTTACTGCAAACAATGCAAGCATTGTTAAACTATGTGACATATTTTGTGACATATTAGTTAATCTTCTAGAAAGACAGCAACAGTACATCTAGGAAGGGAGCAGGATGTCATTGAAGGAAAGGTCTAGCTTTCCACATTAAACTAAGCATCTGCAGTTATTACATTGTGCCGTTAGTTACTTGCATATTTAATGATGAGCCGTGACAAATTCACTGTCAATATAATTGCAAGTTCAGGGCACTGTTTTTCAACCATTGCTGCCTGACCTCTATCCATTTATAATAAAACATGATTTGTTGTTTTTTATTATGTGAGGCAGCACGGTGGTGCAGCGGTAGAGTTGCTGTCTTTAAATGCCAGAGGCCCTGGTTCAATCCCGACTACAGGTGCTTTCTGTACGGATTTTGTACGTTCTCCCCGTGACCGCGTGGGTTTTCTCCAGGTGCTTCGGTTTCCTCTCGCATGCAAAAGACAAACAGGTTTGTAGGTTAATTGGCTTGGTAAAATTGTAAATTGTCCCCAGTGTGTGTACGATAGTGTTGGTGCACGGGGATTGCTGGCCAGTGCGGACGCAGTGGGGCAAAGAGCCTGTTTCCGCGCTGTATCTCTAAACTAGACTAAACTAGACTGAACTAAACTAAAAATGTTGCAATGGAATTTCCTGGGAGTGACGCTTTTCCCACATTCACTCCTTTCCTCACTGCGAGAGGCACATTGAATTGGGACAGATTTTTTTTCGTCGCTAAACCCAGCTCTGACCTGACATCGGTGCCCCCACGACACGCAGCACCCTCCCACTGTAAATTACAATCAAGATCAAGAATAGCTTTAATGCTGCTCCCAAGCTTACTAGCATCAAAACTGTCAGTCCGAATTATTCACAAATATTCACAAAATATTCAAATACGTTAAAAAATCGATTTCATGTCACAACTCTTCATCCACATAGATTTAAAACAATTAAATACATTAACTTAATACAGTAAATTAATTTGAAAATTTAAATTACCCATGACTTGCAATAACTCTTTCCCTCACAACAGTTCCATCTGATGAAAAAGATGAATTCACTAGCTGCGTCACATAGAAACATAGAAAACAGGTGCACGAGTAGGCCATTCGGCCCTTCACCCATTCAATATGATCAAGGCTGATCATCCAAAATCAGTACCCCGTTCCTGCTTTCTCCCTAGATCCCTTGATTCTGTTAGCCCAAAGAGCTATATCTAACTCTCTCTTGAAAACATCCAGTGAATTGGCCTCCACTGCCCTCTATGGCATAGAATTCCACAGATTCACAAATTCGCATGCATGTGAATGGACTGTTATTCTGGCACCAGGTTCAACAAGCAGATTCCCAGCATAAATCCACTGCAATTCACCTACCGCCACAATAGGTCCACACAGACCCTATCTCCCTGGCCCTACATTAATCTCTGGAACATCTCGATAACAAAGACACCTACTTCAGAGTCCCGTAACAATAATTGCCTCTTAAATGTTGCTATTACATATTTCCATCACTTCCCCTGGCAATAAGTTCCAGACACCCAGCTCTCGGTATTAAAAAAAACATGCCTTGCAAATCTCCTTTAATCTTTCCTCCTCTCACTGTTAACGTATGTCTACTTGAATTTGACATCTTTACCAAGAGAAAAGAGATTGACTTTCCACCCTTTCTATGCCTCTCATGATTTTATATACATGTATCAGATCACTCCCTCAGCCTCAAGAAAATAGCTGCTATCTCAACAGCATAATTCATACCAAACGTACCTCCAAACTCCTGGACCTAGCACTCAGCACCTCTCTCTGCAACTGGATCTTCCAGTTCTGACCCACAGATCACAATCAGTAAAGGGCCTGTCCCACCAGCATGCGACTCTATGCGGTGAGCGAGACCTAACGTGGTCGCTTGAGCCGTCCGGCCTTGCGGGGCTGGTCCCACTTCGATCGCCGGAGCCGTATGGAGTTGTGCGGAGCTGGTCCCGACATCGCGCGGGGCTCCAAAAAACTGACCGTGTTCAAAAATTCCGCGCGGCAACGGCCTGTCGGTCCGCAGCTGCCTCGACGCAATACGCACTGCCTCGACGTCGTGCCTCCGTGTCCCTCTCAATATGTGCTCCGTGACCCTCTCTCTGTGCCTCCGTGTCCCTCTCTCTGTGTGCCTCCGTGACCCTCTCTATATGTGCCTCCGTGACCCTCTCTATATGTGCCTCCGTGACCCTCTCTGTGTGCCTCCATGTCTCTCTCTCTGTGTAACCCTCTCTGTCCTTGCGAACTTACCATGGACTTCGTTCCAACTTTGCTCCAACTTCGCACCACGTCGCGCCACTCACCCGACCTCCGCGCGGCCCCCGCTGCCGGTTTGGTCGCGCTCGCCGCATGCTGGTGGTACCGGCCCTGTACGGGGATCACCCGACCTCCACGTGGCCCCCGCTTCCAGTTTGCTCGCGCTCACCGCATGGGGTCGCATGCTGGTGGGACAGGCCCTTTAGAGTAGGTAACACCTCCTCCAGAATAATTTTCTATACCAGTGCTGTACAAGACTACAAACTCAGCCCTTATTACACTCCCGATAGACTCACAAATATCTGGCCACATTTCTGCTTTACCTACATTTACAAGTTTGCAGATGACACCACCATAGCAGGTCAGATCTCAAATTATGATGAAACATAAGACAAGAAGGAGATAACGTTTAGTTTAGTTTATTGTCACGTGTAATACAATACAATAATACTGTATTAGCCAAGCATGTTTTGCAACATACGAGGAAGTTTGTTTGCCAAGTCAGTCATACAAATAAAAAGCAACAGAACACACAAAATACATTTTAACATAAACATCCACCACAGTGACTCCTCCACATTCCTCTGTAATGGAAGGCGAAAAAAATAGTTCAATCTCTTCCCTTCTGTGTTCTCCTGCGGTCAGGGGCCCCGAGCCCTCCTCGTCGGGGCAATCAAGCTCCTGCATCGGGGGGGATCGCAGCTCCTCCGCGCCGGCAATCGGACCCCGGGTCGGGGCTGGTAGAACCTTCTGCGTCGTTAGAGCTCCCGACATCTACGGTCTCTACCCGAGACGAGGTACAGTGAAATGCTTTGTTGTTGCGTGCTATCCAGTCAGCGGAAAGACTATACATGAAGAAGGGTCTCGATCCGATATGTCACCCATTCCTTCTCTCCAGAGATGCTGCCTGCCTGTCCCGCTGAGTTATTCCAGCATTTTGTGTCTACCTTCGATTTAAACCGGCATCTGCAGTTCTTTCCTACACATTACAATTAAGCCATCTACAGTGCACAGATACAGGATAAAGGGAATGACGTTCCCTAATAAAGAGTGTAGTAACACGGTGTCAATGTCAGCAAAACAAAGGAATTGGTCATCGACTTCAGGAAGCAGGATAGAGTAGTCTGTATCAATGGTTGCTAAAGTGGAGATAGTCGAGAGCAAGTTCATGCTGTAAATATCACCAGCCTTGTTCACTCACATGATTCTTTGGGTAACAATGCACATCAGTAATGCACTTCCTTCTAAAGCTGCGGAAATTCATGATGAACCCAATAACTCTTACTAATTTCTGTGGCTATATTATCATAGATAATTCTGTGATAATGTG
This sequence comes from Okamejei kenojei, assembly GCA_035221665.1. Taxonomy (NCBI): domain Eukaryota; kingdom Metazoa; phylum Chordata; class Chondrichthyes; order Rajiformes; family Rajidae; genus Okamejei; species Okamejei kenojei. Next base: position 74,925,498 of record CM069138.1, on the reverse strand, counting down.
GCTACTCAGCCCATTTGGGTGGGCATTTAGTCCTGGGTACATTTATCACTGGTCTCCATGTCTGTTGCCTCATACAGGGTCATATACTTGCCTGGTCAGTGCCCTTTCATCGTGTGCACTCGGTTATCAATTACATTGTAAACAGTTTCTTCAGTGGATGCTTCAGCTATTTATTTAGTCCCAGGCTAAAGTTCAAAGTGCGTATGTAGCCTGCAATTCAGCTGATCATTGGTGGCCCCTTGGTGGTCTCCATTTAGATGGACTTGCATTACATCCTTCTGCCGAGGCTGCACCTTGGTTAACTGTTTGGAAGTACTTGTTGATACTCCATTATGGCTAGTTTCACCTTCTGGAAAGCAAGAACATTTTGGGCCAGATCACAGGACCATTTTCCTTGGCGTGTTGGTCTTCTCAGAATACACCACAAGGAACACCCCATAGAATACAGTGTTAATCAATCTGCTGGTGATAAGCCAGGGTGGGTCTCAGGGCTGCCAACATTGGGTGAGATTTGAGAATGAGAAATTGCGAGGGAGCGTATCGACTGAGGGGGGGGGGGGAGGTGTGGGAGGGGGGTGCTTTTGCATTTTTCAGCTTGAAATTGAGCAATCTGGTGCATACTGTAGTGAGTCCTTTAACTTAAACTTGAATGCAACATTTACGCTTCAAATTGGATTAGGTATGAATAAGGTTAGGCTAAATTACATTCCTAATTCCATTCCACAGTAGAGCCAGGTTCTGATCATCAGGTGCAGCACATGAATCACCTTAGTATATTCATATATAGAAATCAGATTATAATTCATGCTGTTTTGCATATATATAGAGAAACAAAAACATAGAAACAAGGCAAGAGGAGTCAGACTTCCATCACTGTTCTGCACAAATAAATCAATCAACCTTACCCATTGACTATAGAAACAAAACAAAAATAACACCACATATTCAACCGTATATGGTTCAATGAAATTAAGATATATATGTAAAACATATATATGGAAACAGGCCCTTTGGCCCACCAAGTCCACACCGACCAGCAATCGCCCTTACACCAGTTGTATCCTACACACCAGGGACAATTTACAGAAGCCAATTAACCTACAAACCTGCACTTCTTTCGGATGTGAGAGAAACCGGAATATCCAGAGAAAACCCATGTGGTCATAAGGAGAATGTACAACTACTGTACAGACAGCACCTGTAGTCAGGGTCAAACCTGGGTGTGTGGTGCTGCAAGGCAGCAACTCTACCGCTCCGCCACCGTGCCACCCCATTACATTATTTTTCCTGTAATATATTTATTATGGTGTCACGTCAATAAAGATGAACACATGATTATAATTTCAGCCCTTAGTTGGATAACACACATCTCCAGTCATTGTGTTTTATGGCTGGTTTTCAACCTCTTCAGTCTGAAGGTCTCGACCCGAAACATCACCTATTCTTTCTCTCCAGAGATGCCGCATGTCCTGCTGAGTTATTCCAGCTTTTAGTGTCTATCTTCAGTTTAAACCACCATCTGCAGTTCCTTCCTGCAATCATTGTTAAGCGGAACGGGTCCTATTCTCATATTATTCACCTCAACTAAGTCTTTTCTTCACCTCCGTTGCTACATAGAATACAATCCCAGTTATCAAATCTTCCTTCAAAGTTTAAAAAAAAATTCCAGCCCCGCCAACATGTTCATAAATCGCCCCTGGATCCTCTCCAGAGCAATTGCTCCCTTTCTACAGTGTGTCACAGTCTTACAGCATGGAAACAGGCCCTTCATCCCAACTTGTCCATGCAGATCAAGATGCCCCATTTATCTGCATTTGGCCCATATCCCTTTAAACCTTAGTTGTGTTAGGTTGTGTGTGAGAGTGTGTGTCAGTGAAGCGGCGACAACACCCAGAGCACCTGGCCAGAGTGCGGGCTGGCCCAGGTGCTCTGTGTCCAGCTGGGGTCCGGGGGAGGTGAGGGACAGTGACACCAACGCCCTTATATGTCAATGCCCTAATCCCAGGAATCTATTCTGTATTGTCTCCAATATCGATGGATACCTGGTATGATCTAAAGCATGCTCGGTTCAAAGTTGCAGCAAAGCTTCCCTAGTTCTATACTCTATATCTGTCGCAATGAAGGTCAACTCTCCACTGCTCCTCCTAATTACTTGCTGACTTTTTGTGTTCAATGTATGGCAACCCCATTCTCGCAACATTTTGTAGTCTTGTTCCATTTAAAAAGTGATATGTTATTTTCTTTCATCTACCTTGCAATATGGAAAACCTTATTTTCCTTCATTTATTCTCCACCTGCCAACTGCTTCACCCCTCACTTAACCTTTCTATGTTGTTGCAGATTCTTTGGATCCACCTCACAACTATTTGTGCATCATCAGCCAATGTGACTGTGGAACACACATTTCCTTCATTCTAGTCACCAATACTGATAATACATCCTCCAGTCCAGCACTGTTCCCTGTGGCACCTGACTAGCTATTGACTGCCAGTCCAGAAAGGACCCATTCATCCTGAAAGCAAATTAATTTCTAGTGGGCTTGTTGTAACGCTGAGGCTCCATAGGGTGCTGGTCAGGCTGCATTTGGAATATTGTGAGCAATTCTGGGCACCATATCTGAGGAGGGATGTGCTGGCTCTGGAGAGGGTCCAGAGGAGGTTTGCAAGACTGATCCCAGGAATTAGTAGGTTAATCTAGGATGAGCGTTTGACGGCACTGGGACTGTACTCGCTAGAGTTTAGAAGAATGAGGGGGGACCTCATAGAAACGTACAGAACAGTGAAAGATTTGGATAGAGTGGATGTCGAGAGGATGTTTCCATTGGCGGGAGAGCCTAGGCCTAGAGGTCATAGAATTAAAGGACGGTCTGTTAGAAAGGAGATGAGGAGGAATTTCTTTTGTCAGAGGGTGGTGAATCTGTGGAATTGTTTGCCACAGAAGGTTGTGGAGGCCGTCAGTGGATATATTTAAGGCAGAGATATATAGATTCTTGATTAGTACGGGTGTCAGAGGTTATGGGGAGAAGGCAGGAGAATGGGGTTGGGAAGGAACGATAGGTGATCTTACGACTCCCTGTTTTCTGTTAATTAGCCATTGCCCTTTTTATGCCCACATTATCATCCTTGCGCCTCTACAATCTCGTCTTATGCAAAAACCTTTTTGATCCAAAGCCTACTGGAAATCCAAATACACTATACCCACCGATTTCCCTTTATCTACCGTTTCTTACATCTGCAAAAAAAACTGTGGAAAATTGGTCAAACACAATTTCTCTTTCTTAAAGTTCGGTTGATTGCACTAGATTGCCTTACAAGATTCCAAATGTCCTGCCTGCAATCACTACCAGTCAATAATGGTGGCAGCATTTTGCCAATGCTGCATATTAGACTGATACCCCCACGGCCTTAAGGCATCCTTCCAAGTCACATATCATTGTGACTTGACATAACTATTTTGTCATGGATAAAACCTGGAACACTCGACCATAGCACCTTAAATTCAAAGTGTGGAAAGTTTCAATAAATCCACCAACTTTGGAAAATAAATCAGACAAGGGCAATTATTGCAGATCTTTCCCCAATACTGGAACATATTCTAGCTGGAATGCAAGTCCTTGGCATGAACATCTCGCACAGTATGCTGACTCTATGGGGTGGGAAGAACTGCGAGGATTAGTACCGATACTAGGTGGTGTGGAGGCGCCTATCGGCAGCAGCTCGACTACAATCGTCTGTCTTTTTTTTAATTTTTGTCGTGTGAAATGTATGCCTTGACTCTAGTTCTTCTTATTTTTCTTTAGCTGTGTATATGTGGGGGGTGGGGGGGAACCGTTAGTCTCTTCCCTGTACGGGGACCCGACTTTTTCCCTGCCGGGTCTCCGGTGTCGTTGGGCCTAACATCGTGGAGCCGGAGGCGGCCCCCGGCCGGGACCAACCTCAGGGCATCATTTGCGGAGCCTGCGGACCTGACGTCGCGGAGCCGGCCGTCTTCGGAGCCTCGGAGGCTCCGGCCCGCAGGCCTGGTGGACAGGAACATCGGGAGCTCGCAGGTCCCTGGTGGGAGACCGCTTATCGGAGCTCCCGCAACGGCAACTTCTCCCGCTGGAAATGTAGGGTTTATAGGACACGGAGCGGGGACTAACATCGCCTGGCGTGGCTGAAACGGCCGCGGGACTTGCCATCGCCCGCCGGGGGCTTTAACATCGTGAGCCCCAGTCGCCTCGACGCTGCAGTTGGATTGCTGGACTGCGGGAGAAGAACAAAGGGAAGAGATAAGACTTTTGCCTTCCAGCACTGTGAGGATGTGTTGGAGATTCACTGTGATGGATGTTTGTGTAAACTGTGTTAAGTGTGGGTCTTGTTTTTTTTTAAAAATGTTATGCCCCTGTCCCACTTAGGAAACCTGAACGGAAACCTCTGGAGACTTTGCGCCCCACCCAGGGTTTCCGTGCGGTTCCTGGAGGTTTTTGTCCTCCGGCAACCACCTTCAACTAGCATCGCAACCGGCTTCGACTAAAAAATTGCCGATTTTTAAAACGGAAACCACTTTTGACCATTAGGGAGACTGACAAAAACCTCCGGGAACCGCACGGAAACCTTGGGTGGGGCACAAAGTCTCCAGAGGTTTCCGTTCAGGTTTCCTAAGTGGGACAGGGGCATAAGACTGTAGAAAATGCAATTTTGTTCAAATTTGAATGACAATAAAAGGCATTCTGTTCTATAAGTAGCAGGAACCTGTCGTGAAAGTTAATCACATTATTTAGACCACTTGCTCTTCCTCTGACACTGCAAAAATGAGAATAATTTAGTTTGACAATACCTCATAGTATAATTTGTTTTCAAGAGTTTCGTGTTCTCTACTTTCCAGCATGACTCGGACGCACTATGAGGGCATAATTCCCATCTCTGTTATGTTGTTTACGCTGGAGTGACTAATAGGAGGTATAAGGTCATCTGATATTTCACGGTTTCGGCTTATGTCAATACCACGTGGAAAATCAAATAGTGAGTCAGCAGTTTCTGATGTAATCTGAGTCTGAGCGGTAACAGATCGTGCCAGTGTACCTTGAAAGACAAGATAAATATCATCATCTTGCATTTAATTTTCACTTTCCACTTTTGTATTAAAATCTGAATCGGGTGATGCTGCCCGAAAATGATGGGCATCACAAAGCTATTCAAAGCACAGTAAGATCATTATGCATTGAATCTGCATTGTGGACTAGTTAATGAAGGTTTGCAAGGTCCAGCCGGCCTCGCAGTTGCACGCCACAATGCTGATTTGAAAGCATTTGAATGCTTGCTTTATTATTTCCCACTCGATCCATGACAACACTCGTCCCCGGCCTTGCCCGGGGATCAATACCAATGCTTCTCTCGGCTGCAATTGCGTCAGCTCGGACTGGGCTCGGCGCTGGGTGAGTAATCGGCTTTACGGGAAGGCAAGGCTGCCGTATCGAAAATGCAAAGCGCCTCGCAGCCTTGCCTTGTCAGTTTCGTTAACCGTAAAGATCAAATGATGATGAGAATTGGTAAATCAGCACATGTTGTCACACGGTGACAATTCCCCCACAAACGGTTCGCTCCCGTTCCTGGAATACAAGGATTGCGTCCGTGGGCGAACCGCATCATCAGTTCAGCTCCTTTCGGACCTGCAATCGCTGTTGTTGCTGCTTGTTTGTTTGTTTTACCAGCAATCAGTCTGGCGGATTACAGTCATTGAAACCCCCTAAATTCGCACCCTAAATTCGAGCAATAAATCAAAGGGAAAGTTAAAACCGACTGTGCTCCGAGGTGCATAGAAATGTGCGAATTCGCCACAATATCAAGTGTGTTTGCCCCTTACATTCCTGCTTTCTGCTTTCTGCATCGAAAACTGCCCCCATAGTCACAGAGAAGATTGCACAATTAGACTAGAGAAACTTGCCAGGGCACTTTCAAACAGCACATTGCAAGTATGATATGTGGTGGTGGAGGGATTAAACCCAGGTGAAAAATATGGGTTTTGAGCAGCCTTTTCATGCAAGGCGGCGGAGAGGCTTCAGTTGGACACGGTAAGGTGCAGGAAGCAGCTGCCCAATATTGAACTGGAGCACTCTACACCCCACGGGGAAGCCATTCGGCCCATCCTGTCTATACCCCTAAAAATGGACTTCAGGTTCATCTACTTTCTCAGGCCCATGGCCCTGCAGATTATTACTGTTCAGGCAGGAAAATGAAGAGTGCGTCTGTTTGTGTACCGTTGAGTTTGAGGTGGGCAGAGTGTGGTTCTGTGGGATGGATTGGATCATTAGAGAATGGAATTTAATTTGTCGTATTGAGGGACTGGGGTCAGATGTCCCTCAGCAAGCAGAATCAGTGAGAATATTATGGCGGATAATGCAGCCCAAATAGCCAAAGACTTGTCCCACCCCAGTCATTCCTCCTTCTTCCTGCTCCAGTCTGGCAGAAGGTACAGAAGCTTGAGAGCACGCACCACCAGACTCAGCAACAGTTTCACCCACTCTGTCACCAGGCTTCTGAATGGTCCTTCCACAAGCTAGGGTCCTGTCCGATTCACCTCTATCCTATTGAGGACATTGGACTTTGTCTGTGGAACTGATGCGCTGCAATGCTGAGAGAAATATTCTGCACTCTGTATCTTCTCCTTTGCTGTAACTATTGTACTTGAGTTTGATAATTTGTACAATCCGATACATCTGATCTGCTTGGATAGCATGCAACGCAGAGCCTTTCACTGCACCTCTGTACACATCACAATAAAAAAACCTACATCTAATTTGAATGAGCGGAACTTTACAAATGTGGACCCATACATTAGATCTGCCCTGCGCAGGGAGCGCGTACAAACTCTGTGCAGACAATACCCGGAGTCAGGATCGAACCCGGGTCTCGGGTGCTGTGAGCGAGCAACTCTACTGCAGTGCCACTTTGCCGCCCAGTTGTTTGCAAAATGATCATTTCAAGGGTTTACACTCAAAAACAATCATTCACATTCTTTCCATAAGGTCCCAACTTGCTTTACACGGCAGACTCTATTGCAATGTAGGAAACATGGGAGCCAATTAGTGCATGAAAAGTTCTCACAAACAGCAATATGATAACAAGTCAAGTATCCTTTATTGTCATTCAGACCTTTCGGTCTGAACGGAATTTCATGCCTTGCAGTCAAAACATAGAACAAAAACACACAATAAACACAGATTTATCATCCGCCACAGTGAGTTCACCAGGCACCTCCTCACTGTGATGGAAGGCAAAAAGTCTTAAGTCCTTGTCTCTTCCCTCCTTGTTCTCCCTCTGCGTTGAGGCGATCCAGGCTTCTGATGTTGTGACCCTGCCGGGTGATGGTAAGTAAGTCAGTCCCCCCGGTTGAATCCGAGCCCCGCGAACGGGCCGGTTCAAACTCGAAGCTGCCGAAGCTGCCGCCCTCCAGTCCAGCGGACGAAACTGTTGTTGCGGGAGCTCCGGAAAAACAGGTCACCGACCTGTGACCTGCGAGCTCCCGACGCTGTCGTCCACTGGGCCCGCGGCCGAGCCTCCGAGGCTCCGGTCGGGTGGCCGCCGCCGGAACGCCGCCACAGCCCCACAGTCGGCCAGCCTCGCGTTGGTAAGTCCTGGCTGGCTCTGCCTCCGAAGCCCCGAGGTCAGTCCCAGTTGGAGGCCGCCAGCTCCGCCATTAGGCCTCGGATCAGACGGAGGATACGACAAGAAAAGTCGCATTCCCCCGAAGGAAGAGACCAAAAACATGTTTCTCCCACCCCCCCCCCCCCCCCCCACCCCCTCACACATACACAACCCAATAAACGAAAAAAATATTGTCCAAATATTGGTTTTGGAATTGCTAAATGAGGGGTAAATATTGGGACACTGGGGATAATGTATCTACTTTACCTCAAAATATAAACATAGGATCTACTAACCACCTCTGAGGCCTTATGTAAACATCTCATCTAAGAGATTGATCCTCCGGCAAAGAAACATTCTCTCAACACTAGAGCATCAGTCTAGATGTTCGTGCTCAAGTGTTTACCATGAGGCTTGATGCCAGAGGCAGGCTCAAAAATGAAACACTAAAGAACATTTAGTTCCTCAGGATCAGGAATAGGCTACCAGTCTCCTCTAGCCTGTTGCACCATTCCATGCAATCTTGACTGATATGCTCCGGGCATCAACTCCACCTGTGTCTTCATTCCCCAATCTTTCAAAGATTTGTTTACCTCCTCTTTAAGTACTACCTACGATCTCGCCTCCACGACCCTCCAGGGCTGGGAATTCCAGTGATTCACCACCCTCTGTGAGTAGAAATTCCTATGTAACTAGGTTTTAAATGATCATTGCCTTAGTTATAACTAGGGGTTTTTGTTTGCTGGAGTTGTTAAGTTTGCTAGAAAAAGTTCCAGAATGGCATGAATGCCAAAAAGTGCTGCTCTTGATACTCATCTTTAGTAACAACACTTCACTAATAATCCGTTGCAAATACTGAATGGGATAGAAAGACTACAATGACATTGCACTTGCTTTCAGTGTATGTCAATAAGCAACTCAATATAATGCTTTCTTGCACTGACTAAGCCGGTGCATTGTTCTGCTGTTTTGATATTTCAAGGGCATCATATGTCTTTGCAATTCTTAGACGACTTTTAAGAGCTAAACAAAAAGGTTAAGGTTTACTTTAGGATTTAGAAACAAAGTGTTATGTGTGTTTCGTGGCTTTGGTCCCTATAATGAGCTGAATGGTAACAAGAGGACAATCTTCTCTTTGAAAAAAAGGCTTTGTCTGTCTCCATAAAAATGTCATTGTTTTAAAAAAAATCTTTCTTTTGGCACTTTCACCCATTTTCTTTATATTCCTGTCGGCATTTCGGCAGGAAAACCAGACACTCTGCAACCACACCTTAGTCAACTCTGGGGTCAACCATAAACTACAGTGTTACAGTTCAATAAAGTTGTCGTGCATAATCTGTCTTGCACAGTCATGCTCTGGCTTACCGAAAATAACTGATAAATTATTTAATATTTGCTGGTTGTGTTTAATGTGCTTGTAAAGCTGCAGCAAGTAAGAATTTCATTCAGTGCATATGACAATGAAAAACACTTTACTTTCAGAAATGCAGTGCAGAAACAGGCTCTTCAGCCCACTGACCTGTAATCACCCCATAAATTAGCACCATCCTACACACTGGGGATAATTTACAATTTTACAGAAGCGAATTAACCTAATGTACAAACCTGCATGTCTTTGGAGAGTGGGAGGAAACAGGAGCACCTGGAGAAAACCCACAAGGTTACAATGAGAACGTACAAACTCTGTACAGACAGCACCCGTAGTCAGGATCGAACTCGGGTCTCTGGAAACCATTAATGAGCAAACATTTCTTCTCAGGTGTTCTGACTAATGTGATTATAGACTCAAGATGGAATGGTAGAGAAGGTTCAGAAAATAAGAGTTTTTTTATGCCTTATTGTTCAAAATTGCTACCAATCCTTGTTACTTGTCTGTTTTTAAATTTATCTTTTTTGGAGGGAGAAAATAACAATTTAACTGAAGAAAAATATTCTGTAAATAATCATTTTCCTGCAGTTGTCAAAAACCAATGGAAATATTTAAAACTGATTTTCTTGAGTGCGGATTCATTCCAGACAGTGGTGTGGTCTGTGCAAGCTAGTCAAACATTTCTCAGGAATCCAAGGTCGAATACAGGACCCAATCTTACATTTAGAACTGACAGAATATTAAATTTAATACAAATAATTAATACAAATTATTTGGATTTTGCAAAAATAAAGCCGATCATATCTTACAAATGCACCTCAACAGTCTCTCATTCCATTTAAAAGGGCACCCTTTAGGCTGCAATACAAAATAAGACACATAGTTCTGGATGTAACTCAGAGGGTCAGGCAGCAACTCTGGGGAATATGGACAGGCAATGTTTCAGGTTGGGACTCTTCTACAGAATTTCCCTGTTAGCTCTTTGTCCACTGAGATGGTCTCCATCCAATATCCCTTTATTTCCCGCTTTGAATATTCTAGCTTTTCACTCTTCCTTTCCACAGTTTATGTGTAATTTATTCTCCCCTGGTGTAACTGGATGATTGCACATTCTCCAAACATTACGTTCATGTGCTTTATTTTCCTATAACCCCCACCCTGTGGCCTGTACTTCACTTGAGCTAACTCTCATTTTAATTTCTCTACCCACTCTTCTCCTCCTCTCTCCCCATTTACTTCACCGTTTCCTTTTACAGCATTGCTTGTTCTTCACTGAACCATTGGTCAAATGTCATCCTCTGTTGCAGCCAAGAACACTGGTGCACCTTTAGAAAAGACACTTCTTTATTGTAAGGGATTCAGTTAATGTTGCAAAATTGAGGTGTATCTTGAGGCATTTTCCCTGTATTCACGTTCATGTTCCTGTTCTAGCATTATAGGACAGCAGAATCATGTGATGTGCCTGATTTGCAGCAAAGTTATAGATGGTCTGGAATATTTATTTTGTCAGCTTAAAGTCTCATTGTGTAAAATGTTTAACTATACTGCCTTGCATATAGCCCATTATATCTTGTTGATCTATGCAATGCGTTTGTGAAGGCATATCAAAAAATAGATCTGCGGCAATATCATGAAATGCTTTGAGAGGCAGGTCATGGCACACATTAACTCTAGCTTCCTCAACAGTCTTGATCCACTACAGTTTGCCTTCCAATGCAACAAGCCATCTGCTTGGCCTTACATAAATCGCTGGAATATTTAGATAATAGCACACATAAGTGAGACTCTTATTTATTGATTATAACTCTGTCTTCAACAGCATAATCCTGTACAAACTCCTGAGCCTAGGAGTCAGCGGCAGCCCCTCAGCTCTTAGTATATATATTATACTACGCTTTTCACTGTACCTCGGTGTATGTGACAATAAACTAAACTGAAACTGAAACTATACACTCACAACGTTGTGGCCAAATTCTGCTCTAACTTCACGTAGTGGGCAGGATCTTGAATAATTACTAGCAAGGGTACAGGAAGGAAATAAAATTGTTAGTACCATGGGCGTCAAGACAACAACGTCTCCATGTCAACACCAAGAAAGAGCTGGTTATTGACTCAAGGAGGTGAGCTGGGGAATGCATCCCCACCGGAGTGGAGATGCTCGACGGGTTCAAGTTTCTAGGTGTAAATGTCACCAACAATTTGTCCTGGATCATTGGAGTTATGTCCAAGAAAACACATCAACTCTTCTACTTCCTCAGAAGACAAAAGAGGTTCGGCATGTCTCCAATAAACTCTTGCCTTCGTCCGTAGATGCATCCTATCAGCATTGGCAACAACTCTGCCCAAGGCCGCATTAAATTGCAAAGAGTTGCGGATGTAGCCCAGTCTTTCACACAGACCACACTCCCCACCATCGACTCCATTGATACTTCCTCGAAGAAGTCTGTGCCTCAGGGAAACAGCCATGGACATTTCTCACCCCTGTAATTTCCTTTTCTCCCCTCACCCTGACGGGCAGAAGATTAAAAAAAGCTTTGAAAGCACAAACCACCAGATTCAGAGACAGCTTCTTCCCCGCTTTTATCTGACTGCTGAAAAGTATGGGACCTCCCATAAGCTAGGGTGCAGTCCCAATCTTCCAACATCATTGCGGACCTTGGGCATTTTCTCTGTTATTGTAGCGCTATGCTCTGCACTCTGGTATTTTTCTCTTTGCAGTACCTGTTGTAGTTATAAATGGCTTAATTGCACTCATGTGTAGTTTGACAGGATAGCATGCAAACAAAACTTTTCATTCAATACACATGACAATAATAAACCAATACCAATATAAGAGCCCAAGAGTAAATTGATATTTTTCACCAGCACGAATAAGCAGGCAGTGCCTTTATAACCTAATGTCCATGTCAAACATGGCCACATGTCTGTATCTAGTAACTGCAATCATTATTTTCTTTTATCATGTAATAATTACAACTATTAAATTTGAATGCTTGTTTTGTAAAGTGAGAGCAGAGATCATGCTGGGAGTGTGCTGATGACCTATCAATTTATAGATTAATTCTGTGATTACGTGTTCTTGCAATAACCTCAGCATCACAGATCTTATGTTACAAATTACGTGCCCTGCAAGTTTGGTCATTATCTAATTCGTTAGGAAGGATAGCAAACAATATTGTTCATGATAACAATTCTCCAACAATAAACTAATTACACGCATGATGAAGGTATGGAGGATTATAATTGTCAGCAAAGACTGAATATGCTGGGGATCCCTTTAAGTTTCTTTAGAGATTTGATCGGTTATGTACAAATAAAATATTTCTTCTCATTTGCGTGTGTGTGATGGGTGGAGTGGAATCAAAACTAATTTAAGGAGATGAGAAATAGAAGTAGACTATCCCGCCTTTTGAGCCTGCCCTGCCATTCATCAAGATCATGCCTGATCTTCTGCCTCAGTGTCATTTTCCAGCACCATCCAGATATTCCCTTTAGATGCCTATCGATCTCTGCTTCTCTTTACCATTCTATTCTGATATCGTGCTGCCTGTCCTCTAAAAGTCTCGGTTAGGGAAAATATCCCCTTGGCATCTAGTCTTCCGAGCACTTCAAGAATTTTGTACGTTTTGATGAGTTCTCCTTCTCATTCACTTCTAAGACTGCAGTTCAATCGGTGCAATCGCTTCTCATAAGGGGAACTCGTCATATTTCAAATTAGTTGAATAATTGAAACCGCTGCATTCCGTTTATGGGAAGTATATTGTTTCTTAGGTCAGGAGCACACAGTACCCCTGATATATCTCAACAAGGTCCCTGTCTCATGCAATTATAAACCTTTTTTTAAAATAAAGGTTCTTAAACATTATACCCTCTTGTTGCCAGTTTCACCCACATGTTGACCTTTAATGACTTGTGCACTAGCACGCCTGTGTCCCACCCAGTCTCAGTAATGAATAAATACTTTGCTTTATTCTTATGTGATAGAGTGGATGGCCTCACATTTTACCACTTTATATTCCATTTGCCATGCTTTTACTCACTAAGCTTCTTGATATCCCTTGATGCCATTCTACATCCTCCTCCACATTTACCATTCCACCTGGTTTAGTATCATCAGCAAACATGACTATGTCAGTTTGTCCCCTCAGCCAAATAAATGGCACATGTCATGGGCAGATGATAGTCCTCTGCCCATCTGAGAATGATCCATTTATTCCCACTCTTTGTTCGGTATCCAATAGCTAATTCCCAGTCCATATCAGGACATTGCCCCTGATTCCATATGTTCTAATCTGAAGGTTAGTTGTTCCCTATTTATCTCCTTCCTTTCTTAAATAGATGGGTCACATTTGCTTCCTTCCAAACCATAGGGACAATTCCAGAATCTACAGAGCCTTGCAAGATGAAAAGCAGAGCAACAGCTACCTTTAAAGCCAACTTAGTTTTAGTTTTAGAGATATAATGTGGAAACGGGCCCCTCGGCCCACCAAATCTGCGCCAACCAGCCATCACCCGTACACTAGTTCTATCCGACACACGAGGGACAATTTACAGAAGTCAATTAAGCCCCAAAGCTGCACATCCTCAGAATGTGGGAGGAAGCTGGAGCACCTAGAGAAAACCCACAAGGTCCCAGGGAGAATGTACAAACTCCATTCAGACCCCACCCAGAGTCAGGATCAAACCTGGGTCTCAGGCGTTGCAAGGTCACGACTGCACCACTGCACCACTATGCAGCAGCCCATCTTTCTCAGTACTGGCATGCGTTCATCAGGTCATCAGGTCCTTGGGATTTATCCGCTTTCAAGCTCACCACTATGTCTAGTTTGTTTTAAAATTAATAATAACAGACCAGTTGGGATTATATGTGGCGGTTCTTTAGGAGAAGGTTTATCAGAGAATGACTGATATCTAAAACCTTCTGGCATTTGGATGAATCAAGTGTAAAGCTTTTGAAGGGATAATTACAACAGAAAGCAAAGGAATAGAACTTTATTCTGAGAAGATTAAATAAACATAGGAAATAAGTGCAGGAGTAGGCCATTTGGCCCTTCGAGCCAGCACCACCATTCAATATGATCATGGCTGATCATCCCCAATCAGTGCCCCGTATATTGCTGAATGTTAAAACAGGCAGGACTGGTATTCCCAGGATAGCATGGATCACTACTACTGCTGTTGGTACATTTGGATTTTTTTTTATCAGGTTAAAGAAAAAAATAAGATCTTGTTTTCCAAAATAGTGTGTTGCAAAAAGGATCTGTGTAGCTTAGTTTATTATTGTTACATGTGCTGAATACAGCAAAAAGTATTGTGTGGTATCTAGGACAAAAAAGACTATACATGAAATAAATCAAACAGTCCACAGTGCAATGATGAAGGATAAAGGGGACAACATTGAGTGCAAGTCATCTGGTGACTCTCATGTCAGACAAGTCTGTCAGAGCTCAGTGAAATAGCAACTGGTCGGTCGTGCTAAACCGCCGTGACATGCTTCTGCAGAAATATGAAATCTGACACAACATTTGACATGTCTGCATTTTTCCATTGTTCCATCAAGAATACAGTGTTAAATCTGAAATAAAGTAAAGGGTGAGAATCTAGGAACAGAGGACACAACCTCAGAACAAAATGACGTACCTTTAGAAAGGAGATGAGGAGGAATTTCTTTAGCCAGAGGGTGGTGAATCTGTGAAATTCATTGCTGCAGACAAGTGTGGAGGCCAAATAATGGGGTTGAGAGGGGAAGATAGATCAGCCATGATTGAATGGTGGAGCAGACAATGGGCTGAATGGACTAATCCTGCTCCTATGTCTAATGAACCTATAAGGGTGAAATAGACCCACAGTTAGATATACACTGATGCTTCCTTTCTATGAAACTGCACCACTGCTGTATCAAAATATCTCAACAGTACTTTGCGGAGGGAAGCAGATGGGAGGAAATCATTTTATTGTTGTTGTTGTAATTTATGTTTTATAACGACATTAGTAATTCTGGTTTTTTTTTTTTTTTTGTAGTTGTAAGTGCTACAGGGATTTCCCGTGCAATATACAATAATGAAAACAAACTGTGAGGAAGCTACAGAGTGTCTGTAAAAGGGACAGATTTAGTGAAGGGGGGAAATTTGGCAGTTAGAGTAAAATGTTGGGAAATGTGAGATTATTCCATTTTGTAGGAAGGTTAAGAAAACAGTATTGCTTAAATAGAAAGGGAATAGAGAATCTTACTGTTCATGAGATTTATGAATCCTTGCACTATTAAAGTACAGCAGGTAAGTAGGAAAATTAGTGTAAGGTTTGTGCTTTGTTGCAAAATGGATAAAATATAAAAAGAAGGCCCTGAAATATACCTGGCGTGCTGCATACAGTTTGGTCTCTTTACTTAACGGGGTGGAAGACTTATTTGCACTAGAGATAACACATAGAAGTGTTGTGGGATTGTGGGATAAAAGGATTGCCATATGAGAAAAAGGTGGCCCAATGCTCATTGGAGTCCAGAAGATTGAAGGTGATCATATTAAATCCTGTAGGATTCTTTTAGACTTATCGGGGTCGATCTTCTTCTTCATCTTCTTCTTGGGGTGGGGGATTGCAACCTTCACGTGGTCCACCCTGTTTCGACGAATGCAACCAACCCCACGTGCGCATACCAGATCAAATAGAACAAGTTGACCTACAACTTTAGGCTGTGCATGCCATATGCAAGAAGAAGAAGAGGGGTTGATGATAATATATTTCCCCAAGAGGGAAAGCTAGAGTATGGAAGCATGGTTTCAGAGAAAAAGTTCACATTTATAACAGACCCGTGCCTTAATTTCTTCTTTTACACAATTACAAAACTTCGGAATTTCCTGTCCCAATGAGCCATGGAACTGGAATTATTGCAGATATTGAAAGCTGCGATAAGCAGCTGTTTGGTCTGTAGGGGAATCACGGTAATGTACAATAGACAGACACGTGAAGTTGAGTTACAGGTCATGTCAACATGGAAGTTACTGAATCTCAATACCCACTTGGAACATCCCACTACCTCCATCTGTTTCCCTTGTTCTTATGTGTTACTTCAGTAGACATGTTAATGCTCAATGTTAGTATTTCCTCTTTGAATATTGAATTGTTCTGCATAGGATAGCTTAAAAATTATATTGTGTGCAAAGCTAGAAGTATATAGAAACACTGTTTAATTACATTTCAATTGCAAAAAAAGTTGTGCAATTTCCATGCAGAATGACAGAAGTGTAATAGCAATGCATATGCACATTTTATGTCCCGAGTTTGCATGTTTGCAGAAATTCTAATGTCAAAGTTTCTGTTATTTGCTAAACTAGAACATGCAACAGGTTGTGAAAAATCTGTTACTCATCAATATCATAGTATCCATCCTCCAATTCTTGCAGCAAGATTCTAAATTGAAAAGATACTTCTGTAATTTTTGTCTCTATGAATTTAGCCTCCTCTGAAATCTATCAGCTAATGTGGTAACAACCTGACAGTGGGATTCCGGTTCCCCTGTATGACCTTAGAGTATAACTTTTCTATTGATTTCTCTCTAGTGGGCAGAGTTACAGTTATTCTGTGAACCAGACCCTATGAAGCAACAAACCACTGTAACTGAAACCTGGTGGTAAACAGAATATCACCATCAGAAGGTATTGAAAATGAAAGTTTCACAATGGTTTTTAGAAACCAGCTTGTTACAGTTGTAGCTCTATTCAAGTTCAGTTAGGCATAGTCATAAGTGGGCTGATTGAATTAACTTTCAACTTGTGCAATTGTGAGGTATAATAATACAATAATTATTATAACCAGGATCTACACCACATACTTCTTCTGCCTTTCATACAGTAGTCATTGCAATGATGGCTGATTTAAAAATGTGGTTCTAATCATGTATCTGTTTTATACCATTGTAAGCTAAACATAGAGAGTAATAGTTATTGTTACTTAATTCAATTGGTACAATTTAGCTCTGAATTGATCCCATGAATATTATAGCACTTTCTAGGAGGCCTTGCTTCAATGAATAAACCTGCTGCATTCCATCCTAATGTTCCAACACAGATCCTCTCAACTCTTATTTCATGACTGTTGCTTTAGAATCTCCACAGTAAAATCCTCATTAACTTTCCCTTAGCCAAAGCTTTATCCATTTTTGTTTCTACCCCTTTAATTATCCACAGAACCTAACAAATTGTAATGTTAATTCATCACTTTAATTTCAGAGTCACATGTAATGAAACTAATCTGGTAAATGAATATCTTAGAACACACATTAATTAAAAAAACATTTTAAAATCCTTTAAATATATGGTAAAAACATCCTGGAATATGGAAATCCAGTTGTTAATTAAAGCAATAACATATATCTATTCCCTTAAGTATCATAACTATTAATTTACCATCCTGAATGACAAATGTTCTTTTCTCCAAAATATCTTAAAATTGTGTGCAATTGTCAAATGCTCATAATCAAATTCTTCCTCAGCCAGATTAAAGCAAATTGGAGAAAATGAAGATGAAGAAAACTAATATTTCCTATAAAACAACATTATTATACAGTATCAGTCAGAAGGAGGGTTTCGGCTCGAAACATTGCCTATTTCCTTCACTCCATGGATGCTGCCGCACCCGCTGAGTTTCTCCAGCATTTTTGTCTACCTTCGATTTTCCAGCATCTGCAGTTCCTTCTTAAACATTATTATACAGTAATTACATTATTTCTAACAGTGTTTTAGGGCATTAGGTAGTTTTACAACAACTAACTTTAGGTCTCTATTGACAAAGTGTGACATTAAATCAATTAACATTCGTTTTGTACACAAATATATTTATTGTTCATTTTATTTTATTAGTAAAAATAATAAACTGCCTAGTTTGGGTAACAAGGACTCCCTTGAATCATAACCCATCCCAAAATTATTATGCATTTGATTTGTAATTAACCTGAAATTGGACTTCAGACGATTTGCACAACTCCAGGAATCATTTAATGTACATATTTGTGGATATTTCATGTATTGAAATACCAGAGGATATCGTGTAGAATAACTTTGCTGTAATGCTGTAACATAGTCTCAGTCCACGGCATAAACATGTGCTAGAATTATCAGTATTTTACTTAATTTGAAACATTCAATTTAAAAATATATTTTGGAATACATAATTCCATATATAAACTAAATAAAACTCACCAGTATAGAGTTCGCTCTATGAACACTCAAATGGCAGAATTGGGTTCTGAATAATCAATGTCTTACTTTTAAACAAAGCGTATAATTGGGAAGATAAAGTCATTTAGGAATTAGTGAAAAAATGTAATCAAATGTTTGAAAGGAGGCAGAGAAGGGGAACTAGGTTTGGTAGTATTTTGAAGACAGCAAAGTTATGGCTGGAATTGAAAGGAAGAGAACAAGGAGAAATTTGAATTTGAGGAACGATGGTACTGTATATATTCTTGGAAAACATTGGAAACATAGAATGTAGGTGCAGGAGTAGGCCATTCAGCCCTTCGAGTCAGCACCGCCATTCAAAATGATCATGGCTGATCATCCAAAATCAGTACCCAGTTCCTACTTTCTCCCCATATCCCTTGATTGTGTTAGCCCTACTCGAACTCTCTCTTACCCACGTAGAATATGGGATGACTGAAACTGGGCTGAAATGATAATAATATGCACACTGTACTTTATCTAGAAAAGCCTACACCTCTGTATTTCTTCAGCTTGTCATGGAAACATAGAAACATAGAAAATAGGTGCAGGAGGAGGCCATTTGGCCCTTCGAGCCAGCACCACCATTCATTGTGATCATGACTGATCGTCCCAAATCAATAACCCGTGCCTGCCTTCTCCCCATATCCCTTGATTCCACTAGCCCCTAGAGCTCTATCTCGCTCTTAAATCCATCCAGTGATTTGGCCTCCACTGCCCTCTGTGGCAGGGAATTCAACAAATCCACGACTCTCTGGGTGAAAACGTTTTTTCTCACCTCAGTCTTAAATGGCCTCCCCTTTATTCTAAGACTGTGGCCCCTGGTTCTGGTCTCGCCCAACATTGGGAACATTTTTCCTGCATCTAGCTTGTCCAGTCCTTTTATAATTTTATCTATAAGATCCGTGAAGTGAAGTTATTTAAATTGTCAGTGTCAGTGAAGTTATTTAAATTATTTATGTTGTGCAAACCTCTAATTTATCAGTTAATAAGTGTTTCCTGCTTTCATGGACTTGTTAATATTTTTAGCTCCATGTCAAAGTTCACCTCAGGTATATGTCAAAAGATTTATATGGCTAGAAGGTATGATTTGACGTTTGATTTGACATATATATCACGCTAGCTTCTACTCAATTCAACAGCTCCAAAACATTTAGGCATTGTAGTTTAATTACTAATCCAACCTCTCTACTCTTTCAATGTTCAACTATTGTTCCCTGTGTCGATTAAAGGAGAATTTAAGCTAAAAAAGGTGCTGGAGGAACGGCGGGTCAGGCAGCATCTGTGGAGGGAATAGGCAGACGACGTTTCGGGTCGGGACCCTTCTTCAAACTTTCTCTGAACCCTGAGAACTCGAAACTGGACAAATCAAAGACGATTAAGTTGTTTCCATGGGCGGGTACATATATTGAAATAAACATTGAAGACATTATTTTAAGCACACACATCTGGATAAAGAAACACATTTCACTGACAACCCATTCACTCATGTATCAGTCTGTTCCGTTCAAATGCCTTCAACATCGTTTCCCTATATGAACTAAAATAAAACCGCTATTTATAACCTAAGTTGTTTAAAGTCAACATTACACCGGCAAAACATACATTTATTTTAAATACTGTGACCATATATATTGGAAATATCAGACCCGATAGTACATAGTAAAGACAGCATTCAGCAAGTCACGAACCAACCAAGCCAGGACTGACTTACAGTGAGTTGTAAAGGTGAATATTTCGAGTTTCGTTTCGCCTTTTTGAAACATCTCTAACGCAGCCCCAATACGACAATGGCCAGTTTTGCGGTATTCGGGAATTTACCCGAATCCGTCCAAGTCTGGAGATAAGCTGCATCGGTGATCAACCTTCTTGTCCCGCTTACGGAGGGAATCTAGAAGAACCGAGTCTTCGTTAAGACTATCAAGAGTTGGTTAATTTATAGAGGGTCATGAATCTACCCGCTGAATAAATGCACTAAGAGAGGACGGTGATTGAGAGGATAATACCGCAAAGCAAATTCCTATATTCGTAGTCATCGAAAACAAGTCAATTCACTGATCGCATAATGCATTCGGGACCGCTGGATTCCATCACCTATAGTCATTTGACTTTTATAAATATTTTTTCATGTTTCAAGTGTATAAATAAGAGCTAAAGAGATTCAAACTTGTCTCAATGTCCCTGATACACGGTGATCATCGTTTGAATATTATGGTTTAATTAATTCTACTCTTACCTGGCGCCCCCTTTGAAGTGTGAACATATTTCTTGTTATCGGAGATCAATGAAATATTTATTGTTCAGCATGATTTTACACGAGTAATAAATAATAAGTTGGATATCTGATTACAAATTCTTTTGAGGATATTTGATCAATGATAGATCAACGAGGAGCGTTACAACGTAACTAAGAATCTAAACCAGTTGGGTATAGGAAACCTGAAAGACTGGTGTATTATTAACATTGCCATAACTTTAAACTGTCCATTTATTTGACCGCATGGAATATTGATTCAGTGTTTGAAACTCTCAGAAGGCTGTTCCACACTTTCGGTAAGAGTTCGTTACTTCAAATGAATAAAGATCACAGTGTGTGTGATTGTGTGTGACATCATTTAAAATTCGAGATATATTTTGGATTGTGTCATTTTAAATTGTCCAGTGTTTTCCAATGGTAAAGTGGCCCGCGGCACCGGTTTCCCCGGTGGATTGATTCCCTGCCATCGATTTGTCTCATTGAAATCGATGATTATTTATAATCTCACAATGTGTACTTTTGGTTCAAAAAGTATCTTTATCAAATGAAAAAGAAACGGCCGAGTCAGCACTAAAACACTGTTATGTCTGTTTCTCAAAATGTGACACATATTTTTGAAAACAATATGTTTGTGCCGAGGACGAGTTGTCTATTTTAGACAAACAGCTTAAAGACCGAAGCTGGGGGTCCTCTCTCATCAGATGCCTGGCGTCTACGGTCATTTCGTTGTTCGCAGTCACATTTGCTCATTACTATGCCATGCCTGGGTTTAATCAAAGTGATCTGGTCCTGTTATGGTTCGCGGCGCTGAGTTCCCTCACTGAGAGCAGCGTTGCATCACCACAGTTAAAGCTTCCCCGCTCTATAAATAGAAAATACGTCAGTTGCTAGGCTTGTAAATACCAAAGCTCACACTCACTATATAAGGGCAGTGATGCAACCCCGAGCGGTGTTCCGCAACTTTTTCGGAAAGTGCACAGGTCGGGCGGCAGAGCGGCAGAGCACAGACAGCAGAGCAGCAGAGCAGACAGCGCCGCTGCTCCCGGAGCGGAGCCGAGTGAAGCAGCAGTGGTTCCCGGGGGCCAGAGGTAGGTCTGCCGCCGGCCGTGGGGGGACACTCGCTATAGACTGCAGAAAGCTGCGTCTATCTTCCGTGTAAAACCAGCATCTGACAGCAGTTGCTTCACACACACACACCGTGCCGGGGACACTGACACTGGGCTGCGGAGTGGATCTGGTTTGAGAGGTGGCGAGGGCTATTATTTCACCAATTTATTATTATTTTTTTTAATGTTGATGCCTATTTTCAAGGAGGGGGCACGGGAAACGCTGCCGTCCTGTAGTCCACCCAGTGCGGGGACCGGGGAGACATTCATCCCGTCCCGGGCCGGGCCGGCTGCTGGATCTGGTCCCGGTTGCTGAGATCCCGGGATAAGGGGGAGGCCGTGGCGAGCATTTCTGCCCCGTACAGGGATCCCCTCGAATCGTTACAATTGTTGCATTTTGCCTGTTGACTTTAGTGAACGATGCTGATCATGGCGACTTCTCGCCCTGACAGTTCACCCAGTACACAGGGGGCTTTATTTTATTTGTCATTTACCCCCGCCCGCCGCGGCGAAAGTGTGTCAATATTCTGACTGTGATCGGACAACCCCTCCACTCCACTCCACTCCAACCTCCCCCCCTACAAAGTTAACCAGGAGTCCACATCTGCCTAGTCAGAGCGCCGAGAAGCGGCGTCACTGGTCGGATGACACGGTGGAGTTTCCTGTAAAAAGGGCTGAAGTTTCCAATCCCCGCCTTGCTGCAGATAGTTGCAATACTCCGTTTACACGCATGGTGGAAACGCCTAGGCTGTGAGAGGCGCCCCACTATGTCTATATGTGCCATTTCTTGCCCGAGTGGTTTTCAATGTTCCCTTTGCATGTCACAGCCGGTGCATTAAACGTCAGAGTAAACGCATTTTTAAACTGCTACAAAG
The DNA here is from genome assembly GCA_035221665.1 of Okamejei kenojei. Classification (NCBI taxonomy): domain Eukaryota; kingdom Metazoa; phylum Chordata; class Chondrichthyes; order Rajiformes; family Rajidae; genus Okamejei; species Okamejei kenojei. Next base: position 74,903,054 of record CM069138.1, on the reverse strand, counting down.
CGTTGGGTTATTAAAAGGGGGACTTGTTCGTCTTTGGCTCCTGCCCACAGCGGATGGACGATCAGGTTATACAGAAGGAGCTTTATCCAGAGGGTTCTAAACAAGGCACCCGGGAAGATCACCCGTCCCCACCTTAAAGACTGCTTTCAGCTAATGTAGTGTAACATCTTCCCGTTTTGAAATAAATACCAAATACATGACTCTTATATCAGGTCTATGTGTAGTTCGAGGCTACTAATTTGTTGATGGATACTAAATTATCTGTGGACACTCCCACTATATCTCTGGATTAGTTGTGATTCCTCAAACATTCAAAACCCCACAGATTAGCATTGGAAAATATCCGATGCTTCGATATACAAAAGGAGCTTTACAGGTTTGTAAGTTTAAAACAGCTACAGATGCTGGAAATCTGTAACGGAAGCAGAACATACACTCTGGAAAACAAAACCCAGCAAGTTCAACAGCATCCATGGAACAGTTAATGTTTGAGGCTGAAGAGTTGATGCCTCCACTCAGACTGACTAGTCACTACTCCCCAGGGCCAAAGTCAACGTGAACAAGCTTTTGTGAGACCATGTGTCTTCATGCTATGAAAGATTTAACAAATAAGCATTGACATTTATTGCTCTTCAAAGAACAAATGTTAAGGGAAAAGCTTCCTATAGAAAGAAAGGCTGACAGGCTGCTTTGATTGTGTCAAGGGCAAGAATGGTGTAGCAGGATGAATAACTGGTGCCTCATAAGGCAAAATAAAACTTAGCCTTAAGATCAGATCAGAGATATGTTCTTGTGTGGTGAGTTACCCGAAACATTGGCTATTTCATTCGCTCCATAGATGCTGCCTCGCCCGCTGAGTTTCTACAGCATTTCTCCAGCATAATTTGTTTTGAGGTTTCTTTAAGGCAGGTGACAGGCTGCTTTGATTGTGTCAAGGGGAGGAATGATGTAGCAGGATGAATAACTGGTGCATTCTGTGTGCCTCATAAGGCAAAATAAACTTAGCCTTAAGTTCAGATCAGTGATATTTTCTTGTGTGCTGAGTTAAAATTCTAAAAGTAATGATAGTGGTTTTAGCTTTCTTACCCTTCCAGCCTATTTAGTTTGTAAATCATTTTTCCACTGTAGTATTAATGTGTATAAATATTGTCATGTGCACTTATAAATATGTATTCATGCCTAATACTATAATGGAAAAGTAACAAGGCAAAGTACTTCAATGGCATAATTGAATTAATAAACGCTTTAACATTTTAGTATCATTTTGCGCTTGATGGCATCTGGTTTCTAATTGGCACTTTGCTTTTCCTAAAAGTTCAAATCATAAGGCTTTCTTTGTAACAGCATACAACTGAGAATTAAATCTACCCAGAGTAATTCTTCTTTGTCATCATTCTCATGTCAAATCATGGCCATTGTGCAGATCAGCCAGGCGCTTGCTCCATGAAATGGAAACCAAAAACACCCTCAGCAGGTCAGGCAGCACTTGTGTTGAGAGAGTGAATGTTTCAGATTGCTGAGCTGACATCAGAATTGGAAAAGTGAGAAAACGAGTGTGTCTTGGGTTGGAAAGAGGTCTTTGGGGTGGAGAGAATGAAGAAATGTCTGCGCAAAGGTGAAGAGCAAGAGTTTATATGAAGGGCCCTCGATACTGAAACAGTGATTTGGTAGTTGCCTGTTGCAGCGCACTCCTGGACAACAAACTCAGTCCCACAGCACTGAAGACACCAGGTAAGTAAAATACTTGGCTAAATCATTAGGGGAGGCAGGGCAGATGTAGGGGTCCTTTCCCATGAATTTGCTGCCTCTTCCTGCCAATCTGCTATTCTTTCTCCTTAATGGTCAGCCGGTAACTTGATCTCCAAGCCCAACAAATTCTAATATGACTCGGTCTGAAGAAGGGTCTCGACCCGAAACATCACCTATTCCTTTTTCTCCAGAGACGTTTCCTGACCCACAGAGTTACTCTGGCATTTTGTGTCTATCTTTGGTGTAAACCAACACCTGGAGTTCATTCCTACACCAATTCTAATACACATTTGTTTCCTGAACAATCATTCCCAGGTACAGCCCATCTCCTCATCAAATGCTATAAATATCCTTTATTCCATATCAAATGCCGTGGTGCTTCCCTCCACTCTCTCCAAGCGCTCTCCAGCTCCTTGACCTTTTCCCCTACCCATCTGAAACAGTATTTGACTGAGATTCAGGAATTGAGGCCACAGATTAAAGCACATAGGTCACTCCAAGGATCGAGCTTTGGAAAAGCAAGAGAGGGCAACTCATTTATAGCATAAAAATTGCAACGCTTCTTTGTTCCACAGCATCTGCAATATTCCTTTGCATGATGACGATCTATTGCAAATTCTAGACTTTGATTTTATTTCAGTTAAATATTGCATCATTCTAAACTCTGCAATTTTGGATGTAGAAACTAACGGTTGCAAAAATTGTAAAGTTTTCGTAACATGTTTCAAGAATGGTGACCAATTTTTATTAAGTATTTTATGAGAGTCAATGATGAATTTCATTTATCAAAACGATATTGACACAAACTCTGCACTGAAAATAACATGTATTCAAATACCATCAAAGGCTTCCTAAAAAGGCCAAAATGCTGGAGTAACTCTGGGTCAGGCAGCATCTCAGGGTCAGGAGAACATGGATAGGTGACGTTCTGGGTTGGTACATTTCTTCAGACTCATCATAAGCATTGTTTAGATATGTATGGCATCCATTTCTTCTTAATTTTTGATATGTGTTAAAAGTGAATGGACTAAATAATAATGGAATGACCACATTAGCTGGGCTGGGGAGGCTATTACCTGAAATGCTACTATAAAATTGTAAGTGCACTGTAATTGTAGAACATTTTGGAAAAAATGTAAAGAGTCAGAGATAATTAATGTAATGCAAATTGCAATGCATTAATTCTGTTTTGTAGATACCAGGATAGAAAGAGAATATTAATAAGAAATTATTTTTAGTTTAAATCTCCATTGTTGGTTGATTCATATATACTCTATAGTTGGATGTCATAGTGCAGTTTTGGTGATTAAGTTTGGAGGGGGTTCACTTCAATATGTTATTAGAGCATGGTAAATCTTGGCTAGTCATTGTTAAAGGTGACTAATGCAAATCTGTTTTCTCCCTAGTTGATGAGTTCTAGGGAGGAAATTCCACAAAATGCAGTCATTAATGTTTTTGGAGTAAAATTGAGAGGATAAAATACACTACTAAAGCAGCACTGAAGCTGAAAGTGAAAGGTGAACTTTTTGAACATTGACGGTATCTGGTTATGGTGCCTTGCCTTTTTTCATTTGGAGTATGATGAAATCTCCTGCACATCTGCCAAATACATCCTGTACATTAAACATTCATGTTCAAATTGGGTATGCTTAAAACCCACCTCACCTTTATTGCTGAAGTTTATTCCTGTATAAAAATGAGAAGCATTATTAACAAGCCGTTATTCCAATGTGCCCCTTTGCCAAAATGGTGGTGTGTTTGAGTTTTTTAACGGGTGAAATTGAGAGAAGGAATACAATACCTTTGGAATACTCATGAATATATTTCCTGATGATATTAAAACAAAAAATATATTGGAAATCTTAAATGGAATGAAATATAAACTCGAGGTTATTGTTCTTCAGGATCTTGTGAATTGTTTTGGTCAGAAATATAGCATGCAGCTTTCCTCAGTTCACCTAACTTCTTTTCCATGAGAAGGTCGGGTACATGGAGGAAAACCTCGCCGACTGGGGCGTCTAGGACCAGGCGTCTTCAAATTGGACCCAGAGCTTTCAGGACTTTCAGGAGGATCCACTATGGATTATGAATTGGTAGTGAGGGATGTTGGATGGTGGGAGTGAGGTATAATGTGTATTTAGAGTTGGGTGAAAGGTCACCATCATCTCTTAAATGGCAGAGGAGCACAAGAGCTGGCAGAAGTCTATGTGAATGTAATTTCAGTGTTAAAAAGCATACCATTGATTCAGGAAAAAAACAAAACAAAGGTCTAAAAATAATGTTAGAAAGAATTTAGAAAGAAACACTATTTAATATTTCATTAGAAAGAGAAACAAAACTGGATAGATTTTAGTGAGTCAGAGGTCATTAAGCACAGAAACAGGCTCTTTGGCCTAATGCCAAATGAGATGCCCATCTAAGCTCGTCCCGTTTTCCTGTGTTTCACCCATATGCCTTTAAACCTTTCCATGTACCTGTCCAAACGACCCTTAAATGTTCAGAATGGACAGACAATGTTTCGGATCAAGCAGAAGGTTCCTGACCAAAACATCGTCTGTCCATTCCCTTCACAGATGAAACTGTTGTAACATTGTGATCAGAATATTGTCGTTATACTTATAATAAGCCATAAATTGTGCATGCTTATTTATAAGGCCCATATTGAGAATAGAGCTTAGTAAGTAAGCATGCATGTTAGGTACAAAAGCACATAAAGCTATGGTTGGACTATGGTTATAGCCCAGATTAAGATGTCTTTTTGTCAAAAGAATTTAAGAGCCATTAAAGTGTTTCTTAATCGTGATGATACCCTGGATTCGATTTTTTTTAAATGGGAAGAAGCTGGGAAGATAATGTGGCTCTTTCTGCAGAAAATTATGAAAGATTCCGTCGGGATTGATAATTTTTTGGATGATGCCAATACGCTACCCGTTGTAGGAGAATATGTCTCAAGGGGCATTTAATTTGAAATAGTTACTGAAAGGAATTTGTGGGAAATTACCGTACTTAATTCTGAGAGTTGTCGGAGCATGGAATGTCATGTGATGGGAAGTGAATAACAACAAATCTGTTTTTAATTGAAATTCAGATATCAGGGTCTTTGTGAGATTATGGATGTAGAAATTTGATGGAAGCTAAAGGTTGGTATTCGAATATTAGATATTCTAATCTCCAGTGTTATTTTGTAGTAAAAGGTCTTTGAGGATATTACCTACTGCTTGGCACATACCCCAGAAGAAGCGATGCCATATAACCTTGTGGTTGACTTTGAGATTAGAAATGCAGCGATTATTTGGAGGCAATATCTTTCATTGACAATGGTGTAAGAACCCTCCCAGGCAGTAAACGTAATTTCTCACTTTTTTTTATTTGGACCATACATCATTTGAGTTCTTCTCCTGAGTTTAGGCCACAGGCAATTTTAACAATGGTGTGACAACACCCCGACAGCTCTTTTCCATGTTTACAAATGCAGCTTGTTTAAGAGGATGAAAATTAATAATGTGGTGCATATTCAATTTCTGGCCACTATAAATGATGTTGGTCACCATGATAACTTGCAGCTATGATATGAGGAGGGTTATAGCGAGAGATAACAGATTACAGCACCGATATAGGCCATTCATTCTAATGTGGTTTTCACAACCATTTCATCATGCCTTTATTCCTTTGTTCCTTTGGTAGTTGATTAATTTGGATGCAGCCTGGCTCATTGCCTCAACTACACCGACGGGTATTAATTTCCATTCTTATGAAACTTTTCCTAATTTTTTTTTTTTGAATTTTAAATTCCTTTTCGTGATTTTCTTGTATTTATGGCCCTGAATTTGAATTTGGACTGTCCACACATAATCATCGTAGTCACTGTTATCGTGTTGGAACAGTTGGTTCATCTATGTCTTTCCTTTGTGGAGGAAATAACCTATTTCTTTGGACCTTTCCTGATAGCTGTGGAGTCTGTTATTTTCTGGAGAATCTTTCTTTCACTTTGGGGTGGCGCAGAGGCAGAGTTGCTGCCTTCCGGCACCAGATACCCGGGTTCGATCCTGACTGCGGATGCTGTCTGTAGGGACTTTATACGTTCTCCCTGTGACCGTGTGAGTTTTCCCCGAGTGTTCAAATTTCCTCCCACACTCCAAAGACTTGCAGGTTTGTAGATTAATTAGCTTCAGTAAAATTGTAAACTGTCCCTAGTGTGTAGGATAGGGTTAGTGCATGGGATGACCGCTGGTCGGTGCGGACTCATTAGGGCCGATGGGCCTGTTTCTGCGCTTAATCTCTAATTTAAAAACTTCATGCAGCATGGTAAAATAAATAATTTATGTTTAATGTCCGATGACCACAGATGACCTAGCCTCAGTTACTTCCTGAACTAAAATGGCACTTGGCCTTTATCTGATGTGCAGTATGTGTTTTGCACATTGTACTGATCAGATATCAATATATTAGAACTGCAAAAATAAGTTAGAACCTCTTGTTTTAACAAATGGTTATCATGGTTCCTTCCCTATTTAGAGGTGGTTGTAGAATATTAACTGTGCAATTCCAGACCACTTTCTGTGCCCATACCTATGTATGAGCTGACTGCCAGGAAGCAGGCTTGGTGTTGTTAACATGCATTCTCCATGGCAGCTAATTTCACAATGGGCTGGACAATAGCAATAGGGCGTAAAGACTTCCAAACCCTATAAAACTAATGGAGTAACTCAGCGGGACAGGCAGCATCTCTGGATAGAAGGAATGGGTGACGTTTCGGCTCGAGACCCTTCGTTCATTTGTTCAATATCTCTCTACATCATCGTCCATATCTCTCGTTCTTCTTTCTCATGATTTTTAGTCTGAAGAAGGGTCTTGACCCGAAATGTCACCCATTACTTCTCTCCAGAGATGCTGCCTGTCCCACTGAGTTACTCCAGCATTTTGTGTCTATCTTCAGTGTGAACCAGTGTCTGCAGTTCCTTCCTACACCTATAAAATGAATTCCTTTTTTTAAAATAAAGGGCATAAATTAATCCTACACTTCCTCGATAACCGAGGAATTTAGCAATCACAAGTATTGTTAATATGTGCAGCATTAACAACTCAGTTAAAATGTTTTTTTAATGACCAAAGATTTCTATCTTGTCATTTGTACTAAATGAAAACTTGGCTGTTTGCCAAGCACCCAGCATGCCATTTGGAGGAGGGACATACAATTTGAACTTCAGGGAAATGGAATTCACTGAACTTTCCAGAAAGAAAATTGATCAGTGGAGGTTACTCCAGATCATTTGCATTTAAAAGCACATTTGTCACCATTGGTTAACTGGCCACACGTTAATAAGTCAAGTCAAGTCAAGTCACATTTATTTATATAGCACATTTAAAAAAAACTCTAGTTGACCAAAGTGCTTTACATTTGTTATGAGAATAGTATACACAGGCAGAAGTGGCTTTGTTCCTTTGAGATTTGCCCTGTATGCCCTCAATTTTCCATTTTAGGGACATTGTTTTCAATATAAATAGACCCATTCAACAAAAAGTTTGTGAGACATTTGTCATGGTGTATTTTGTACATTTTGGAGTTTCGTATTAAAGAAAAAAGTACATGGACATTTTTCATCTTACCCCCTTTATTTGTTATTTGCAACTAAAACATCACCTCTCTGAGTAACAGTATGAGTAAATTTGGGAGTGTTAGTGCTAGATGTTACTGGAAAACATTAGATGCACCTTTGCTGGCTAAATTGGGCTCATCGTTTTTCAACATCTCATCCATAGAATTCATGAAACTTGGACAGAACAGTGATTACTCCGCCTTACTTTCTAAAATATTTAATCTGGAAAATGAATTGTACTGCGAAGTTCTGTTTATTAAAATAGCAGAGAAGCCCCCTAACAACGGATAGTATTTAAACCTGGCTTTGTAGCACTTCCTCCTCTATCACATATCTATATTTGATCCGGAAATGGCCACGCTTAAAAATTGATGTCATCTTTACTACCGTGCATTTTTCATCTTGGGTTAAAATAAATTTTGTATATTTACAGTGCACATAATGTCATTATTTGAAAGTGAATAAACATAAATTATTCTCTGGAGATTTAGAAGTTTTATAGAGCCAGCGAACATAGACCACATCACTGTCTCAATGGAACTTATTGAGAGCAGGTTCCGTTGTTGTGGGTAGCCAATTAACCTAACATTTTGAGAAAGTAATGGCAAATAGTGCATACAAAAAGAGCTTAATATAATGCCCTCACCAGAATCGTGGCTAAACCTCAGTAGGTTTTGTGGTGCAAACCATAAAAGCCATATCGTAGTCAACTATCTTGGCAATCGAGTTGACAAATTTTTAATGAAGGAAGAGCAGAAGCTCTATTATCAGAAAGGTTTTGCATCTGCGTGTTAAATTGTCACGGGCTTTAATCAAAGGCGTAAATTTAAACCTTGGTGTGTTGTCTTAGTAAATTCCATTTTATTTGTTTTTAGCTTCTAAATTGTTAATGCCTCTGATGAAAACCACTTATCAGAGCAGATTTGGCTCTACGGACTGTTTCAGTCTCTGCGTCATGGTTCTTCTATTAATCTTGGTTCTGAGCACCAAGCTCAGGTGATAGGCATCTGTATTGAGCAAAGGCAGTTAATTTGTCATCCTTTAATCACATACATCTTTAACTTACATTCACATCGTGCGTGCTAGTAATTGTGACCTACCTGTTGGTTCTTGCCAGCTGATGATGCAAGACTAGCAAACTGTTGTCTCATGAATGTTTATGATCAAGCCAAATATCACCCTTTTGCAAATTGGTTCTTTTGTTAATCTTATGTAAATTTTGTTTAAGAAAATGCTGGTTCTATCTGTTTATTTGCAGCACAGCTGAAGTTTGGGTGTTCTTGATTGTTAAATGAATTTAGTAAATTAGGGTAGACTCTGGTCAGTGTCAAAGTGAAGTGATTGCAACAGCTACTTATTACTGTGCTCACACTTAAAGGGGCTGTCCCACTGCAGCGTCCTAATTGGCGAGTTTAGGAGAGTTTGAAAAAGTGTCATGTTGAAGACCTCCTTCGACTATGTAGAAGACTAGCTTCGACTAGCTTCTGGAAAATTGGACACCGAATAGTGGAGAGTGAAGACGACCTCCTTCGATCTCCTTCGACCATGTTGAAGACTATCTACGACTACCTTCGACTGCCCTCGATTACCTACGACTAACATGTCGACCTACTACAACCTACTTCGACTAAACCTACGAGTAAAAAAAAAATCGATATTTTCCATGGCAACCTTTTTTTACTCGCTGGCATTTTTCAGCATGTTGAAAAATACGCCGCGACCTAGCTGAGGCCTCGAGTACACGGGGACTACTCTCGAGCATGAAGGAGAGTTATGCCCCTGTCCCACTTAGGAAACCTGAATGGAAACCTCTGGAGACTTTGCGCCCCACCCAAGGTTTCCGTGCGGTTCCTGGAGGTTTTTGTCAGTCTCCCTAATGGTCGAAAGTGGATTCCGTTTTAAAAATCGGTAATTTTTTAGTCGAAGCCGGTTGCGATGCTAGTTGAAGGTGGTTACCAGAGGGCAAAAACCTCCGGGAACTGCACGGAAGCCTTGGGTGGGGCGCAAAGTCTCCAGAGGTTTCCGTTCAGGTTTCCTAAGTGGGACAGGGGCATAACAAAGACCTCCTAGGACCTCGTGTCGACCATGCTGCGAGTATGAGTCGAGGGAAAACTCTTCTAAACTCGCCAATTATGTCACCGCAGTGGGACAGCCCCTTTATTTACAGACCAGGCTTCTTTAGGGTGGTGAAAAACTTCACCTCAAGGGTCTCGACCCGAAACATCACCTATGCCTTCGCTCCATAGATGCTGCCTCACCTGCTGAGTTTCTCCAGCATTTTTATCTATACTCAAGAGATAGTTTGGGCAGTTTGGATTTTCATGATGACAAAGAAAGTGCCAAGGAGGGTGAAAATAGTGAGAAAATCGTGTTTTGTGCTGACTGGTGAATTATTAAAATTATGGAGTTCAGTGGCAGAAATTTCTTGTGTTCAAATGTAACCAAGTCACAGTCATGACCCACCAAATACCCCACTCAGAGAGGTGGGTAACCTGATAGTTAGTCAATTTGTTAAGTAGGAGGTTGCTTCCTGGCTGGAATAAACCTCGCCTCTACTAAAGTTAACCCCACCCTGTTGCCACCTTCATATCTTTCTAGTGGGAATTTACATCAATGCTCTTGTGCACATGGCAACGCTCCAGTAATTTGACACAATCCAGACTTTGGTCGGTGTACCAGACCAGCAGATTTTCCAGATTGCTGGATGTTATTCCTATTAATACCTCAACATACTTTAATTCACTTTTTTTGGGGCGTTGGGCAGTATTAGTGAAGCAGGTAAGTTTAAAAGGAGCATGAATAGTGAGGCGGAAAGGAGCGCGGGAGGTAAAGCATTAATACTGTAAGTCAGATGATAAATCAGTTGGTAGGAAATGTAGACATTTAAGGTTTAGAAGCTTAGCATTATAGAGATAGCACACAGCTTTGCATCATTCATTGCAATTGATTATAGGATTAGGATGGTACTGGCAGCAATTGTTAAGAATGGAGGTGGAAGTGCATGTACAGTGTGGAACCCTGAGTCCTGACACAAAACATTCCTCGGTGCTTATGTGGCAGTAATAAATAATTGATCATTGAGGTGATGACAGGGCTGCATCGAGCATGTGTTCGCACTGAGTTGTCAAGGAACAGCTGCCTTCTAATCTCTTGGCTATATTAGATTTTTATAAAACCACTTGCGGTGTGACATCACATCTCTCCATTGACAACTCCTTGGTGCTTGGATGCGTACAACATTCTTCAAATTGTCCGTTGATGTTAATTCCAGTGTAATTCTTGGCTTGCGGCATCTGCTGGAAAAGGAGCTCATTCATTAGTGACTAACAGATAACTTGAACCACTGGTTGAAAAGGCTTCACAATTGGAGTAGACGCGGGTGAATTAAAAAGCTTTTGACTGTACCTCAGTACACGTGACAATAATGTAAACCAAACTCTTAGAATAATTCCAATTCATCTTTCAGAAACAATTTAGAATCCACAAAATGTACTGAAAAATTCTAAAGCGCCTGTCCCACTGTATGAGGTAGTTCAAGAGTTCTCCCGAGTTCAGCTTGTACTCGCTAGAATTTAGAAGATTGAGGGGGGATCTTATAGAGACTTACAAAATTCTTAAGGGGTTGGACAGGCTAGATGCAGGAAGATTGTTCCCGATGTTGGGGAAGTCCAGAACAAGGGGTCACAGTTTAAGGATAAGGGGGAAGTCTTTTAGGGCCAAGATGAGAAAATCATTTTTCACACAGAGAGTGGTGAATCTGTGGAATTCTCTGCCACAGAAGGTAGTTGAGGCCAGTTCATTGGCTATATTTAAGAGGGAGTTAGATGTGGCCCTAGTGGCTAAAGGGATCAGGGGGTATGGAGAGAAGGCAGGTACGGGATACTGAGTTGGATGATCAGCCATGATCATATTGAATGGCGGTGCAGGCTCGAAGGGCCAAATTGCCTACTCCTGCACCTATGTTTCTCCCCTGATTCGAGCTTGTGTAATGTACGTAGGAGCTTGTGGATGTCACGTAGCGGCTCGTACAAGTAACAGTAGGTACTCGGGAAATCCGGTAAACTCGTGACGTTTTTTCAACACTGTCCACGGGTCCACTGTCCACCATGACTGTCCACGAGTAAAAAAATATTTGTGATGAAAAGAATTGTTACTTTTTGCTCGTACGAGCCCCTCGTAACCGCTAAGTACATTACACGATCTCGAATCGGGAAGAACTCTTGAATTACCTCGTACAGTGGGACAGGCCCTTAAGGGTTCTAAGAAAAGTTGGCATGGGAAGGGAAACTATGTGAAAGCACTCCACATTTCAATTCTTTCATCCATCACTGCTCCCGTTTCATTGTTTGAATGTCATTCTGTTGTCTGAGATTACTGTATTTAACAAAGAGCTGAGACACAGAAACTAATGTCTCTGGTGTGTGCTGATTAGGCTGATTTCAGCCAGTAATTCATTGTGTTGTGCCAACAATTGCTTCGGCAACCTATATCGTAAAAGGCAAATAAGGGTGAACGACCTTCAACTTTTTCAACACACATAAGAATAATAAATTGGAATAATAGAGCTGAAGAATAGTTTTCTAAACTAACTTCTAAAGTGTTTTTTAAAAAAAATTAGTGTCTGATTGAAAGATAAATATCTGAACTTGCAGACCTGTTTCCCTGAGGATTTTAAGATATATATATGAGTTTAATGAGGATACGAATGTAACTGCTTCACGGGTAATTTTTTTGTGGAAAGGGTCTAAGTTCGAACCATTTCTCACCATGCCATATTTGATTATGAGCTTTTATTTGATTATGGCACTATTATTTGAGACATATTTTCAGCCTTGGCAGTATCTGACTACCCTGTCTCAGTGGGTACATGGAACGAGCTGCCAAAGGAGGTAGTTGAGGCAGGTACTGCAACAAGATTTAAAAGACATTTGGACAGGTACATTGATAGGAAAGAGGTAATCGGATCGGGGTCGTATACATGCGAGCATGTGGGACTAGTGTAGATGGGTGATTTTGGTTGGCTGGGGCAAGTTGGGCCAAAGGGCCTGCTTGCATACAGTTTGACCCAACAGCTCTGACTATGACCATTTTTCCCCCAAAAGCTTCAGGCATGCATTGCTGCTTTCCAGACCTGGCCTTTTCAATAGATCCCTGGACAATTTATTTTGTTGTATTCTCCATACACTTGTGTCATTCATAACTGTTTGTTCTTTATTTCTTATTTGCCCCTTTACATTTGCACATGTGCTTGCTGACAAATATTGGCTCCTGGTTAAACAACTCAATTTTAATCTTGTCATCTTTCTATTCAAATTTATGAACTGGCTTTTTGCTTTTTCTGTAATTTCCTCCATGTCTACAAACTTCCTGAATATCTATACTTTTCCCAATTCTGTTATATTAATCATCCTGCCCTTTAATCATTCCATCACTGGTGTCTGAACCAAGCCTCGACCCTCTGGAATTTTCTCCCTAAGCACCTCGCAGCCCTGCTTCTTTTATGATCCTTCCTAAAAAAACTACCGAGCTTGTGGTTACCTGTCAAAATTATTCACACGTGTCTCAGTGTCGCAGTGATACTTTGGGTTGCTGTGTGACCACAGAAACATTCAGAGATATCTTTGGCCTTGCCGTTGAGTGTGTAAACTGATACTGTTGCAATGTGAGGGCATTTGAAGGCCAGTGGGAGAAAGCGGAGTGAGTATCAACATGAGGTGGACACAAAATGTTGGCGTAACTCAGCGGGACAGGCAGCATCTCTGGAGAGAAGGAATGGGTGACGTTTCGGGTCGACGCCCTTCTTCAGACTGATGTCACGGGAGGGGGGGCGGGATGATGATAGAATGTAGTCGGAGACAATAAGACTGGGAAGGGGAGGGGATGGAGAGAGAAAGCAAGGGCTATCTGGTTAGAGAAGTCAATGTGCATACCGCTGGGGTGTAAGCTACCCAAGCGAAATATGACATGCTGTTCCTCCAATTTGCGCTGGGCCTCACTCTGACAATGGAGGAGGCCAACAACAGAAAGGTTAGATTGGGAATGGGAGGGGGAGTTGGAGTGCTGAGCCACCGGGAGATCAGGTAGGTTAAGACGAACTGTATCAGTATATCAGACTGCATCCTGGGAAAAGCCAATTAATTAATGATGCCATAAACTGAGCAATTATCAGCCTCTTTGACACAGCTATGTAAGCTCTAAATTGTTTTCATGTTTTCAAAATTCCCACGGGGTCCTGTTATGAAGTCCAAGGCCATGTGGTCTTGCCTCCTATCACCCCAAACAGCAGGTTTAGCAGTTGTTCATTCCAGCTGATGTTCGGTGTGGACATTGAGTGACTTATCCACCACTTATCTTGACTGATAAGTGGCCTGTGAACTAAAAAAAAGTTAGAAACAAATGTTGAAAATGTCAACCAAATTGCAAATAATAATTTTAGCTTCAATGTTTTTTTGACCAGGCAAGGCTGACATGCTCCAACACATTGGTCAAGGATCTGCATCAGATGTCAGCACCGCTGCAGTTGTTCCATGTACCTCACCCTCCATGTCTTTGGTATTTGATGAGTTTACGTACATTACACCTTTGGTCAAGGAAGAGCTGCGATTTGCCATTCAAAACAAACGGATATCAAATGGAGCACCAACCATGGAATATGTCACAGGAACTGAGAGCTCAAGTGACGCAGTGGAAAGACGGGTATGTTAAATAAACAAATATCTTGTAATACCACAGTGTAAGGAACTGGGCAGACACAATTTGACCTTTCGACACTACATCCATCTCGCAACTATTAGAAAATGAGTTTGGATATTCACTCTTGCAGTTGACACCACGTGAAGATGAAAGGAGAAGCAGGAGACGGGAGAGAAACAAAATAGCAGCAGCTAAATGTCGAAATAAAAAGAAGGAAAGGACCGACACATTGCAAAAAGTAAGTCCATGTATAATCAATAAGCACTTTTCATTTGCACTGATGTATGAACGCTGCCTTAATCTGATTTGGTGAAATTGGGCTAAAGAATCGTGCTCTGGTGCATGTTTCATTTTCCAAAGCAATCGTTCTAGTTTGCCAACTGGGTATAAATGTTTGTCATATGTGTGTGAGTGGGTGCAACCAGAAAGTTGATGCTTAGTCTTGGGAATTATTCCTCAAAGTAAATTAACTTTATCGCAGGGTAGCACTCTTGTGACAAGAGACAGACAACGATGACTACTCACCATTGAAATCTGGTTTAAATTGGGGATGGGTTTTGGTGGAAAAGGATTGCAATTAAATAATTAGTTACTTGTGGATACATTTATGAGAAGTAATGGAGAAAAATATACTGTGGAGCTTCATTTTGGGACTTAGGGGAACTGTTAATAGAGAATTGAGTTGGAGTGAATCTGAGTCTGAGGATTCGTTACCTTAGTCCCTTAGAGCTCTTAATGGTGTTGTAGATAATTCTAGGTTCTGCTGTTGCAGCTCTTGAGAAAGTAAAGTTGTGGTGAATAATCTAAACCAAAACATCTGTAAGACTGAATATTTGTAGACTTCTTGTCCCTCTTTGTGGGTACATATAACCTATAATTTTCCAGTTGCTTCCTACATAAGAGGCTTTTCTTAAACCAGGCCAATTCTGCACAAGGTTCATTTTACATTTTTTGTTTTAAGACAATATAAGTGATTTAAAATTGCCAGTTGAGTTGTAATTCGGACTACATGATCCCTTTAAGACTAAGGATATTTCACTTGTATGCATTCACATCCATCACTGTTTATAAACCAAGGCAGTGAAGTACTTGCAACAAACTAAAACACATGCACATCCTTCAGCTGACTATTTTTGTCAATAAATCCATGGTCAACCCATATGAATTGGGAGCATATGCCCAATGGTGTTTATTCTGCCTTTTTAACATATAGTCAAACATATAATTAGTCATGTGTCCAGTAGCTAATGTAAACGGTCTGCTCCAGATAAACGTCAGCGGCTCTAGTTATCCAGCATTTCTGAAATGTGCCAGGTTTAGGTCATAAGTGATAGGAGCAGAATTAGGTCATTCGGCCCATCAAGTCTGCTCCACCATTCAATCATGGCTGATCTATCTCTCCCTCCTAACGCCAATCTCCTGCCTTCTCCCCATAACCCCTGACACCCGTACTAGTCAAGAATCTATCTATCTCTACCTTGAATATATCCACTGACTTGGCCTCCACAGCCTTCTGTGGCAAGAATTCCATTGATTCACCACCCTCTGACTAAAGAAATTCCTCCTCATCTCCTTAACCTCCTTTAATTCTGAGGCTATGACCTCTAGTCCTAGACTCTCCCACTAGTGGAAACATCCAAGAGTTTATCATGAAATATTCCTCTATTCCCACAGACCCACCTGCCAGCCCCAGACACAGGTCAACCTGCTTTCAACACTTTTTTTTCTCTGTTTCATAATAGTGTTTCAGGACAACCTGATAATATTTTATCCAATGACTGAAATTGGTTTTACTAAACTATAATGAACAAGAAGCCTTTTTTTTTGCTTGGCTTCTGTTTTTAAAATACAATCACTGTATTCAATTCACTTTCTAATCTTTTAATGCAGTATATTTTTCTGTTATGATCCCACATGCAACATAACCATAACCTTGTTTGCACCATATCCAGGTGAGGAGTTTATCCTCCTTTTAATGCATATGATCTTTTTCACTTTTGAAGGCGTTTTGAAATTTCTTTGAAAATAATCTTTAGCTTCCAAAGATCAATTACTATTTCCATGAAACAGCCAGAGAAACAGTTCAGGCTTTCTAATACTTTGGCCTGATGGATACTGCTCGAGCAAGTGCCTTTCAGTGAACCAGCCACCTCTCTTTCTGTCAGACTCTGAATTTAGATGAGAGGGGATCTTATAGAAACATATAAAATTCTTAAAGGATTGGAAAATGTTCCCAATGTTGGGGGAGTCCAGAACCAGGGGTCACAGTTTAAGAATAAGGGGTAACCCATTTAGGACTGAGATGAGGAAAAACCTCTTCACCCAGGGAGTTGTGAATCTGTGGAATTCTCTGGAACAGGGTACTGATTTCAGATGATCAGCCATGATCATATTGAATGGCGGTGCTGGCTCGAAGGACCGAAGGGCCTACTCCTGCACCTATTTTTCTATGTTTCTATTGCAATTTTGTCACTTGTATCTTTTGTCTTTTTTTAATTAAAAATAATAATTTGTAATTAATTATAAAAAAACCATTAATTAATTTAAAAAAATTATTATTTTCTATTTTTTGACTTTTGTCTATTTACCACTTAATCTACGTAAAGTTACCTGCGTTTGGAGAGTTTTTTTTTTTTTTAAACAATATCTTTGTTCATGCCATATAAAGAATCCTAACTCGGGAAAATCTTGTCTCCAGGAGTCTGAAAAACTGGAATCTTTGAATGCAGAGTTGAAAGCACAAATCGAGGAACTCAAAACCGAGAAGCAGCAGCTGATTTACATGCTGAACTTGCACAGGCCGACGTGTATAGTCAGGGCTCAGAATGGGAGAACTCCAGAAGATGAGAAAAATCTTTTCATCCAACAGATCAAAGACGGAACACTACAGAATTGAACCTGTAAAGGAAATAAAATCCTGGATCCAGAAGCCGTCTCCCAGGCAACACCAAGAACAGAAGTAGCTTAATGTTAGTATATTACTGACCTGCTCAAGGAAGGGCTGGTCGTTAGCCAGAAGAGCTTGCACTTTCACCGTCATGGATTTCATCTGTTTCACTAAATGGGAATGAACTTGAAAAGTCCTGCATTTAAACTGCATGCAACTGGGAGATTTAAAAAAAAACATTTACTCTCTTGTCTCGACATTAGGCTGCACAATTATTTTTTTATTAGTGACGCAGGCGTCATGCTTTCCTTGTCCATTGTTGCTATTGATGCCCCGTTCATGTATCCGCATGCCAGCCATGTTTGTGATATTGTTACTTTGGAGGCCGCGTGACTCTTATACCTTGTAGCTTTTTACTCTGGTCTGAAGCACTTACACTCGTTCAGAATGTTATTATGAGTGTGTTACATAAATCTCAGATGGAAAAGCAATGTTACGAAAGAGTTAAGCGTGTATGTACAAGTACTAACGAGTTTTAAATGGAGTGCTCTAATATAATTTTTTTTTCTACACTGTGATAGTTGAAGTTTGTATTTGATACATTTTAATAATAAAATATTGACATATCGTTTAATTTGGTCATGTTTCCAAACATATTTCTTGATTTTGATTGTGCGAAAGGAGACTTGCATCCAATTGGTGTCTTTGAAGACAAGCCAAAGCTCTTTGCAGCCAAGCCAGTAGTTTAGAAGTACCTGTATTTCAGTGAATACAAACAGCCACTAGTTGCGTAGGACAATGAGTAGATAAGCTAACTTTATGAGTAAATAAGATAACCTGCATCTTTGCACCCGTTCTGAAGAAGAGAGACGACCCAAAACGTTACCTATCCATGTTCTCCAGAGGTGCTGCCCGACCCGCTGAGTTATTCTGGCCCTTTGTGTCTATCTTTGGTAGATAACCTGATTGTTAGTGATGTTGATTGTGGAGGGTCCACTCTTACCCAAGGTTGCAAATGGGAGACAATTGGGCACTTTGCCTTGATCCCTCTACATGTATCCTTCTGAAGTGGAAATGATATTACAACCCTAACATCCAGAAGGCTGTTAATATTTGTAACGGAGGCTCTACTGTTCACTGGCAGCAGTCACAAGGCCTTGTGCTAGTTCTCCGTCCGACTGCCAGCCACACTGGGAGACCACAGCCTAGAGACTTGGTGACAAGTGATAGGTTCTTAACATTTGTCTCAGGATATGTCAAGAGCCTTGGGGCGAATATTGATCTGGTTGCTTTGATAACCATGTTGACACAAGGTTCAACTGTTCTCCAGAGGCTCACAGGTTCTAGGAGCAGAATTAGGCCATTCGGCCCATCAAGTTCTACTCCGCCATTCAACCGTGGCTGATCGATCAACCTCTCAACCCCATTCTTCTGCCTTCTCCCCACAACCCCTGACACCCGTACAAATGAATCCCTATGGGCTCTAGCCCTTGCCAGGGCAGCTGGAGGAATCAGAAGGACAACTTCTCCCACCGGCTGCCAGATTTCTCCTGACACAAGGGTGTCTGTTGTCTGTAGTCCTGCCTATCACATTCCTACAGAGTTGCCATCTGTAAGGCCACACACAGCAAGTTAACGAACCGTCCCTTCTAATCGATCCTGGAAGAGTGATATATTTCTGAGTCTCTATACGGCGTAATTTGAAGAGGAATCTGCAGGCGGTGGTGGTCCCAGGCACCTGGTGGCCTCCTTGGTTATCAATGGCACAGATTTAGGAAATGTTGCTTCAATATCGTGGTGATCACTCTCAACTTGGGCAGCCACATGCAGGGAAGGCCAAAGGCTGGGTATCAAGTGATGAATGACTCTCTAGTTTCCTCCCACATTCCAAAGACTTCTGCTAATTGGCTTTGGTAAAATTGTAAATTGACCCTAGTGTGTGTAGGATAGTGTTAGTGCGCGGGGATCGCTGGTCGGTGTGGACCCAGTGGTCTGAAGGGCCTGTTTCCATGTTGTATGTTTAAACTAAACTCTCAAGAAGCTGAACGTCCAACAAGACAAAGCTGTGTGTTTTATTGTTAAACCCCTGTCTCACTGTGCGAGTTGGCCCACGAGTGACCCCGAGTTTTCACTCGTGGTGATCACGTAGCGGGAACGTCGGAACTCGCGCGTTCAACTTGTCCACTCGTGGCGCTAACGGCAGGTACTCGGGAAACTTGTTAACTCGTGAAAAAAAATCAAACATGTTTGATTTTTTCCACGAGTCAAATTAACTGTTCAAGTTAAAAATGGAAACATTTAAACTCGTTGCAGTAACGTAATGGCCCGTGCGTTTACCATAGTGTCTCGTGAGTCTATCGTGGGAACTTTTTTATAATCTGAAAGGGACTGAACCAAAGTAGTATAATATGTATATACATATTATATATATTATATATATTTCAATTCCAACCCCGAAGCAATTGAGAGGCGATTTCTTGGGGCCGTGTAATTTAACGTGTGTCTTTGCTTTTAAAAGTGAAGCTGTTTAATTGTTTACGCTGCGCTGTGTTTCGTGTTGGGGAGAGTGCTGCTGTACAATGCTTTCGATTTTATACTGCCCTCCCCCTTCCACAGAAAAATGCCTAAATTTTTCTTTGTGCCCGCTCTCCTGGGAGCAATCCAAACCAGGGGAACAATGAACCCTCAGAGGCTTCGCGTTCCTTGCTCCTATATATGGACCTCGCTCGCTCGCAACTGTATGAGCGCTCGATCAACCAGACATCGGCCAACACGGAGGCCTGATTACTGAAAACAAAGTCAACTTGTACCAGACCTCATCATCTTCCTTCCGACAACCCGTAACCACGGCACCACACTTTCAACAGAAAACTTAATATTTAAAGAATATATTATGGGACATTGGATTGTCTGAAGAAGGGTCCCGAGCAGAAACGCCACATATGTGTGTGTGTGTGGCTGTGTGTGTGGCTGTGTGTGTGTCTGTGTGTGTGGCTGTGTGTGTGTCTGTGTGTGTGTGTGTGTGTGTTTGTGTGTGTGTATCTGTGTGTGTGTCTGCTGTCGGGTCCCGGCGGCCGCTCAAAGTCAGTCACCCGAGCTGCTTCCTTCCTCTGAAGTGGCGGCCAGTCCTGCTGTCTGTGTGTATCTGTGTGTGTGTGTGTGTGTGTGTGTGTGTCTCTGTCTGTCTGTGTGTATCTGTGTGTGTGTGTGTGTGTGTGTGTGTGTGTCTCTCTCTCTCTCCCTCTCTGTCTATCTGTTTGTATCTGTGTGTGTGTCTGCTGTCGGGTCCCGGCGGCCGCTCAAAGTCAGTCACCCGAGCTGCTTCCTTCCTCTGAAGTGGCGGCCAGTCCTGCTGTCTGTGTGTATCTCTGTGTGTGTGTGTGTGTGTCTGTGTGTGTGTGTGTGTGTGTGTGTGTGTGTGTGTGTGTGTGTGTGTGTGTGTGTGTGTGTGTGTGTGTGTGTCTGCTGTCGGGTCCCGGCGGTCACCCGAGCTGCTTCCTTTTTTAAAATTATTTAAAATAGAGATCCATTGCAAAAAAGTATTTAAAAACATAAAACAACAAGAAATGCTTGGTTACTGGAGGATGCGCATTTTCCCATTGTAGGTCATATCAATAGATGCCGCCGCGCTGAAATAACTCAAAACCACAGGATGGAGATGTATTTTAACATTGTTGCTTTATTAAAACATACCTTCATTCACGGTTGGCTCAAGAGTAACGGGAGAGGAACTTGGTAACTCGGGAGAGGAACTTGGAACATCGCAGCAATGACATACCCGTGGGAACTCGGTTACACACTTGATCATAAACTTGAAGTCTCGTGCACAGCCACGAGTCTGTCACTCGGGGTACCTCGTGGGTCAACTCGCACAGTGAGACAGGGCCATTACTCCAGTCAAGATTATTCCAAAAGCCCCTCCCTATCGTGCACCTCTGCCACTAACCTGGACAAGGGCAGCAGGCAAACGAGAACGCCACCAGTTTCAGGTTTCCCTTTAAGTTGCATTATGTCATCCTAAGTCATCCTACCTTTAGAAATACTCCCATTCCTTCATCATTGTTGGATCAAAATGCTAGAACATTCCACCCAACGGTACTTGGGTAGTGAAGGAGCATCTTCACTCATAGGACTGCAGTGGTTCAGCGAGGTGACCTCCCTTCCACCTTAAGGACAATTAGAAATGGGCAGTAAATCCTGGCCTCGGAATGAATAAACTTAAAAAAAACAAAAATGCACGCAGAAGCCAAGGTGATAATAAATGTTCAGGGCGGTAAATGGGCTGCCTCGTCTTGAAGGGAATTGAATTTCTTTATATTTCTGGAGCTGCACTAAGGTCTAGCGACGAGTATTTGACTGGGCTCCTGACTTGTGGGTTCAGGGCATGTTGAGGTGTGGTGGGTGGAGTTAATGATCTGGAGAACTTTCAGCTGATGGGAATGGGCTTTGGGTCAGTTCAGATGGCAGATCAGTGAGTCAGGAGAGCTCAGCAAGAATTAATAGTTGAAGTGTGGTGGAGCTGCCTCTGTGGATGGGCCTGAAGCAGAACTGCTGCGTAAATACCTAAGGAGAAATTATGTGGATTGGATTCCTGACGTTGGTTTGGGATGTGCCGAGGGAGGTTCCCTGGGTAAGCTGTGCAGAGGAGAGGCGCAATTTCATGAAGAACACAATCAGTGTGAGGACAGACAGTAGGAAGAATGTGTTGGAAAAATAAAGTATGTTCACTAGATGGTGCTGTTTGTGTCTGTCCTGCCAAGGCATTCTTCTTGTGTTGTGGTTGACAATGATGTCGGCAAAATACACTTTACTCAGAAATACTCAGAATGAGGTGACACAAAAAATGAACTGCATCTGTGGAGAAGAAGAGAAAGAACGGTGGGAGCAGGAATCAGACATCCTGGTTCCCATGGCTGCTGTGCTATTCAATAAGATTTGTTTTGGTGTGTGCCAGTTTCCTGCAATAACCCATTCTCCTGTTCCCTTGCCCCTAAAAATCTATTGGTCAGTTTCTTGAATATACCCAATGAACGTTGAACACAGAACAGCACAGAAGCAGGCCCTTCAGTTCACGATCTCTGTGTCAAGCATGATGCCAAGTTAAACTAATTTTCTCTGCCCTTGCATGTCCCTCTATTCCATGCACATTCATCTGCCTACCTAAAAAACAGTAATTTATCTGCTTCCACCACCAATACTGACTACGCATTGCAGGTACCCACCACTCTCCACGTAAAATAATTACAAGCCCTCACGTCTCCTTTAAACTTTCCCCCTTGACCTTAAAGCTATGCCTTCTAGTCTTTGACATGTATGCCCTGAGTAAAAGGTTCCAGATGTATAGGAAAGAACTGCAGATGATGGTTTAAATTGAAGATAGGTACAAAGTTTCACTGTACCTTAATTAGTACATGTGACAGTAAACTGACCTGTAAACCTTGAAGGTGACGTTTCGGGTCGAGCCCCTTCTTCAGACTGAAGAAGGGCCTCAATCCGAAACGTCACCCATTCCTTCTCTCCAGAGATGCTGCCTGTCCCGCTGTTACTCCAGCATTTTGTGTCTATCTATGGTTCCAAATGTCTTCCTTTCATAATTTTATACACTTCTGTCAACCTCCAACACTCTAAACAAAAAAGATCCAACGTTGACCAACCTCTCCTTGTAGCTAATACACTCTAAGCAACTGCAGTTCCTTCATCTACCCTCTAATCCAAGCAGTATTCCGGTAAAAATGAGCATCACAGCCTTCTTAGATCAAGAAATCCAAGAACGTCCCACCTCTGGGTGAAAGAATGTCTTCTCCGGTTTAAAGTAAAGTATCCTTTATTGTCATTCAGACCTTTCGGTCTGAACGAAATTTTGTTGCCTTGCAGTCATACATTTAATAAATTAACAAAACACAATAAACACAAATTAACATCCACCACAGTGAGTTCACCAGGCACCTCCTCACTGTGATGGAAGGCAAAAGTCTTAAGTCTTTGTGTCTTCCCTCCTTGCTCTCCCTCTGCGCTGAGGCGATCCAGGCCTCCGATGTTGTGACCCCACCGGGTGTTGGTAGGTCCCACGGCTGAATCCGAGCTCCGCGAACGGGCCGGCTCAAACTCCGCGGCCCGGGGTGGTTGAAGCTGCCGAAGCTGCCGCCCTCCAGTCCAGCGGACAAAGCTGTTGCCATGGGAGCTCCGGAAAAACAGGTGACCAACCTGTGACAATCCGACGAGGTTTGTCCTACATGCTGAACCTAATTTTGAAACTGCAGAGAGAGAGAGAGAAACAGAAAGCATTTCATGTTGATGACTTATCACCACACCCAGAATGCGAGCATGATCTCTTAAGGGTGACACAGTTACCAAGCATTTTGGATAATTCCTGACATTTAAGGTTTCACGTCAAGCAGAGATATTCGTGATTCATAGCCAATTGTACTCATCCACCGTGGAAATTGCACCATTAACACTCAGTGATGCCTAACGTTGACAATCAGCCCGCTTGATGAAAGACTGTAGGAGAAGACTGAATCCAGTGGTGAGATTAGAAGATAGTATTGAAGTTAATGTTGCAGCTACTCCAATTACCTAGCAACAGCAATCTGGGTATTTTCTTTAATTGAGCTTGACAGAAGTCCAAATGAAAGCAATATGGAATAAAAGGGAACCATAGGCAACATCAAATAATGTTGAAGCTGGTAAAAAAAATAAAGTTGCATGGTTCAAAGTGACATTGGAATAATGAGACCGGGATATAATCATGTTTATAAGTGATAGGAGCAGAATTAGGCCATTCGGCCCATCAAGTCTACTCCGCCATTCAATCATGGCTGATCTATCTCTCCCTCTCAACCCCATTCTCCCGCCTTCACCCCATAACCCCGGACACCCGTACTAATTAAGAATCTATTTATCTCATTAAAAAATGAGATGAGATGAGATGACTATGGAGAGGATGGCATGACAAACGAGGGAAGACTAGGAACAGAATTTTGATGTGAGGGTGGAAAACATGGAGAGAAAGAGCAGACGGCTATTTGGTCAGAGTCAGGCAGGGGAAAAGCAAAGTAGTATCAAGCTGGTGGGAGAGTGAAGTCAGGGCTGGCTTTGGGGCCAGTTGCTTGTTTTCTCTTCTTCCCAGTTCTGACAAAGGGTCTCCAACCTAAATAAGTCAACCTTGTTTCTTTTTCCACAGATGCAGCCTGACCTGCTCAATGTTTCCAGCATTTTCTGCTTCTAGTCCCGATAATCGTAAGTTTTTCACATTTAGGATTTGTGCAGAAGGTGGATTGATTGTAAAGATAAGGATTTTTTACCATCCAAAATGATGCTGGAACTGTGGGAAATTTTGGGAGAGGCTGGTGATGTTATGGAAATAGAGTGGAGCCTCGTTATTACAGACCTCTTTATAACAGATTTTGGTTATCGTGGTCTCTCTCTTTAAGAACACAAGCTGCCAGTTATGCTGCGGAGGCCATTGAAACTGACAAGCAATTGAAATTAGCAAGCAATTGCTTCGAACTACAGTTAGCTCTATTAAACAACGTAACAAACAGCCTTTGGTATTTTTAGCTTGCAGAAACAAAAATTCATTTTTAGTTGTTAAAAATAACTTTGTACACTCAGCAGGTTAGGCAGGAAAGCAAAGTAGAGTTCAGGGTCTGTCCCACTTGGGTGTTATTTGCGCGTCATTTATGCGTCACGACGCACGACACAGTATAATGTACGCGTCACGCACACGTCGTGACGTGCGCATGGCGTGCATTACGTGCGCATGGTACGTGGTGAGACGTGGTAGCGTAGGCAGTGACGTGCGGTCGCGCGCGGCCCCCAAGGATTTTGGGATTCACAAAATTTTCGCGCTCCACCTGTGTGATGCGCAAATGACGCCCAAGTTGGGACAGGCCCTTTAATGTTTAAGGTCGATTTCCTTTCATCCTGAACTCAGGGCGGGCACTTTAGATTCGTTTTTTAGTTTAGTTTAGAGATACAGCGTGGAAACAGGCCCTTCGGCCCACCGAGTCCATGCCGACCAGCGATCGCCGCATAGTAACACTATCCTACACACACTAGGGACAATTTTTACATTCACCAAGCCAATTAGCCCACAGACCTGTACGTCTTTGTAGTGTGTAAGAAAACCCACGCAGGTCACGGGGAGAACGTACAAACTCCGTAGTCGGGATCGAACCTGGGTCTCCGGTGCTGCATTCGCTGTAAGGCAGCAACTTTACCGCTGCGCCACCGTTACTGCCCAGTTGGTCGTGGAATCTCACCTAGAGCAGGACAGGGTTTCCTCACCCCACCTCACTGTCACCCCAGTGCCCAGACCTCCTATTTTGTTCTCAATCTTTGAATGCAGGAATCAGTAGCAGGGGTAACGGTTATTGCCGTTCCCCAGCTGGGCGGCCATCTTGGGATGCTGCGCGCCATGTGGTGAGGGAGGTCCCACTGGGCTCTCAGTGACGGGGCTCCAAGATTCTGACCCAGCACCCAATGCGGGGGGGGGATTCCTAACTTGGTTACTGCAAGCCTTTGGCAATAACGTACATCATTCCCCACTCTCTGGCCCATTATAACAAGGGTTTACTGTATCCTGCTCGCTCTTAACCCACTTTCAAATGTTTTCTCATTCAGTGTTCAATTGGACCCTAACATTTATCTCTTGCTACTATACATGTGGCTGATTATGTTATTTACGACTTTGCCTTCCCTTATTTTTCTTCACATGGCTCAGTATAAAAATGTGTCCACATCTACGAAAAATTATCTTCAAGTCTTCCAAAGTGTAAGCCAAGTTCCTTCATTTGCCAACGTAAGCATCACCTTACTGACAAGCAGCTGTGTCAATGTACCTAACAAGCTAAAATATGCCCAAGTTCAAGGAAACCGAAACATTGAAAATAAACCAGAGACCCCTGAGGGACCATTTAATATTTAGAGCTCCAGAACACGAGCATGTTGGTGGAGGGCCAGTAAATGTTGGATGAAGGATTGGGGGTCTGGTTAGACTGTAAACATTCAATGACAATGCCACTTGGACAACAAAAACTCATATGTCAGGCTGTTATTCATTGATTACAGCTCGGCATTTAAAACAATCATCCTCTCCAAGCTGGGTACCAAACTCGCAGAACTGGGTCTCTGCGCATCTCTCTGTAATTGGATCCTCGACTTCCTCATTCACAGACCACAGACTGTTCAAATTGGTGGAAAGGTGTCAGCCTCGATAACAGTTAGCATGGGAGCACCTCAAGGCTGCGTGCTCAGCCCCCTGCTGTACTCACTCTAACCTCATAACTGCGTAGCCGATCATAGTACGAACTCCATCATCAAGTTCGCTGACGACACCACTGTTGTGGGACGTATCATTGATGGAGATGAGTCAGAGTATGGAAGAGAAATCGAGTGACTGTCCATATGGTGCCAGCACAATAACCTGGCCCTCAACACCAGCAAAACCAAGGAACTGATTGTGGACTTTGGAAGGAGTAGGATGGGGACCCACAGTCCTGTTTATATCAATGGGTCGATGGTTGAAAGGGTCAAGAGCTTCAAATTCTCTGTAGATCTGTTTCTTCGTTAACTCTCTGTAGATCTTTCCTGGTCCGAGAACACAGATGCAATTATTAAGAAAGCTCATCAGCGCCTCTACTTCCTGAGAAGATTACAGAGAGTCGGTATGTCAAGGAGGACTCTCTCTAACTTCTCCATGTGCACAGTAGAGAGCTTGCTGACTGGTTGCATCGTGGCTTAGTTCGGCAACTTGAGCGCGCAGGAGCGGAAAAGACTACAAAAAGTAGCAAACACTGCCCAGTCCATCATCGGCTCTGATCTCCCTACCATCGAGGGGATCTATTGCAGTCGCTGCCTCAAAAAGGCTGGCAGCATCATCAAGGACCCACACCATCCTGGCCACACACTCATCTCCCCGCTACCTTCAGGTAGAAGGTACAAGAGCCTGAAGACTGCAACGTCCAGGATCAGAAATAGCTACTTCCTCACAGCCATCAGGCTATTAAACTCACCTCAAACAAAACTCTGAACATTAATAGCCCATTATCTGTTTATTTGCACTCTATCTGTTTTATTTATTCACGTGTGTATATATTTATATAATGGTATATGGACACACTGATCTGTATTCTGTATTCATGTCTACTATATTCTGTTGAGCTGAAGCAAAGCAAGAATTTCATAGTCCTATCTGGGACACATGACAATAAACTCTCTTGAATCTTGAATCTTGAATATTGCACAACTTTTACTGAGAACACAGAATTCTGGAGTGATAAATCCACCAAAATTGTGGAAGATCTCTGAGACACAAGTCTATTCAAATCGTGAATATTTTATTGAACAAATTCACCTTTCACTCTTGTTAAGCAGTTGCCTGAACAACTTGTGTAAGAATGAACTGCAGATGCTGGTTTACACCGAAAATACTGTAGACACAAAATGCTGGAGTAACTCAGCGGGACAGGCAGCATATCTGGAGAAAAGGAATTAGGTGACGTTTCGGGTCAAGACCCTTCTTCAGACTGAGAGCGGGGTGGGAGATTGCAACCTTCACGTGGTCCGCCCTGTTTCAACGAATGCTATCAACCTGGCGTGCACAATCAAATAAGATCAAATAGAACAAGCTGTCCTACAACTTTAGGCTGTGCACGCCATACGCAGGAAGAAGAATGATAGTCAGGGGAGAGGGAAACTAGACATATGAAAAGGTTCAAAGAACAAATGAATGAAAGCTATGCAAAAGGACAAAACAAGGCCAGCAACGATGATCAAGGAAAGGTGGAGCCCACAATGGTCCATTGTTGGCTGTGGAGAAGATAATCAAATAGTGACGAGAAGCAGGATAACTGTGAAACTAGTAGGACGACTAGGCTGGGGGAGGGATGGAGAGAGAGGGAGAAACAAAGACAACAGCTCCACGAGGGGTGCTTTGTACCACGTACAATGTTACTTCAACATTTTGCGTCTATCTTCTGTGATAACATGACTTCTTTGAAAGATACAGCATGGAAACAGGCCCTTCGGCACACTGAGTTCACGCCAATCACTGATTTCCCATTTGCACTAGTTCTATGTTATCCCACTTTTTTTTGTACATGCACTGAGAAGGAAGGGGAACCCAGCAGGGGGGAGGGCCAACATTTCACCAACATTAATATCTCCTGAATTTTTCTCTTTCTACAGTTACGGATGCTCCTTAAGGCACTGGTCAGGCAGCATTTGGAGTACTGTGAGCGTTTAGGCCCCATATCTGAGGAAGGATGTGCTGGCTCTGGAGAGGGTCCCGAGGAGGGTTAGCATATGAATAGCGTTTGACAGCACTGAGCCGCTACTCGCTGGAGTTTAGAAGGTTGAGGGGGGACCTCATTGAAACTTACAGAATAATGAAAAGCTTGGATAGAGTGGATGTGGAGAGGATGTTTCCACTAGTGGGAGAGTCTAGGACCAGAGGTCACACCCTCAGAATTAAAGGGCGCCCTTTTAGAGAGGAAATAAGGAGAAATTTCTTTAGTCAGAGTGTAGTTAATCTGTGGAACTCGTTGCCACAGAGGGCTGTGGAGGCCAAGTCAGTGGATATTTTAAGACAAATTCTTGATTAGAACAGGTGTCAAGGGTTATGGGGAGAAAGCAGGAAAATGGGATTAGGAGGCAGAGATCAGCCATGATTGAATGATGGAGTGGACTTGATGGGCCAAATGGCCTAATTCTACTCCAATAACTTGTGAACATGTGAATACCTCCTGAGCTGTTGGGCATTTTCAGCGTTTGGCTTTTGGTTTCAGGAATAGCAACAATTTTAACCTGCATTTCATTTACATGTCCCAGGTTACATATTTCACTATTGTTGGTTGAGGGATTGCTATTTAGAAACATAGAAACATAGAAATTAGGTGCAGGAGTAGGCCATTCAGCCCTTCGAGCCTGCACCGCCATTCAATATGATCATGGCTGATCATCCAACTCAGTATCCCGTACCTGCCTTCTCTCCATACCCTCTGATCCCCTTAGCCACAAGGGCCACATCCAACTCACTCTTAAATATAGCCAATGAACTGGCCTCAACTACCCTCTGTGGCAGAGAGTTCCAGAGACTCACCACTCTCTGTGTGAAGAAAGTCTTTCTCATCTCGGTCTTAAAGGATTTCCCCCTTATCCTTAAGCTGTGACCCCTTGTCCTGGACTTCCCCAACATCGGGAACAATCTTCCTGCATCTTTTTCAGGGATATTTGCAGGGATATCGGGAAGAGGACTCCTGTGCTAAAATGTAATTGTTAAATAAAATTATTTTTTTCTTTTCAATCCTGCACTCTTGAATCTGGTTACATTGCTTCTCACAATATTTGTACTTTTAAGGTGGAAGTATATAGATTGCAGCAAAGAAAAATCATCAATGTGTTAAATTCTGGCACAACATTGTGTGTCTATCCCAGGCTGTGAAGAAGGGTCTCGACCCAAAACGTCACCGATCCTTTGCCTCCATTGATGCTGCCTGTCCCACTGAGTTACTCCAGCACTTTGTATCTATCTTTGGCATAAACCAGCATCTGCAATTCCCTTCTACACAACCAGATAGCATGAGATCCCAGAGAAAAATAGGAATACGAGGAGGAATAGATAAGCACAAAAAGCTGGAGTAACTTAGCAGGACAGGCAGCATCTCTGGAGAGAAAGAATGGGTGACATTTCAGATCGAGAACCTTCCTCAGACGAGGAGGAATGTTTGTTTCCAGCTGACAGGAAATGAAAAAACTCAGAGAGGACAGGAGCTGCTTTTCCTTTGTAGCTTCAACACTGCTGCATGTTCAACACTTCTTCTCATTAAACACAAAACGCCAGATGATCTATTTCAATTGTAACAAATCATCTCAAAACAGGATTCTCAGTGCCAATTGGTAGTTATTTAACTCTGCAGTATAGAGGTACTCTTTTTTTGCAGTTTGGAAGAACGAGAGGAGTTATTTATCTCCAAATATCAGCTGTAATTTTGAACATGGTATAAATCAGGAAATTAGAGGGGTCTCTAACAGAGTAATACAGCAAACGTAGGAGACTTACAGTCTGGATGAGTCATATTTGCTGTAACAGTTTGACTCAAATTGATTCTAGTTCTACATCATCATCAGCACCAAGATCATTTCTCATCAACGCTGTGCTTCTTAAATGTCATATCCTGGAATATCATTTAAATATCCTGGAATATTTAATCCCCACCTTTTGTCTCCATGATAGGCAGTTAAATCACACCAATTTACGTATTTGTGTCCCAGTACAGTAAAACCCACTTTTTTTCTAATGGACTTCTTTATAATGGATCTCGTTGAGAGCAGACGGACCTATTGATAGCTGCTGACGCAGTTTATATCCTTTTGTGTATTAACCAGCAACTGCAGTTGTACAATATGTTTCTACCACTTACACAATGTACTTACACTTATACTTTTCTCGGTTATAACTGACAATCGGCAATAAGGGACACTATTCCCTCCCTACAGTCCGTTATGACGAGGGTTTACTGTATTTTGTTGACTTGGTTGTAACGGTACGCATTCAAATACATGATCAAAGGCCTCTCAAAATCCAAATATTCACTGCTCATCCACCATTTATCAGTTACATCCTCAAAAGGCTCCAGTACATTTTTAAAACCCACTTTACCTTTTATAGCCACGTTTCCCTTCCCATTGATATTTTCTGGTATACTGTTATTGCATTAATAGACTTTGAACATTTTCTGTCCCACTGACCTGCGGCTCCTTGTTCTCCCTCATTTATTGGCCTCTTCTGTTCAGCAGGTTCTGTTCCGCAATCTGTAGAACTTCACAAGATGACAGCCAATTCATGCACTGCTTCCATGATTATTTATTTATCACTCTTTGTTGCAAGTTAACAGGACCTCGGGTTTTTATTGAATTTCACCCACATTAATTTATCCGGCACTATTTTAAAAAGTAGTATTTAAAACTAAAAGCCACTTTGACGCTGCATCTGAATCAAAGCAAAGGTAGGTTAAGGACAAATAGAACACAAGTAGAAGCAAGGTTAGCATTTGGATGCCTCTACCTACTTCATCATTCATTAAGATGACGGCTTAATGAATGATGAAGTAGGAATGGGTGACATTTCAGGTCAACCTGAGTTCTGAGTTCTGATTTACTCCAGCATTTTGTGACTATCTTCAATGTAAACCAGCATCTGCAGTTCCTCTCTGAACACTTAACCACATATCCCTTGTTTCCATTAAGCTGAATAAAAAAGTCAATATGTGTCTTGATCATATTCAACAGCCAACCCTTCACAGCAGACTAGCTTGAAGGTCCTCTGGATGAACAATTATTTCTGATAACTTTTCTGAATGGGAAGTCCCTTATCTTGAGTGGAACCACTGATCCTAGACATTCTATTCAGGGGAAACATTATCCCTTACTACTGTCACATTTACCAAGTCTTATCCATATCATGCTCCCATTTTTGGGAGCTTCATAATTTAAGCCCTGCATCCTCCGACCACAAGGTAGGTCTATTATTCTGTGTTTGTGCAATTGCAGTCTGCTCTCTGTGATTGTGTGCCATGCCTTGGTGCTTAGCTTGGCTGGTGACATTGTCACAGAGTATTAGAAAAAAGGGCCCTACTGAAGAAGGGTTCTCGACCCGAAACATCAGTCTGAAGAAGCGCCTCGACCCAAAATCTCACCCGTCCCTTCTCTCCAGGGATGCTGCCTATCCTGCTGAGTTACTTCAGCATTTTGTGTCTTATCAGGAAAAGATTATTGAGAAATTTAGTCAAGGTACAATAGTAAAATACGACATATTTTGGGAATTAAAAAATAAAATTAAAATCAAACAGGCAGCATTGATGAAGAGAAAAAAAACAGACTTAACATTGGAGTTTTTTTGTAAATAACTGCGAATTGTTGGAGATAAAATAAGTTTTAAGTTGCAGGAAAAGTGAGGAAAGATGAGAAAACGAAAGGGAAGGCGTGTCACGTGGTGGAAGACAGGGGTGATTGAGTAATGGTGAGGTTGATAGTGTAAGGTGAAATACATGCCAATGGCTTCAGTGGATAAGAAAAGATTGGATTTGGACAAGTTGAATAATTATCTGAAATTACCAGAAGAAAAATAACAATAAGGAGTGGAAATGTGAAAATCAAATTCTAGAATATTTAATTTTAACAAAAAATATGAATTCAGTAATTTAAAAAAAAGGAAGTGCTTGAAATAATCAGCAGGTCAGGCAGTGTCCCATGAAAAGTAAAAGAGCATTAACGTGTAAAGTAAAAAAAAGACACAAAATGTTAGAGTAACTCAGCGGGTCAGGTATATTCCCTACAGAACATGGATAGGTGACATTTAGGGTCGGGACCCTTTTTCAGAGTCAGATTAACTTTTAAGGTAATTGACCCCTCAATGGCTTAAAGTACATTTGGACAAGCACATGGGTAGGAAAGATTTACAGGGATATGGGGAGTAGCTTAGATAAGGATTCTTGGTCAATATTGATGAGTTGGGCCGAAGGACGTGTTTCCATGTTGTATGACTCGAATGTTGTATGACTCGAATGTTACTAGAATGTTGCCAGGGTTCCAGCAACTATGTTACAGAGAAAGGTTGAACAAGTTAGGTCTTTATTTTTTGGAGCGCAGAAGGTTAAGGGGGGACTTGATTGAGGTCTTTAAAATGATGAAAGGGATAGACAGAGTTGACGTGGATAAGCTTTTCCCATTGAGGGTAAGGAAGATTCAAACAAGAGGACATGACATGAGAATTAAGGGACAGAAGTTTAGGGGTAACGTGAGGGGGAACTTCTTTACTCAGAGGGTGGTGGCTGTGTGGAATGAGCTTCCAGCAGAGGTGGTGGAGGCAGGATCGATTTTAACATTTAAAAGTAAAGTGGATAGGTATATGGACGTGAAGGGAATGGAGGGGTATGGTCTGAGTGCAGGTAGATGGGACTAGGGGAAAACAAATGGTCGGCACGGACTGGAAGGGCCGAGAGGGCCTGTCTCCGTGCTGTAATTGTTATATGGTTATATAGACTCTATATGACTCTTCATCAGAATTCAGTGTGGAATTTGGAAGGCTGTAGTCAATGCCCTGTCAGGAGATAAAATTAGATTTTATTAACAACATTAGCTAAGAGTTTACCAGGTGAGTCCAACACAGTTCCTGCCTTCCTCCTGCAGGATTCCACAAGACAGGCCTGTTAAGAGGCTACACTTCATTTACTCATCAGATGATAACCATTCTCCCAGGGATTTATGGCAACCTTCATCCCTACAGATCTAGGAAACCCTCTTGTAAATATTTTTCTAGAGCACAAATGGATACTTACTTCTCTATTGGTACAAGGATAGAAAGCAATAGTGTCCCTATTTTCTGTGGTCAAAGAGGGCAATGCTTGCTCTGGGTAGACTAACTGTAATTGCATTCTTTTCGGATCCTCTTCTGATGTTGCAACATCAAACCAGAACAGTTGATTTTGCAATCGCAATGCTATGATTAGGCATACATTCTGCATTGCTTCCACAAATGAGTTCAGGATAGAATTAGATAACAATTCACCTGTGCATTAATGGTGTACATTACCCTGTACATTAATGGTGCTTGGAAGATAAAAGATCCCCAGACTTAAAAATGCTCAACTCTTAGGAACCCCAGCGCCCCTCAAATACTGGAAGCTGCAAGTTGCAATAGAAAATGAAAGATGAACACAAAGAAAAAGGAAGCGGTGAATCCCCAAAAGTAGATTGCTCACGGACTCTGATAGTAAAAATGAATATACTGATGTTGAAACACCTCCTTTAACTATTTGAGCACTGAATACTTTTTTCCAATGTTCTATGTTTATGTAGATGCATACATTTCATTGCATGCATTTCCTAATTGCTAATTCAAGATTTCCAAGTGCATGAATACACTGGGAAGGATAATTGGAAAAAATAATGTTTCTCTCTCCAGCCTGCCCCTTCCCTTGATGAATTTAAATACTATCAAATTGCACAGTGTTAGAGTAACTCCTCATTAAAACTGTAAAGATCTTGTCATGTTTATTTTGTCTTTTGCAGTAAAAATAAAGCTGGTTATTTTCTTTTTAGTTTAGTTTGGAGATACAATGTGGAAACAGGCCCGACAGCCCACTGAGTCTGAGCTGACCAGCGACCCCCACACACTAATGCTATCCTACACACTAGGGACAATTTACAAGCCAAATAAACTTGGACATCTTTGGAGTGAGGGAGGAAACTAGAGATCCTGGAGAACGCCCACGCAGGACACGGGGAGAAGGTACAAACTCCGTACAGATAGCACTCGTAGTCAGGATCGAACCCGCATCTCTGGCGCTGTAAGACAGCAACTCTACCGCTGCGCCACGGTGCTGCCCTAATCATCCAAGACAATGTTTGGATTGCGTTTTGAATTCTGCATCACGATTTGGTTCCCTCATAAACAAAGTTATGTAGTAACTTCAGAAGAGATTTGGAAGAGGCCCAGGAAAAACATTTCCATCTTCAATACTAGTTCTCTGAAAAATATAAGTTTGGCTTCTTCAGAAGTTGGCAGACATGGGATAATTCAATAGAGGCAAACAAAAGAATGGAAGGTTGATTATATTCCAACAGTGGATAAATTGCATTCACATCTTGAGTTGCACGATGATAGGGATAGATTATTTTTCCACAGCCTTAAACTCGTTGCTGGTTAATGAGGTGTGCAGTGATTTAGCTGGGTGTTAAAAAAACTAGCTGGCCAGATCTTAGGTGGACTGAGGATTAAAGTTTATCCCATAGTTATTTATGCTAAATGTGCAATTTAAAACTTGTTGCTATTCTTAGAAATTGAAATTGGACTTAACTTGGTGAGCAAGTGTGTTGTGTATTTACTTTGAGTGGCTAAGAAATCATTTCTACCCAAAATCGTCTTGCATGAGCTGCCAAATATAGGGGCAGTTTTGAGAGAGGTTCCCAAGCTTTCTCCACAATTCCCTAAAGTTGTCAATGGTATAAGTTTGCATCTGTTCAGCTTTCCCTTTTGTTGTAACCAAATAAATAAACTTCTACAATTTTCATCTGTCTTTCTAATTACACAAAGGTTTGCCTTAACGATGCATCTTATCTCTTTCTGACTTCTATATTCGATCACATAATGACATTGGGATTGTGCAAAGTGTCCACTTTAATCTTCTTGATTCAGCCTTTTCTGACTGGACCCCGAATGACTGCTCCTCTTCTGTCACTCACAGCATCACACAGTACTCTTTACTCACTCTCCTCTTTATTGATCGTATTTGGTTGATCGATCTGGAGATGCGTCTTTGCATGCAATGGAGCAATCACCTCACATGACCATTCACTGACTATTTAACTATATTTTTGCTTTGAAGTCATTCTACCCTTCACTATTGTTGCTGGTGTACATGCTATTTTAGACATTTGTTCTCATTGGCCTTGATACCGTGCAGACTTCCTCTCCACAGCTTCTTGTTGTGATAACACCTCCTATGCAATAAAAAAACACACTCTTTAAATGCTTTGGTTAACTATCTTGAATTCAGATATGCACGCGGAGGAGATATATGTCTTTTTTACATTAAAAACATTTGCCATTTTATTGATGTGAATGTGTTCTATTGCTTATGCTACATCCATAAGAGCAATTCGTACCAGTTTCATTAACCTACTTTGCATTCTGATTTGGAATCTATCCTTCATGGCATTAAAGAGTCAGAAACAGACTATTTGACCCAACATTAAATATCCATCTATACAATTCCCAGGTACCAACGCTTAGTCCAATTCCTGTCCCATGACTACAAAGCTATCTTAGTGTTTGTACCTCGGACAATATCATATAGCATTCTTCATCACCAACTCTGTAGCCTTTGTAATGTTGTCTGCATGGATAGGGTAGACAGTCAGAATCATTTTCCCTGGGTGGAAATGGCCAACGATAGAGGGCATAACTATCAGGTGAGAGGGGAAAAGTTTAAAGGAGATGTGCAGGGCATGTTTTTTACACACACTGGTGGGAGCCTGGAACTTATTGCCAGGGCTTGTGATGGAGGAAGATACTATACTGGTGTTTAAGAGGCTTTTAGATAGTCACATGGAATTGCAAGGAATAAAGGGATATGGATCATATACAGGCAGATGAGATCAGTTTAACTTGGCATCATGTTCAGCCAAATCATTGTGGGCTGAAGGGCCTGTTCCTGTGCTGTACTGTTCTATGTTCTATGTGTTAATGTGGCTTGTAGTTTTGACTGAATTTGTTCATTGAAACACTAGCAAAATTGTCATACAGTGCCCTGTCTGAAAAATCTGCCCAAGGCAGGCCCTTCATTGAGACAATGTGACCATTGATTTGTTGATTTCGGATTCTAAGTTGCAAATCTGTAGCTCTCCACAATTTTTTTTGAACAGATTTAGATGAAAGGACTACTACTTTATACAAGATTTCTATAAGTACAAGTGCAAGATTCATACTAGTACAAGATTTGTACTACTTATCTAACCAAAACAACTTTGGGTTTTAGTGTCATTAAAAGATTTGTTAAGAAACTATAGCTTTTGCAACAGTTAGAAGATTCACTTTTCTGTGCACCAAAAAAATCTTCATTCTGAGCCAGTTTCACTTGGCTGGGAACCCCTGTGCTAAGCTAACAATGTTCTGGGGGTTTTGTCTTGCCAATTAGTTAGAAATTAGAAGTTCTATATTCAATTTCAGTACAACTCAATTCTTTATTGGATTAGCCTGATAGTAGCTAAAACCTAACAAACACCATTACAAGGACGTTGCCAGGACTCGAAGACCTGAGCTATAGGGAGAGGTTGAGCCGGCTAGGACTTTATTCCTGGGAGTGCATGAGGATGAGAACAACTCGTATGGAGGCGTACACAATCATGAGAGGAATGCACAGAGCCTTATTCTCCAGAGATGCTGCCTGACCCGCTGAGTTACTCCAGGGGATGAATTACCGACAACAGGATTTAATTCCACAGCTCTTCTTTAAGGTAATATTATTTTGGCATTTTGTATTTTTTTCTTGACTGGGCATGTAGTGCTTCAGTTTAGTCTCTGCTCTGAAAGATTTAATTCCACAGCTCTTCTTTAAGGTAATATTATTTTGGCATTTTGTATTTTTTTCTTGACTGGGCATGCAGTGCTTCAGTTTAGTTTCTGCTCTGAAAGATACGTAGTTCCTTAAAACAGTGCTTCCTAAAATATTTCCGTATCATTCACCCTTGAGTTTCTATCACAAAATTTCATTCACCCTCGACTACATTTTCTTATGTTTTTTGGTAATTTTGGTCTTATTCTCCCTTGGGTATAATTGTATATAATTAATTTGTCACATGAGCAAAAAACAAAAAAATAACTCATTTCTTGTTTATTTTATTCAACCTTTTGAACATCCTAAAAATATGTAAAGAAAACAGCGAAGAAATGTTTAATTTTTCCACTGGAGTTGGAAAAATCATTGTATCAGAATGATTAAAAAAAAACATTCCAACGTCTAAACACTGGGGTTCAGCCCCATCCTTATCGGGCCTTACTGCACTTTGTTTCTTGGAAAACTAGCTCAAAAAACCATGGAGTATGTAAATTGGCAACACCAAGTAAAGTTACAGTTCAACAGTTGCCTATTGTGTTTGGGGCGAATGTTTTCTTTAGTTGCTCATGCCAAATACATGCATATCAATCCCAGTTGTTCCCATCTCTGCATATTCAAAACCAGTGAATTCAAACCAGTGAATTCAATGCAGCTGAATGTACAGGGGTCACTACATGGACATGCATTTCGATTGAGCGACAGAATTTCTACTCCAAGAAAATATTTCTTCTGAACTGTATGTTTTACTTGTTGAAAAAGCACTATTGGAACAGGTAGAAATGAACATTACTGATTTTTTTGTCTCAATGATCCTTGCATTGGGCACCAAAAAAGCTGATTTACAGTCTGAAGAAGGGTCTCGACCCAAAACGTTAACTATCCCTTTTATCCACAAATGCTGTCTGACCCACTGAGTGACACCAGGTTTTTGTGTCTATCTTTGGTTTAAACCAGCATCTGCAGTTCCTCCCTACACAAGCTGATTTACTGGTTTGATTAAATAACACGCAAACAAAAGCTTATCTTTATACCTCGGTACACGGGACGATAGTAAACCAAAACATAACAGTGCTTTGAAAAGCTCAAGAAAGAACTGCAGATGCTGGAAAAATCGAAGGTAGACAAAAATGCTGGAGGAACTCTGCACGTGAGGCTGTATCTATGGAGCGACCCGAAACGTCACCTATTCCTTCTCTCCATAGAACTCACCCGCTGAGTTCCTCCAGCATTTTTGTCTACCTTTCAAAAGTTCAAAATCAGATTGACAAGAATACTTTGTTAGGCTAATGAAAATTATGAATCTGTGCTTGAGACAAAGGTCCCTTAGTGGTTGGGCAGTGGACGGATACCCCTAGTAATGCTGCTTTAAAAATTATGGACTGGCTTGAAGTATACAAGTCCCAGACTTTGGAATTTATTCTCAGAATAGTAAGTTTCTCTTCTGCTATTTTGAGTAGTTTTTCTAAGGATTGTGAAACTATTCTTTGATTTAAATAACTTTACTCGTCATTTAGTTCCAAATTTGTGAATGCTTTGTTAAATAAAGATCATTATTCTGATTGTGTGGAGAGCAGTCATTAATTCAAGATGAAAGCCTTCAAATTAAAATAGGAGAACAAATAGAAATAGAGCCATGGAGTCATACATGCCAACCAAGATGCTCATCTCAGCTAGTTCCAGTTGTCCATGTGTGGTCCATATTCCTCCAAATCTTTCCCATCTATATATCTGTCTAAGTATCTTTTAAATGCGTTCTAATACCTCTCTCAACTACCTCCTCTGGCAGCTCATTCCATATACCCACCACCCTCTGAGCGAAAAACTTGCCTTTCAGGGTTTTATACTTCTTCAATACACAAGGTGCCTTACAGCAAATGCAGCGCCGGAGACCTGGGTTTTATCCTGACTGCGGGCGCTGTCTGTACGGAGTTTGTACGTTCTCACCGTGACTGGCGTGGGTTTTCTCTGAGATCTTCGGTTTCCTCCCATACTCCAAAGACATACAGGTATGTAGGTTAATTGGCTTGGTAAATGTAAAAATTGTCCCTAGTGGGTATAGGATAGTGTTATTGTGCGGGGATCACTGGTCGGCGCAGACCCGGCGGGCCGAAGGGCCTGTTTCCGCGCTGGATTTCTAAACTAAACCCCAACTTCTTCAGAAGACTACAAAAATCCAGCATAGTTCCATTGACTCAAACCATTTTTTTTACAGATGCAGTATAGAAAGCATCTAATCGAGATTCATCACTGATGAATTAGAGTATTGAAAGTTCTCATAAATTAAGGGTGGATTCTTAATCTCCCAATCTACCTCAGGCAGACCTGCTGGATTAATCCAGCACTTTGTAGGTTTTATTTGTAAAGCAGCATCTGCAATCCCTTGTGTCTCTTAATCTAACTCGTTGTGACCCTTGCATTTTTTAATTTGCAATTTCTCAGTAGCTGAATCATTATATTTTGTATTCTGTTCATTTTTGTTTTACACTAACTGTTGTGTACGTGTGGCTTGATTGTACACAATAATTTGACTGGGTAACACACAAAACAAAATTTTTCACTGTATCTCGGTATATATGACAATATAAACCAATACAAAATGGTCTCGACCCCAAACGTCACCCATTCCTTCTCTCCAGTTACTCCAGCATTTTGTGTCCACCTTTGATTTAAACCAGCATCTGCAGTTCTTTCCTACACAAAGGTTTATTACATTGCCACAAAAATAAGGTAGCTATTTGAGTAAACCCATGAAGGCCCAAGAAGATCAAGCTTGCCTTCATAATGGGCCTGCCCCACTTGGGCGTCATTTGCACCTCATTTATGCGACATCATTTACTCGTTACGACGCCCGCGTCATGGCGCACACATGATGCGCATTACACGCGCGTGGTGACGTAGGCAGTGGCACGCGGTCGCGTGGCACCCCAGGATTTAGGGATGTACAAAATCTTCGCGGGCCATCTGCGTGACGTGCAAATGACGGCCAAGTGGGACAGGCCCTTTAGGGCGTTAAAAATCTTTATTCTTTATCTTTATTCTTTATCTTTATTTCGAACGATTAAAAAAAGAAAAGAAAAAAATGAATAAATAAGGAAAATTATATATATACATATATATACACATAAATACATACACACATACATATACATATACATGTACATATATATACACATACATACATAAATTAAAAAACCAAAAGCCAATTTCAACATAATACACATTAGACTCGCTCGAAAAGGGATAGGAAGCCTATGCTTGTCAAGTCCTACCCCCATTCTTCACCATTAACAAAATCCAATAAACTAAACAGACAATTCAAATAAAACGTCTCCAGTCAAGCTATTAATAAAAAAAAAACAAAAAACACAAAACAAGCACCAACATCTGTGAGATTTACATTCTCCTTCCTTATTATTGTACTTTTCAAGGATATATCTTTTGTACATTTTTTATAATTGCATTATATTCATACTTTGTTTAATCGTTTTGTCAAGACCATTCCACAAAACCACCCCACAAATGGAAATACACATACTTTTTAAATGGGTCCGAGCATAATGCTGTTTCAAGTTTAGTTTCCCACTAAAGTTATAACCCCCCTCTGTCTTTGAGCAGTTTTTGTATGTTTACAGGTAGCAGTTTATTTTTTGCTTTATAAATTATTTGTGCAGAATTATTTTAGAATTATTTTAAATTATTTAGAATTATTTTAAATTCCACCAGATCCTTAATCTTTAAGGTGTGTAATTTTAAATACAGTATATTGGTGTGGTCATGATATCCTACATTGTTTACTATACGAATAGCTCTTTTTTGTAGTGTGCTTAGTGATTGTAAGGTGGTTTTGTAGGTGTTGCCCCATACTTCCACACAGTAATCTAAATACGGTAACACAAGTGAGCTGTACAGAATATACAGTGCTCTCTCATTCAAAACATGCCTTGCTTTCCCCATCACTCTAATACTCTGTGCTACTTTTGCTCACATGTTTTATATGGGGTTTCCAGCAGATTTTGTGATCAACAATCACACCCAGAAATTTTCATACACTCTTTCTATTTCATTATTTATCATTGCTTTTACTTGTGTATTTAGTTTGCGTTTTCCAAACAGCATAAGTTTGGTTTTGTTTAAATTTAATGATAATTTATTCAAATCAAACCATGTTTTTAGTTTAGGGTTACACAAAATGCTGGAGAAACTCAGCGGGTGCAGCAGCATCTAAGGAGCGAAGGAGATAGGCGACGTTTCGGGTCGAGACCCTTCTTCAGACATGTTTTTAGTTTACTCATTTCTGCTGTGACCACCTCCAAAAGCTGCTGCAAATTGTCCCCATCACAGAAAATATTAGTGTCATCTGCAAATAACACACATTTCAAGAGGTTTGACACCCTACATATATCATTAATATACAAAATAAATAATTTAGGGCCCAAAACCGACCCCTGTGGGACTCCACAAGTTATTTCTGAGCACGTTGATTTGCAGTCCCCTAGTTGCACAAACTGATGTATTTTACTTATGTAGCTTCTCATCCACTCTAGTACAACCCCTCTGATTCCATACTTTTCCAGTTTTTTGATTAGCAAATTATGATAAATTGTATCGAATGCCTTTTTCAAATCTATAAATACATTTATACATTATATAAATACAAACCTTTCTCTCCAATAGCTTCTCCAGAAGAAAAGCAAAAAACAAACGCTGGATGAACTCCGCAGAATTAAAGGAAGCGTCCTGGCCCAAGATTTTACCTGTCTATTTCCCTCCACAGATGTTGCCCGACCCGTTGCATCACTCCAGCATTTGTTTTTTTAGTCAATGTTCCAGCATTGGCAGTTTCTTGTATCTCTCATCTCCAGGAGACTTTTATTTATTCAAAAGTATCCTTGTTAATCAATTATGCTGAAGTCTAAAACTTTCCTTTTTGATATCAATCCATATCACCTGATGATCAGTTGGAGTAATGGAGTGATATTACTTCTGACCAAATGACCACTCATTGATGGAGTTGTAATCTTCACATCCTCACTCCTCTCAGACAAGTCAATTGTCAATAGTGCCTTATATGTCACATAAGTAACTACAGAGTGAAAATATTTTTGCATATATTAAACATGCGGGTGCTGACAATTTTGGCGCCATTATTCAAAGCCCAATGGCCTGTCTGGCCATTGTTGTGTCTTGGGGGGGGACATGTTTATTGGCTGATCGTTCTAAACCCAATGTTCCGACCAAATTCTCGATATTCACACCTATTCTTAT
Organism: Okamejei kenojei; assembly: GCA_035221665.1. Lineage (NCBI taxonomy): Eukaryota > Metazoa > Chordata > Chondrichthyes > Rajiformes > Rajidae > Okamejei > Okamejei kenojei. Next base: position 74,860,743 of record CM069138.1, on the reverse strand, counting down.
ACAACATGTATCAACTCTTGGAGCATGACTTAAAACTGAGAATGTCTTGATTGGAAAAATAATAAAAACAGATTCCAACAGGAGAATGATATACAAATTGGTAGAGGCCAGGCAGATATTTAACAAATATTTCACAAGCAATAACACTCAAAATTGCCCTATTTTGCAATTTTATATTATTCACTTCTGCTGAAACTCATTGCATTGTGTGTCTAAAATAGAAAGATTAAACGAGAACTTACCGTTTGAAGTTTGATCTTTATTTTATGAGAAGTTGTAATGAGGGATTACGTGAAGAAGCCCGCCAGCCGGCATGCGCGTCAACCTTCAAAGTAGCTGTATGAAACTACAGAATACTTGCTGACCTAAGCTATAGAAAGATGAAAGGCTATCGAATGATCTTTATGAGAATAGGGTTGGGAGTGGAGGGCACGTAATCCCTCACTACAACTTCTCATAAAATAAAGATCAAACTTCAAATGGTAAATTCTCTTTTAATCTTTCAATTTTATTTCGAAGTCACGTGAGTGACTACGTGAAGATTTCAAAGCTCTGTGGTTTCATGCAGTGACACAATCTGTGTGTGAAACACTTAAACAGATAAACCATAAATGGTAGGAAAAAACATGAGTTATTAATATCATGAAGCTAACTTGCATACCTGGCCATTGCTCTAAACTGGTCTGTAGTCCCAATAGACTGTTGAGTTAGACAATAACTTATGCAACAATGTGCATAATTCTATCTGCAAATATCCAGACATATTCCATCAAATTTTATAATTTATTAACCTGCACTTTGTAAACTTCATGCTGTATGATGAAAGGGAAATTCATCGTATTGACTGCTAATGAGCCATCAGCAATATCTTGAGACTATTGAAACAAAATAACTATCTTCCATTTCCTAGGCACTAGCAAATGAGTGCACTTGTATACCTTATGACATCCCTGATGTCTGTTCTGGTGGGTATGCTGTCAACCTCAAATGTACGTAATCCTGCACATTTGCTTATGAGATTATTTCTATAACAAGCTACCCTTATGTCAGTATGAGATGGAGACTAAGCCAGAGATTAAGTAAAGGCTGTGTTTTTTATGATGAGATCAGCTGCTGAAAGCATAATCATCTCAAGACACTGGTCCCATTTGGAAAATTTTAAGGAATATTTGCATAACAATACTGATATACATTGCACATCACAATGAGTGTAGGCTATTAGAGTGGTCAAATAAAAGACACCCTGCATAACGTTAGAGAATAGTGGGTGAAGAACCAATCATTGAAAAACTACTTTGGTTCTGTCTTCACTAAGGAAGACATAAATAATCTGCCGGAAATAGCAGGGGATCGCTGGTCAAATGAGATGGAGGAACTGAGTGAAATCCAGGTTAGCCGGAAAGTGGTGTTAGGTAAATTGAATGGATCAAAGGCCGATAAATCCCCAGGGCCAGATAGGCTGCATCCCAGGGTACTTAAGGAAGTAGCCCCAGAAATAGCGGATGCCTTAGTGATAATTTTTCAAAACTCTTTAGATTCTGGAGTAGTTCCTGAGGATTGGAGGGTAGCTAATGTAACCCCACTTTTTAAAAAGGGAGGGAGAGAGAAAACGGGGAATTACAGACCAGTTAGTCTAACATCGGTAGTGGGGAAACTGCTAGAGTCAGTTATTAAAGATGGGATAGCAGCGCATTTGGAAAGTGATGAAATCATTGGACAAAGTCAGCATGGATTTACGAAAGGTAAATCATGTCTGACGAATCTTATTGAATTTTTTGAGGATGTAACTAGTAGAGTGGATAAGCAGTGGATGTGTTATATCTGGACTTTCAGAAGGCTTTCCACAAAGTCCCACACAAGAGATTAGTATACAAACTTAAAGCACACGGTATTGGTGGTTCAGTGTTGATGTGGATAGAGAACTGGCTGGCAGACAGGAAGCAAAGAGTAGGAGTGAACGGGTCCTTTTCAGGATGGCAGGCAGTGACTAGTGGGGTGCCGCAAGGCTCAGTGCTGGGACCTCAGCTATTTACAATATATATTAATGATTTGGACGAGGGAATTAAATGCAACATCTCGAAGTTTGCGGATGACACAAAGCTGGGGGGCAGTTTTAGCTGTGAGTAGGATGCTAGGAGGCTGCAAGATGACTTGGATAGACTGGGTGAGTGGGTAAATGCATGGCAGATGCAGTATAATGTGGATAAATGTGAGGTTACTAAGATATTAAATAGGTATATCTCTCCTAATTTCTTTTCGTTTTTTAAAATCTTTTTTTCAATCTCTTTAGCTTCTTATTTCTTCTCTCTCTCTCTCGCGCTATTTGTTTCTACTCTCATGTCTATCTATCTCCACACTCTCTATTTTCTTCTTTCTATCATTGCTCTTTTATTATTAAATTAAAAATAAGAAGTTGTACAAGAATTGTAATGTGTCTGTATGCATCAAGTACTTAGGTATAACATTACTGTACTTACTTCTAACAACAACAACAAAATTATTATTATTTTTTTTTTAAACATAAACTTTGGCATGATAAGATATATTTGTGATATTGCCAAGAATTAAACATGACTTTAGAATGCTATCGGCAGAACGGTCCTGAAGGGTTGTTAGGCCTTCAGGGTGGGAGCCAGTTAATCACTATCTCATTGAAACCATTCATCATGTTCTGCTGCAAACAAATGCAACAGGTAAGGATATACCTCACTGACGATGCCAACTCTATTATAGCCGCCCAAAATAAAGTATACACTATATGCAGCTGCAGCATAGCTGTAGCAGAAACTGTTAAATTTGTGTGGTGCTATGGCAGGCTGAGTTGCCTAAGTGGTAGCTCTAGGCCGTGGCTATTTTAAAACTCACCTGCTGCTGGAATCTCCTGCAGTAAAAATAGACCTGGCTGCCAGTAGCCGCAATTTATGGATGTCAGCTCCTTACGGAGCCTCACGCTGTCTCTGGCTCTGGCTGCCTGCTCCCATATGGAGCTCTGATGCCGGCAGCTGTAATCACTTACCTGGCCGGCGGTCCCCATTTGGGCCATCTGCTGCCATGCAGACTATAACGGCAACAGCCGCAATGAAGCTCTATAATTTCAGCCATCTGCTCCCGTTGGAGAGCTCAAACTGCGGCACAAACACTACTTACTTTAGCTCCAGTGGAGCTTCCACGGCGGCCCAAACACCCGGCCGCCTCCATAGCTACTTTGGGCATGTGATTTCGAAATAAAATCTGCCATGAAACTGCAGAATCAGGCAACATTTTAAAAAATGCATTTATAATAGTTTTTTAAAATATATTTAAGTGCTAACCGCATGCAGTTTATTAATATAGCTGAAAATTGAATGATCACCAAAATATATATTCTCAATTTTATACTTCATCTGGTTTGGTTATCTCTGTCCCGATTATGCATTTATACTACATTGAAACAAGTATAAACTTGTTCTGAAAGAGTTTAAGAGTCAGACAAGCCAGATTCTTGTACAAGTACAATGTTTCAAGTACTGATTTTCTACAGGATGGAGAACATTATTATTGAAATCCAAATAGAATGAATGGTTCTGAACAGAAAGAAAGCAGTCTGAAGAAGGGACCCAACCCAAAAAATCACCTATCCATTTTTTCCAGAGATACGGCCAGACCTGCTGAGTTACTCCAGCATTTTCTGTATATTTTTGATGTAAATCAGCATCTGCAGTTCCCTGCTCTTATATTATAAACATAATGGTTATATTGGAAGTTTTCAGTTTAGAACCTCTTGAAAGAGTGAGGAAATGTGGCAAATTTCCAACAAATATCTTCAATTAATTAGACTTCTGTAGGAGTGATGGATTAAAGGAATAACAACAATATAACTTAAAAGGTCTACAAAGCATTAGGAAGTTGTCCTTTTTCTCATTTGTTGCTTGATGAGGTAGATGATAGTATACTTTCTGCTTGGCATAGCTATTCTCCATTTGTTTATGCTTGATATTTTAACCCAGTATAAACCTTCTCTATCCAACCGTTGTTTGCAGTGCATTTTAACGGAAAACCAACCGAAATCGCAAGGCACAGATAAGCTTTTAAAGATTTGGTGAGCTGGAACTGATGAAAATGATCTAAGGTACAAGGACATACAGTGTAAAAGTTAGAAATGACACAACACATCAGGAAATCTTTGTAGGATACAAAATGAAAGAATATTACAATACCAATGTCAAGGGTCACTATGTTAAATATTACAATGCTCCACAAAACCATTTCCTAGGATTAGTTTTTTTTCAAAAGATACAGCGTGGAAACAGCCGCTTTGGCCCACCGAGTCCAGACCACTCATCGATCGCCCATTCCCACTAGTTCTATATTATTCCACTTTATCATCCATTCCCTACATACTAGCGCCAATTTACAGAGGCAAATTAACCTACAGGCCCGCATGTTTTTGGGTTAGTGGGAGCAAACAGGATCACCCAGAAGAAACCCAAATGGCCACAGTAAGAACATGAGAATTCCACACAGACAGCACCCAAAGTCAGGATTAAACCAGAGACAGGATTAAATGTGAGATAGCAAATCTACCAGCCACGCCACTGCGCTGTCCTTAATGACAGCATCAGTTCCAGGTTTTAGAATTCTCCTTGAATTACATGTAAACATGGCAGAAATATTCCATACGATCAAATTAATTAATTAATCACCTAATTTTCAATTTTTGGAAGTTGCAAAAACTGACTGCCAGAGAGTCCATTGAAAAAACTCTGAAAAATATGCAACCAACCCTTTTATTTTGCTCCCGTTGCAGACCAGGCCCAACTTTGTGCTATCTGCTCATCTACCTCCTTGCCTTGTGCATTCATTGCCATCTGGCCTAGTTCATTGATCTCAACAAGGTTCCAATTTCACAAGCAGTGGCCACAAGCTAAAGCCATACTGCAATTCTTGATATCAAGGTGCATTGAAGCTGCAACATGTACCAGCAGGTATTTGGTGCACATTTAGATATTCAAAAAGGGATTCAATGGAGAATTCTAGAGATGCATTAGCTTCTTTGGTGCAGGAGATAGAGAGATGATCTATACCCGCAGGGAACCAGGAGGCCCTGGGCCCTCCTAACAAACACTGCAAAGATGCTGGGAAGGCACAATTATTGTGGTTATTGCATGGGGTAAAGCCTGGAAGCAGTGCGACAGGAAATTCCTTTGTATGTCAGCAGTGAAGGGCAGTGAATGGAGCTTCAACACTACACTCCAGCGCACCTGCAACCTCAGCCATTGCTCAATGCATCTCATGAGAAACATGACCCCTAGTCTAGGAACTAGAAATTGAACAAAAAAACATAGGCAATTTTCTTATTGGTAGTTATCCCATTTTAATAATGGAAGTGCTTGCAGTTGTCCTTTAGTTTAGTTCAGAGATGCAGCGCAGAAAGAGGCCCTTCGGCCCACCGAGTCCGTACTAACCAGTGATCCCCACACACTAACACTATCCTACACACACTAGGGACAATTTACAATTTTACTGAATGCTATTAACCTACAAACCTGAAGATAGACACAAAATGCTGGAGTAACTCAGCGGGATAGCATTTCTGGATAGAAGGAATGGGTGATGTTTTGGATCGAGACCCTTCTTCAGACTTCTTCAGTCAGAAGAAGGGTCTCAACCCAAAATGTCACAGATTCCTTCCATCCAGAGATGCTGCCTATCCTGCTGCGTTACTCCTGCATTTTATGTCTATCTTCAGTGTAAACCGGCATCTGCAGGTCCTTCCTACACACTTAACCTATAAACCTGTAAGTCTTTGAAGTGTGGAAAGAATCTGGAGCACCTGAAGAAAATCTATGTAGGTCATAGAGAGAACGTACTAATTTTGTACAGAAAGCACTTGTGGTCAGGATCAAACCTGGGTCTCTGGCACTGTAAAGCAGCTAATCTACCGCTGTGCTATCGTGTTGCCCAATTATCCAGTGAAGCATTTGCATTGACTTTAACATCTGTAAATTACTACTTTCATTATAATAGAATTAGGACACCTCAATTATTGAATACTGCTTTGCACTTAGTGATAGCAAAAGCCATCCAATTGCAAAACTCTAAGGCTCCGTCCTCTCTGCTGTTGACAAACCTTGTTTTTTTGCTTTTGTTTCATTCATAGCTTTACATGCCTCAAATGAGATTTGCCAGTTCAGAAAGTAACATGTGTAGGAAGGAACTGCAGATGCTGGTTTAAATTGAAGATAGACACAAAATGCTGGAGTAACTCAGCGGGACGGGCAGCATCTCTGGAGAGAAGGAATGGGTGACGTTTCAGGTCGAGACCCTTCAGATCTGACGAAGGGTCTCGACCCGAAACTATACCCATTCCTTCTCTCCAGAGATGCTGCCTGTCCCGCTGAGTTCTTCAGGAAGTAACATGTTCAAGAATCAAGAGTCAGCAGCGTATTCTTGTCATCTCTCTCAAAATTGAACAATGAAATTCTTACAGTAGAACCACAAAAGATGTGTAAACATAATATTCTGTAAAACCCATGATAAACAACAAATAAATAAACAGGAATGGTGCAAAGTCAATAATAATGCCCTTAAGTCTATTTACGTAGTTCAGAGCTTGTTTGGAGGTTGTAGTGTTTAATGGTTTGTTGGTTGTCGGGAAGAAGCTGCTGAATCTGGAATTTTAGTCTTCGATAAGGCTCCGATAACTTCATTACAAGCAGCACATGTTGGGAATTCAAGAAAACTTAAGATAGGGTAAAATAGTTTATCTCAAACAAATCGCATATATATTTCTCAAGCCGTGATATATAAAGCGATTTAATTTGTTCTTCTCCCTGCAACTTTGCCAATGACACAATATTAATTATATGACTGCTGAGGGTGAGTCACTGCCATTTATGAATCAGAGCTGATGCAACACACCAGAAGTCAGAATGCTGGAAGAATTACAACCTCTTCAAGTGTTTCCATTTAAGTATAAGTAAAATTAACTTGCATGTCTACATATCTGAGTGTGCTCAGACATCTATGAGTAATAAACTCATGAAATAAGTTTGCTTCTGCATGTTCCCACAGGAATATGTGGCAAGAAACAGACAACGTGAAAAAGCAAACCTTGTGGCTCATATCTGCCTCCCTTATGAGTGTGGAGGGGTATTCGGGTACACGTTGTTCCCCTGAAACGGCGTATAGTAAATCTATTTCTTTTTATTTTAATGCAAGAGCAGAATATGAGTAGTAAAATGTGGATGTGCAAGAGATTTAAAAGGAGGAAGAAAATAACCAAACAGTAAAGTTCCTCCACAGATTGGCACAAAGTGCTGGAGTTAATCGGCACGTCAGGCAGCATATCTGGAGGACATAGATAGACAACATTTTGAGTCTGGATCCTTCTTCAAACTATTCATTAATGACAGACATTACTCCAGAGATTAATAGTGACCAAAATGCCAGTGACTGAGCTCTTGATTTTTTTGTGCAGTACGCGGGATACCTGCTAAATACTTTGCTCCAGATTTAGTCATCTGATTGTCAGATGTACATTGGTCTATGAAAGTGGACTCAAATGCACCCATTTTGTGAATTACAGATACTATCCCATTTAAATCTAATGCATGTTACCAAGCTTCAATGTTGCCTTGGGGAATGTTTCGTACAGTGAAAAGCTTTGTTTGCATGCTGTCCAGTCAAAGAAAACAGTATACATGAATACAGTCAAGCTGTCCATGGTGCACAGGGTAAGGATAAAGGGTACAGATTTTAGTGAAAGAAATAATATTGAGGTCTGATAAAGTCTGATAATAGTTCAAAGGTTTCCAATGAGGTAGATTTTAGGTCAGAACTGCATTCTAGCTGACAAGAGGACCATTCAGTTGCCTGATATCAGCTGGGAAGAAACTGTTCCTGAATCTGGATGTGTGCATTTTCAAACTTCTGTACCTCTTGCCTAATGGGAGAGGGGTGTAGAGGGAGTGACCTGGGTGAGATGTAGATGAGGCCAGAGACAATGGAAGGTGCACTTGCAGAACAGGATGCATGGCTGATCAGGTGGATATGTTAAGCATTATTTGATATGATTTCCAGTCAAAAGCACTTGCCGTTGTTTGTTGATCTGAGCGGGATGATCTGAAGATTTTCAGAGTCCGTACATAATCAGTGCAGCTTTGTGCAGCTTGTAAGCTGAGTTTCTATGTACCACAGTGACTTCCTCCCTCTCTTAAACTCTCTGGAATTTGCTCATCATGTTCTTGTGTAGGATTCTCCTTCACATGCTCTCCTATCCCTCCATGTGATTCACTCAAGCAAGATGTTTCTGCGCTAATGTTTGGGATGGTTCTATCCTGTGCCTCTTGCTGTTACCAGCATCACAATCATAAAGAACAGTGATCATTCCAATAAGCATTCTTAACATCTCGCAGCAGATAGCAGTCTTTTATCACTGGCTTAATTTCAAGTGCTGGCAAGGACACAAAGTTGAAGTTACCATCTGCATTATCAGGCTGGCATGAAGCCATCAAGATCCTCCTTCATTCTCTCAATAACCTCTTCATCATTTACTTGATAATTTGATCCTCATTTCATAGTCTCTCTTGTTTGTCAATATAACAGGAAGCATTAAAAGCTAAATATATGCACTGGTAATTTGCACAGAGAACTTGCCTGTAAGTCCTTCCTATTCACTACAGCTAGGTTCTCAAGGGATTCATAATGCATAGACCATGTTGCAAACATCTGACATGTTCTTTCATCAGAATTTGTTTATTATACTTAATCTCACTGAATCACAGAAGTAAGTTACTCAACTCTCAAATGTTTCAAGTTAACACATAAAAATACCAAAGGTATGACAAATGTAGGAGAAATGTTTATTTAGAACAAATGAATAACTACCAATTATCCAGGGCTCTGGCAAGATAATATTCATACCACATGGATCATCATTTGAAGGCTGTGAGAAGCTGAAATGTTTCCTGCACTGATTTTCATTTTGTACAAAGGTTCCACTGTATGTAGGGAAATTATTGATTTGGTGATATGGTACACTGTCACTCCCATACATTGTTTAAATGGAGTGGTTTAGCTGACCTACACATAAATAGTCCTTGACCCAGAAATTGGAGAGAAGAACAGAATAAAATTCCACAACATTGCTTAGATTCAGTTGGAAAATCAATGTGATGAGCGATCATCTTTTCATGTTTGCTTTGTTCTTATAAACTAGGTGGGTAAAAATGTGCAATGAACTATACCTCTAGATTTCCTCTCCTCTGACCCTCAGTCTGAAGCAAAGATCCTATAGCAGAGCAAGATGAACTAATCCTACGCCAAACACGTAGTACTTGTGTTTCCTCGACTCTGTTCTAAATGGCTTACTCCTTATTCTTAAAATGTGGCCCCCTGGTTCTGGACTCCTTCAACATCAGGAACATGTTTCCTGCCTCTAGTGTGTCCAAGCCCTTAACAATCTTATATGTTTCAATAAGATCCCCTCTCATCCTTCGAAACTCCAGAGTGTACAAGCCCAGCTGCTCCATTACCTGCAGGCTTACTTTCATAGACTGATGTACAAGGAACCCCAGATCCCGTTGTACTTTCCCTTTTGCCAACTTAACAGCATTTAGATAGTGCTGGAATAGGTGCAGGAGTACTAGTTGCCTCATGGCAACATCATTGTAAAAATCTTCTCAAGAGCATTTTATTTCTACCGCTCTGTTATTTAATGCAGAATAAGAACATATTGACTGCATCATATTTTCTGCAATTTCAGATGTCGACAGTGGGTCCAGAATACTCGCCGACATGATCTCCTACTCCGAACTGCGGAGTATTTGTCAAGTAACTGATGTCTTATGTACATTGTGTGAAATTGTGATTTGTTAACTGCGCCAAACAATGCAAATGGCGATTTATTTATTATTGTATCTACGTTGGACATTTGCTCTTTGGTGTAAGCAAAGGTCCAACGTAGATACAATAATATTGTATCTAAATTTGGTGGGGTTATCATTGTGTTACATACGTTGAATTGTACATCACTTTCACTGGTTAGCTGACATGCTGAACACTGCAACCCTGTATATCTCGCGCACAGAATAATGTGAATTATGTAAATCTTACTATGCATGTCAGAAATAAAGTGTTAACCATGTTAAAGGATTTCTATTATGAATTATTTAAAATTGAGTGGGTTGGTGCAATATTTGTGCCATGTGCTGTTATCAGATAGTCAGTGTTAAAAAGAGAAATAAATCACAATAAAAGTGAAAAAATGTTCCTTCCACAGTGTGCGAGGAGTCTGGCCCGGATCAGCACGGCCGAGACGCCAAAGTGAAGTTGCGGGGGGGTTTACAATGTTTTTTTATTTAATGTTGTCCCTTGTCTAGTCTGAAATAAAGTTCATCATTGGATATAAAAATCGGAAGAAATGTAAACGTGTGTGTTATATTATTATATACCTCTATATCACATTCACGTATGTGTGTTCTTTCCAGCACAATCTAATCAGTTGTATGCTCGCTGAATAAAACCATCCTTAAGTTATCCTACATTTGTAAATCTTGCTCAAACAAATTTAATTTGGTGCAATACTTAATTTAGATAACCCCACCATTACAGACAGATCACATTCAACTCTCTGGCTATTGGGAAGATGACCCATTTTATTGTTGAGAAACATCTCTATAGACACAAAAACATTAAGTAACATTCCAGGGCTAGAGCAACTGGAATCTTCATATTGCAATTATTTTCCCAAATACTGCAGTTGTGAACAGTGTGATTAGATGAATGAATTACAGAGTGCAAGTGTAATATAAAATCAACTCAAACACGGCATATGAGCCATTTAAAAAGAAATGATTTAAAACACATTAAAAAAGAAAATTACCAGAGTCAAAATTTATAAACTTTTTTTCCTTTAACAAGAATGAACAGAGTTATGAACTAACAGAATTATGAATCTAACCCTATATCACACACACAAACTGTTCCCCTACAACGTTGATTACACTGCGTCGGATCGGGTTGGGTAGGTTCCGGTTACTGAAATGGACGGAAAAGATGCCCGCGTTCCGCTCCGTTGCGTACTACAAGTCAGCCCATTGCATTTCGCAGAAGTGGCCTATCTTGCTCCACTATAGGATCTTTGGTCTGAAGAAGGGTCTCGACCCTAAATGTCACCTATTTCTTCCAGGGATGCTGCCTGACCCGCTGAGTTACTCCAGCATTCTGTGTTTATCTTCAGTGTAAACTAGCATTTGCAGTTCCATCCTACACATGACCTATCTTTGATAGGTAAGATTCAGGAGTAGTACGACATTCTGTTTATCATATCAGGAGTTTGAAGGCAGCCAGGAAGTGTAGGGTTCCCTATGGGCCTGTCTCACTTAGGCGACTCTTTAGGCGACTACCAGGGACTAGCTTTAATGGAATTCACCTACGACACCTGGCAACAACCTACAACAACACCTACATCAACCTACATCAACCTACGACAACCTACGACAGCAAAAATTGTCACCACTGTCGCCAAAAAATGTTCAACATGTTGAAAATTTTGCGTCAGTCGCCTGTAGTCGCCCAAAAAATCGCCTAGGTGGGACAGGCCCATTAGGCACGAAAGGGTAATCTCGGATCTTGCTTTAAAAGGGCAGTAGGAACAGCTCTGGAAGCTAAGGTCTGGTGAGCCTTAAGGGCCTGTCCCACTTGGGCGTCAATTGTGCGTCACTTACGTGACATCATCTACGCGTCATGATGCACGGTGCGCGCATGGCGTGCATTACGCGTGCATGGAGCATGGTGACGTAGGCAGTGACACGCGGCAGTGACCACGCACCATGGGTGCCCCCTGTGATTTTGGGATTCACAAAATCTTCACGCGCCACCTGCGTGACGTGCAAATGACGCACAAGCGGAACAGGCCCTTTACATAGGAATGTTGAGAAGTTGTTGGGGAACATTCTTTGGGACAGGATATTTGTTCACTTCCAAAGGTAGTGGCTGATTTTGTGCAGAAGAGATTATTTTTCACAAATATAATTAAGCAGCTGTTTACCCGCTGTATATCTAAACTAAAACTAAACTAATATCAGCTGCAGAAGGGTCTCGACCCGAAACATCACCCATTCCTTCTCCCCAGAGATGCCGCCTGTCCCGCTGAGTTACTCCAGCTTTTGGTGTCTATCTAAACTAATGTAAACATCTGTGAGCTAACGCATTTTGGAAAGTTAAATACTGGTCGGACGTATAGAGTAAATGGCAGGGACCTTAGGAGCATTAATGGACAGAGGAACCTTGAGCTGCAAGTCTATATACAGTTCACTGAAAGTCGTGACAAGGATGGATGGGGTAATGATGGGGTAATGAAGAAGACATTTGGTATGCTTGTCTTGATAGGCCATTCCATTGTGTGTAAAAGTTGTGATATCATGTTACGACTGTACAAAGCACTGGCTGGAACACACAGAGTATTGGCAATGCTGGGTCCACAGGACCTGTTTCTGTGCTGCACAGTGCTTCAATTTTACAACTGTCGGTGACTCAGAATATACATTTGTGGATTTTGGGCACTTGTTTCCTTGCCCTTTTAATCAGGAAATTACATTGGGCTCAAAAGAGGAAGTAAAGGCACTTTCTAGAGTATTTTTGATGCCACATAGAGCAGCCATTTTATCCAATGATATCCAATGGTCAGGTGGGCTGCCTGGAGCCAGCTACAGTGCTGGGCCGTGCCTGATACTAAAAGGAGTCTGAATGGAGGTGAACACAGGTAGAACACAGTCTCAGGTACACACGAGTCAGGACAGGTTTTAGTTTGGTAATGCTGCGCCTCACTAGAGCATGTCTTGACAAAACCCACAGTCAAGGATCACAGGTAGATTATGGAGTGCAGGTGGCAACCAGGAAACTGATATTGGCAGATGTCAGAACAATGCTGGGATCTGAAGATCAAAAGATTACGAGCTAGAAATTCTCTTGCGTACTGCAATGATTTTATGCTCACAAGTTCATGTTATAGGAGTAGAATTATGCCATTTGGCACATCGAGTCTACTCCACCATTCAATCATGGCTGATCTCTGCCTCCTAATCCCATTTTCCTGCCTTCTCCTGATAACCCGTGACACCAGTTCTTAGCAAGAATTTGTCTATCTCTGCCAGACACATAGCAATTCAAACTACTTCTTGGTATCAAGCATATTTGAGACTGATGAATGATGTGGGCCATACACTGAAGCAGAGCTTGAATGAAGAGTTGAAGCTTGCTTTGATATTAGTTATAGGGAGCAATGCATATCTGACTTTGTAATGCAAGGCATTAGTCATCTTCTGAGTAGGTCTTTTTTTTTTGTTAAATATTTTTATTAGACGTAAGACGAAGTACTTACTTCTCACATACATTCGTAATATTATTAATATTAGCAATTATGTCTTATGTATTTCTATACATTTTTTTTGCAGGTTAGAAAAGATAGAGAAAAATAAAGTAAGAGTAGGAAATCAAAAATAAAGAAATGAGTGGAGTATTAAAAAAGTTATCCATCATTGGAGATATATCCATGATTTGTTATACGTGATTCTTCATCTATTTCATTATTCAGGCTTCAGTCAGGCTCTCGTACCGAGCCATTTTGACCCATTAGATATTCAATAAATGGAGACCATATTCCTCTGAAAAGATCCAACTTTGCCCAGTAGGACAAGCCTTAATCTTTCCAGATGAAGTGTCTCCGACATTCCTGTAATCCACATTTTGATTGTGGGGGATGTAGGACCTTTCCAGAATTTCAATATTAATTTTTTCCCAATTATTAAACTGTAATCAATAAAAACTATTATGATTTGGTTGTTATTAATTGATCTGTTTCTAATATTCCCAGTATTATTAACTTTGAGTCAGGGATCAGATTCATATTAACAACATTCGAAATTATCTTAAATATTTCTGTCCAAAATTTAGTAATTTTTACACAATTTGTAAATGAGTGTGTTAAGTTAGCTTCTAAGTGCTGACATTTATCACATATGGCAGATACATTTGAAAAAAATACTATGTAGTTTGGATTTTGAATAATGTAGTCTATGTAATATGTTAAATTGTATAAGAGAGTGTCTAGCATTTAACGAGCAGTGGTGTATATGTTGTAAACTTTCATCCCATACTTCAGGTCTAATGATTTGACCTAATTCGTTTTCCCATTGAGTAGGTCTTCTGTTAATTATATTATCTGGAATTTTGTCCCACCCCTGCTCCTTTACTGCTCATGTTATTATGACTGCTAGTCTGAACCACCCCGGCCCAATCATTTCTCTGAAGATTTCTCTATCAGCCAAATTCACGTAATCCTCCCATCAGCATGGAGCCAATCCACCGAGGCCATTCCATGCTCCTACCCACTCTTACCCATGATTTCCCTTTTCCAATGTTCTTGACCCCAACTCTTCACCTTGTTCCTCCCCGACATACACAACCATTCTTTCTCTAACCTCTTCCTTATCTTCACAATCCGTGGACCACTTCCTCTTCTCCAATGCAGAAAAGCCTTTGTTTGCAATCAGTTATTTAAGGTCCATTCTATTGCTGCTAGTAAGAATTTCATTGTTCATTGTCACTGGGCCATATGGCAATAAAAGACTCTTGACTCTTGACAAAGATTTAGGATTGGTGTTCAATGGAATTTTGCTGCCAAGGGGCTTTGCAAAATCCTGGCACTAGCTTGCTATGCAGTGGGCTTTAGCCTACTTTTCTGGCACGTAGCAGTTACTCAGCTCATACTGCTCCAAGACTCTCTTTGTTGTGTATGCTGATTGGTACTAAAAATCAAAAGAATTTCTCTGTTCACATGAAATTCCTGTAGTTTTTTTAATTTATATTTCACATCTCTTGCAATTGTTTTGTTTTATTATTATTCATATCTATGAAGCTTTGTTGAAATCTGCTATCACAAACCTCATTTTTGTGGTCACATTCATGATCTGACGAGACCAAGTGGGACCCGTTGGGCCCCGTTCCCCCAACGCAATATTCCACCACTCACCCGTTCCCCCAACGCAACCCGTTCCCCCAACGCAATATTCCACCACTCACAGATAGGGGGAGGGAGGAGCACAGCTCCGGACCCAGCCCGTGACTGTTTCTGTGTCTTTGTCCAGCCCTGCTCAGGGCCCTGGGCTGTGGTTCAAGCTCTGGAGATGCGGGAGGAGGAGGTAGGAGTGCGGCTCTGGGCCCAGTCTGTGTCTGTGTCCGTGTCTGTGTCCAGCCGCGCTCAGGGCCCTGGGCTATGGTTGGAGCCGGTACGGGTTCCGGGGGCTGCTGCCGTTGCCTCTACCTCTCCCTCCCCCCCCCCCCCCCCCCCCAAGTGTGGCATTTTAAGATAACTGAAAGTCAGTCAGTTACTTTTTGAGGCTGCAGTCTTGAGCCGCAGGAGGGGGAGGGAGGAGCACGGCTCCGGGCCCAGTCCGTGTCTGTTTCGTGTCTGTGACCAGCGTGTTTTTATCGGGGACAGCGAGTTTTTTTAAATGTAAATGAGATCCCATTGTGATGTCATAGCTGTAACTGCCACTGCCAGTGTTCAAGTGATTGCTCATTATCATGTACCATTTTGGCATAATTCAGGGCATGACAGACAGACTCACTAACAAACAATATGAGAGTTTGAGTGATATATACAGTGGCTTGCAAAAGTTACAACCACAAACGTAAATGTATTTTATTGGGATTTTATGTGATAGACCAACACAAAGTGTTGCATAATTTTGAAGTGGAAGGAAAATGAAACATGGTTTTCAAATTTTTTTACAAATAAAAAACTGAAAAGTGTGGCGTGCAAAGGTATTCAGCCCCCTTTACTCTGATACCCCTAAATAAAATCCAGTGCAACCAATTGCCTTCAGAAGTCACCTAATTAGTAAATGGAGTCCACTTGTGTGTAATCTAATCTCAGTATATATACAGCTGTTCTGCGAAGGCCTCAGAGGTTTGTTAGGGAACATTAGTGAACAAACAGCATCATGAAGCCCAAGGAACACACCAGACAGGTCATGGATAAAGATGTGGAGAAGTTTAAAGCAGGGTAAGGTTATAAAAAAAGATCCCAAGCTTTGAACATCTCACGGAGAACTGTTCAATCCATCATCCGAAAATGGAAAGAATATGGCACAACTGCAAACCTACCAAGACATGGCCGTCCACCTAAACTGACAGGCCGGGCAAGGAGAGCATTGATCAGAGAAGCAGCCAAGAGGCCCATGGTAACTCTGGAGGAGCTGCAGAGATCCACAGCTCAGGTGGGAGAATCTGTCCACAGGACAACTATTAGTCATGCACTCCACAAATCGGGCCTTTATGGAAGAGTGGCAAGAAGAAAGCCATTGTTGAAACAAAGCCATAAGAAGTCCCATTTGCAGTTTGCCACAAGCCATGTGGGGGACACAGCAAACATGTGGAGGAAGGTGCTCTGGTCTGATGAGACCAAAATTTAAGTTTTTGGCATAAATGCAAAACACTATGTGTGGGGGAAAACTAACACTGCACATCATCCTGAACACACCATCCCCACTGTGAAACATGGTGGTGGCAGCATCATGCTGTGGGGATGCTTTTCTTCAGCAGGGAAAGGGAAGCTGGTCAGAGTTGATGGGATGATGGATGGAGCCAAATACAGGGCAATCTTGGAAGAAAACCTGTTAGAGTCTGCAAAAGACTTGAGACTGGGGCGGAGGTTCACCTTCCAGCAGGACAACAACCCTAAACATACAGCCAGAACTACAATGGAATAGTTTAGATCAAAGCATATTCATGTGTTAGAATGGCCCAGTCAAAGTCCAGACCTAAATCCAATTGAGAATCTCTGGCAAGATTGAAAATTGCTGTTCACAGACGCTCTCCATCCAATCTGACTGAGCTTGAGCTATTTTGCAAAGAGGAATGGGCAAAAATTTCAGTCTCTAGATGTGCAAAGCTGGTAGAGACATACCCCAAAAGACTGTAATTGCAGCGAAAGGTGGTTCTACAAAGTATTGACGCAGAATACTTTTGCACGCCACACTTTTCAGTTTTTTATTTGTAATAAAATTTGGAAACCATGTATCATTTTCCTTCCACTTCACAATTATGCACCACTTTGTGTTGGTCTATCACATAAAATCCCAATAAAATACATTTACGTTTGTGGTTGTAATGTGACAAAATGTGGAAAAGTTCAAGGGGTATGAAAACATTTGCAAGCCACTGTAGATATAGATAGATTAATCATTGTGATTTCCTGTTAAATGGCCGAATTATAATCTGAGAAAGACAGTTACCTATCCATAGATGTAACTAAAACTCTCATCTTGTTATTTTACGGTTTGCATTTTCTTTACATTTGTGCAAAAACAGTACACGATAGCACTATGATTTTTCACCACCTTACTCGCCATTCCCTTGTGTTGCAAGTGCCACATGTTTTGTTCCGATCAGTGGTATATTTTAAAAGTTATAAAGGTTTAAAAATCTTAAAAACCGCGCAATGCGTAGATTGGTCTCCTCTCCTGTCGGTCACTGCTGGGACAGCGACGCCCCTTCGAGCACCATCGCTGCATTGATTGACCGCATCCACTGTCAGTCCTCGCCCACCTCTGTAGGTGCCCGCCCGCCTCTGCCGGTGCGTGGCCATAGCTGCTGGTGCTCCGGGACCATGCCAAGTATCCCGAGGCCTGGGCACTGAGCCTGGCTCTGAGGGCGCTGACGGCTGATGCTCCTCTGGGGCATGCAGGAAGGAGTGGCAACCTTGAGATCCTGGCGAGGTGAGGATGGGGGATTGAGGGAGAGGTGGGAGAGGCGGGAAAGTGGTGGAGGTGAGGAAGGAGACTGGGAGATATTGAGGGAGAGGAGGAGGTAGGAGGGAGAGGGAGGGGCAAGTGGGGGAGATGTGGAGGGAGAGTGGGGGTGGACGGGGGATCGAGGGAGAGAAGGGGGGTAGGGAGAGGATAGGAGTTATGGAGGGAGGGAGTGAGTGACTGAGGGTAGGGGAAAGGAGAGGTGAGGGAGGGATTGGGGAGGGTAGGGAGAGAGGGGAAAGAAGAGGGAGGAGGTAAGGAGGGAGAGTGGGGGAGGAGGGGGAATAGAGGGAGAGGAGGGAGAGGAGGGAGAGGAGGGAGAGGAGGGAGAGGAGGGAGGAGTGGGGGAGGTAGGGGTGGGGAATAGGAGAGGAGGGCAGTGGGGGAGGCGAGGAGGGATAGTGGGGGGCTCTAGGGGAGGTGAGGAGTGGGGAGGTGGGGAATACAGGGAGAGGAGGGGGTAGGGAGGGGGAGAGGCGTTATGGAGGGAGGGAGGGAGTGACTGAGGGAGAGGGAAGGAGAGGTGAGGGAGGGATTGGGGAGGGGAAGAAGAGAGGGGTAAGAAGATGGAGGGTGAAGAGGAAGGGGAGAGAGTTCTGGGGATGAGGGGAAATGAGCCGCGCCTGCGCAGTTGGGGGCTATGGGTGAGTGGTGGAATATTGCGTTGGGGGAACGGGTTGCGTTGGGGGACCAGGCCTCCCATGTGACTGGGACCTCACATAGTCTAGTGAGCAATAAAACAGAAAAAAAATCAAGAGCTGATGAAATATAGAAATATATTAAATCACTAGTGAAGGGTCTGAAGAAGGGTCTCGACCCGAAATGTCACCTATTCCTTCGCTCCATAGATGCTGCCTTGCCCGCTGAGTTTCTCCAGCTTTTTCATCTACCTTTGATTTTTCCAGCATCTGCAGTTCCTTCTTAAAAGTGGTTTAGTTCATGATCATTAACAATCCCCCGACACAAAGGTGGCGCTATTACAACTCTTCGCACCTTAATGAAAAAGTTATTGCCTTGTTGACTTTAAAAATATATATATCATACAAGTGTATGGCTAATACCAACAAACAGCATATAATTCAAACTATGTCACCATGAACACAATTTCACCTTCTAATATGTGTAATGGTTTGTTTCATACCTTCTTAAAATAAAATCACATACCAAATTGGTATCATGTTACCTAACGATAACACAAGTGTAATAATCATAACTCACTACCCATGAGATATCATGTTCTTCATGTTACCAGAATATAACAACACTGTATGTATGTATTACAATCTTGTCTGATAGTTTACTTGTATATAACCTGAATATAATGAGGGCATCATGCATCATGCATACACAATGATATGTGTATTTCACAAATTAAACTTAACCACTGGATCTCTTCCCTGACAAAAAGTTTCTGACTGTTTAGAACCACATGGACTCATTTTTGATCGAGTCATCTTCCTTTTGATCTACATTCATAGATTCCAGTCCATCAGTCAATTTTGTTTGACTGCCAACCACATTTGAACTTCCATTTTCAGGCTGGTTCAAACTCTCACTATCTTGTGTACCTTCTTGCACCATTTCTGGTTCATCCGTTGGTACCTGTACTTGAGTGGTAACCATATTATCCGACGCATCTAATTGATCTGGTTGCAAACCTGTCTGTGCTTGCATGGGCATGACATGGTCAATATGTACATTTCTCACCTCCCCACTTCCAAACATCTGGACCAAGTATGACCGTGGTCCACACTTTCACACTACTCTTCCAGGCAACCACTTCACCCACTTGCGATGATGGTTTTTTTCACCTTTACCTTCTGATTCAACTCAACACTCCTTTCCTTTACTCTACTTCTGTCATGATTTGCTTTTTGTTTCTCCTGTTTCTCTTCTACTGTTTGAACCAAGTTTGGTTTCAACAGTGAAAACCTTGTTCTTGGTTTTCTCTTCAAGAACAGTCCAGCTGGCGTTTGACCAGTAGTGGTGTGAGGTGTGTTTCGATATGTAATCAGAAAGTTAGCCAGTTTGTGAGACTGAGACAACAGTCTTTTCTTTGGATTTAGATGCAGCAGTTGTTTGACTAATGCACGCATCACAATTTGTACTGCGCATTCTGCTGCACCATTTGAAGCGGGATGGTATGGAGCGAGTAATGTTTTTTACACCATTCCCGTTCATGAATTGTGCAAACTCTTGCAAACAGGATTGAGGTCCATTATCAGACACAATTTCCTCTGGAAATCCATAGGACGCAAACAATCCTCGCAAAATGTCTATCGTTTTGCTGGATGTCGTTTTGTTCATTGGAAACACCTCAACACACTTGGAGTGACTCAATCATAATGAACAATTGTTGTCCATCTATCTCTGCAAAGTCCACGTGTAATCTTTGCCACACTCTAGTCGGCCATTTCCATGGCTGTAGCGGTACTGTTGGTGGATTCTTTCCAACGGCTTGACACGTGCTACACTCTTTCACCATTTATTCTATGTCCTTATCTAGACCAGGCCACCATAGATAGCTTCTAGCGAGACTCATTGTTAGACACATTCCCAAATGCTGATCATGAAGATCTCCCAGCAATTTGACTCCGCATATTTCAGGGATTACAACTCTCGCTCCCCACATGACACACCTTTGGTCTACTGAGAGTTAATTCCTACGTACAAAGAATGGTTTCAGTTCTGCCTCTGAATCTGGCATTTTGTTTGGCCATCCATTTGCAACATACTCCTGCACACTTGACACTCGACTCCGTGCGAGTCGCCTTCTGAATGTTCCCTGATGTGATAGGTAACTCATCTACCTGGAGAAATAAAACACGTCCTCTCTGTTTGGGGTAACCTCCGATTCCAAAGGTAATCTAGACATGGCGTTAGCATTGTTGTGCTCTGCTGACTTACGATACTGAATATCATACTGGTATGCAGACAATATCAATGCCCATCTTTGCATTCTGGCTGCTGCCAGAGTTGATATGTGCGCTTTTGGATTTAGGATCACAGTCAATGGCTGGTGATCTGTCTCGATTACAAACCTTCTTCCACACAACTATTTGTGAAACCCAACGCCAAAAATCAATGCAAGAGCCTCTCGCTCTATTTGCGCATAATTTCTCTCACTGGCACTGAGTGTTCTAGACGCAAATGCTATTCGCCTCTCCTCAAATTTTCTAGTACATGAGAGATCACAGCACCAACACTGTATGGTGAAGCATCACATGCTAACTTCTTTGACTTATTGACATCGTAATGAACAAGCATTGTACTCTCTGCCAACTGAGCTTTACATGACTTGAAAGCTTGATCACATTTACGTGTCCACTTCCATGATACATCTTTTCTCAAGAACTCAGAAATAGTTCTGAGTAAATCTAATCTTCCCCTGATTAGTAAAGCAAAAATTCACCTAATTATGATATTAGTGGATGCAGTGCACTAAATTATTCATGGTTTTAAACTTAATCCATTCACAATACATGTTAATGGATAAAGCACCAATTTAACATATTTCATCATTTTACATTACTACTAGGAGTGAAAATAATATTAATTCAACAGTATCATGCTTGCAAACAAAATTTATAGCATGAAAAACATTTGGTAATAGATTCAATAAATCTATTATATCTCTCTGCAAATAAGAACTGTCTGCAAACAAGAAAGCCATGAATTAACTGGCTACTTGGCTCATGCAATGCAGAGCAACATACTAAGACCAAAGAAATTGCCTCCATCTTAAAGTTTAACTGTTGTTCATAGAAGATACTAGCCAAACCATCTAATCCAAGGCACTGCCGTTTGCATTCAGCACTGTAAATTAAAATATATACTAGAGTCTGTAAACTATGCTTCCACATATCAATTCCTGATATAACAATAAATATTGGCCTTAAGGTGCCAATGCCAGACGTCTTGAACTACAGGGAAGACAATGAATATGCTGTCAACAGCTGTGAATGTATGTTAATTAAGCATAGGATCATAAATCTCATGTGTAGTTATGCTCTCCAAAGCCTCAATAAAGAACAGTATTGCTTAGGTGTAAAATGCATCTATAACAGCATCAGTCTAATACTATTCAGAGTTCCCTGGCAGGGAGAGTTCAGATTTCTATAACATTTCGAGGAATAGATCAGTGAAATTATTCTGCTGCTCTCGAAGATTAGTGAAGCTGCAATAGCCAAGACTCATCATGGACTCATGCATTATTGTATAAGTACTATAAATCCCCAGATTACAGTTTTACATTTAACTGAAAAGATGCAGGAAATTGAAATACCATTTGCAATCAGTATTCTTACATTACATAGATTTCAAAATTCACATGTTAATTCTGACAGAATATCATTAAAAGCTAATTTCGAAAGGTGAACAATCTTCCTTTTCCATTTTTAACCAGTTTGGCTGTTTATCGAATTCTTCCAACCAAAAATTCATATTTTTAATATTAACTGCCCAGTAGTAAAACATAAAATTAGGCAGTGCAAAACCTCCATTTATTTTTGATTTACATAGATGTTTTTTATTTATTCTATGGCTCTTATAATCCCAAATCAAATTGGTAACTATAGAGTCCACTTTCTTAAAAAAAATGTTAGGAAGATATATCGGGATCAGTTGAAACAGGTATAATAATTGCAGAAGAAAAATCATTTTTATCGCATTAATTCTATCTAGCATTGAAATAGGTAATGTTTTCCAATAAAGGATATTCTTAAGTAGTTTATTCAGTAGGGGTGGGGAATTAGATTTAAATAAAGAATCATATCTTTTTGTTACATAAATTCCAAGATATTAGATGTTTTCATTTGCTATCTTAAAAGGAAATTGTTGTAGTATATGTGGGTTATTTCCCATTATTGGCATGTTCACTTTTATTCCAATTAATTCTATATCCTGAAAACAAGCCAAATTGATTCTAAATAAATATCCGAACACAGAAAAATTAATATCATATATTTATAATATTTTATTGGAAAATGATGTACCAATGTCGGAAATATATAGGCAAGCATGGGAAAACGAATTAGGTCAAACAATTAGTCTAGAAGTATGGAATGAAAGTTTACAACATATGCACCACTGCTCATTAAATGCCAGACACTCTTTGATACAATTTAAAGTTTTACATAGATTACACTTTTCAAAATCCAAATTAAGCAGAATTTTTTCAAATGTTTCTGCTATATGTGATAAATGTCAGCATTTAGAAGCTAATTTAACGCATTCATTCACAAAATGTATAAAAATTACTAACTTTTGGATAGAAATGTTTAAGATAATCTCGAATGTAGTTAATGCAAATCTGACTCCAGACTCAAAATTAATCATATTAGTAATATTAGAAACGGATCAACTACTAACAACACAGCAAAGAATTTTTATCGATTATAGTTTAATAATTGGTAAAAAATTAATATTAAGATTTTGGAAAGGTCCTACATCCCCCACAATCAAAATGTGGATTACAGAAATGTCGGAGACACTTCATCTGGAAAGATTAAGACTTGTCCTTTTGGACAAGCTGGATCAATTCAGAGGAATATGGTCTCCATTTATTGAATATTTAAAGGGTCAAGGTGGTCCGGTTCGAGGGCCTGACTGAAACCTGAATGAAGGAATAGATGAAGAACTATATACAATAGATCACGAATATATCTCCAATGAAGAATAGCCTGCTTAATACTCCACTCATATTATTGATTTTCTACTTTTATTTTATTTCTCTTTATTATTTCTTTTTACTATCTTATTTCTGTTATAAAATAATAAAAAGTATAGAAGTATAAATAAGAACAAAAATATTAAGAATGTATGTGACGAATAATATGTCTCTTTCTTTTTATTTTATGTTATTCCTTCTTAATATGTATTTACTGGATTTGAGTATTCTGGATTTGAATACTCAAAGAATTCACAGCGTGAATCAATCTTGTATATTGAAGCTCATGCCAGAATGAATGAACATCTATCCACGCATTTTATTATTTACAACTATTTGATGAACTTGTGACCTAAGATATATTGATGTGCAGTACTGGCTATGTTAGAATATGTAATCTTTATTAAACTATTGCTGAATGTTTAAAGAAAGTAATCAAGTTGTTTTTTTAATCTAATTCAATAAACTTAAGATTTTACTTCGGAGTCACGTGAGTGACTACGTGAAGAAGTCCCGCCAGGCGCATGCACGTCATTACAACCGCGCATGTCTCACCGAACGGGCTGGAGAGCGCAGCTCCACCAGCAGTAAGTAGTAAATTGCAGGTAAGTGGTTTTATACAACCTTTCCTGCTCTATTTTAGCTCCGTCAATCTGGCTCGTGGAGTCAGTAGGAGTTGGTGTAAAGATGGAGCGTTCAGGTAGGAAAGTCCGTATCAAGCGAAGATCCAGCCGGGATGCAGATTCACGCATTCGATCAGGTGTAGAGATAAGACGGGTAACGCCGGTTCTGATACCGGCTGCCGTTACACCAACAACGGAACTAGCTGCACCAGCTCCAGTGTCTCAGAAAACTGAGGCTACTGCACCTAGAAAAGCTAAACGAAAGTCTACCAGACCCGTTTTGTCAGACAGGTCTGAAGAAGAGGACGACTCCCCTCCAGATACAAAAAGAATGTGGGGGAGATTTCAGAAAATGGAACAAATGCTCCACACTATAATTAACCAAGGGTCAAAGGCCCCATTAATTCCTCAGGCAGCTCTAGGCCAATATGGAGAAGAATATGGAGCTTATGTACAAGGGGATTTCCTTCCAGCGCCTTGTTTAGGACTGGAAGATGCCTCCCTGGAGTATGACTCGGGAGATGCGGGGCAGGAGGAAGCTGACCCTGAGTCTGGTGTCACTGCTCATGGGCATACACCAGAGCACAAGAGCCACGCTCCGGGTGTCCCGGACTTAGCAAGCAGTTTTGCTATTCCGGAAGGGACTGGTGAGACAATCGACGAATACTTAGCCACCAACATGAATTACTTAGTGTCTCACCAGCTCCAACAATCCGTGATGGAGGAAACCACCGGCAAATACAAAATGCCTCAATTGTGCCTCACTGTAAACCCGGCAATTTGGGCACCCCTGAGTGCATCTATGAGAGGACAGGAAGTTCGCTTTCAGCACGTCCTCCAGCTCGTGGCGGCAGCATTACTGCATTCGGCAGGTCAGTTCAAGGAAAACTGATGACAACAACTCAAAAAGACATGTTGGCCCTCTTCAGTAATGCTTTCTTTGAAGTGAACTGCATGAGAAAGATCGCAATTTGGCCAACATTATATCCAAAGTTTGCGGCTTTATGCAGGGCTACTAACATTCAAGCGCCTGACTATCTATTTGGGGCAGACCTCATAAAACAAATTTGTGACATTGATTATGAAGCTAAAACCATTGGATTAATGCCGAGAACGCCATTTAGGAAGCCTACTATGATGTACAGAAAGTCGGATCCAGGTGCTGGGCCAAGTAGAGGGAGGCCAGTCCAATGGTTTTATCCACTGGTCCAGACCAGCAACAACCCCAATATCGGTAAAAGGAGAACTTACAAGCCGATGATGGAGGTACAGGAAAATTCTGTGGATGAGGTTTCTGATGTACCACCTTCTATTGGAGGTAGATTACAGTTGTTTTATCATGAATGGTGCTGCATAACATCTGATCGGTTTATATTAGATACTGTGTCAGGTTCTACAATTGAGTTTGTCTAAAAGAGTGTTGGTGTTTTCTGCTCCAGAGACTCAGCAGGTACACGAAGAGATTATTAATTTAAGTAAAAAAGGGGTGATTGAGAGGACGGTTAACCATCCTTAACAATTTGTGTCTAATATTTTCCCCAGACCTAAAAAAGATGGGGGGTTGTAGAGTTATTCTGGACCTTACTCACTTAAATTCCTATGTTCAATATAGGCATTTTAAAATGGACACCTTTGTTACTGCTAAACAGCTCTTATCACAATGCTGCTTTATGGCAACAATAGATCTACAAGATGCATATTATTCAGTACCAATTCATGATCATTATCGCAGATACTTGAAATTTAATTGGATGGGACAGCTGTGGCAATACAGAGCATTGCCTAATGGATTGAGTTCAGCTCCTAGATTGTTTACCAAATTGGTGAAACCTGTGCTGGGCCTATTAAGAGCCCATAATCACATTGTGATGGCTTATTTAGATGATATCTTAATTGTCAGCAACACGCAAGAGTCGGCAGAAGAGTCGGTTTCAGCAACCAAGAATCTGTTTGAAAGATTAGGGTCTTTGGTCCATCCAATTAAGTCCAAGTTACAGCCATTCCAAACAATTGAGTACTTGGGGTTTGTTATTGATTCAGTAAACATGACAGTAACATTACCAACAGCCAAGGTTGTGGATATTACAAATATCTGTACTTGTCTTGCACAAAAGCTTTATCCCTCCATCCGAGAAATAGCTAAGGTGATTGGTAAATTGGTAGCAGCTTTTCCTGCAATAGAGTTTGGACCTTTGCATTATCAAAGTCTGCAAAGAACCAGAGAACAAGCACTGAAGCAGCATGCAGGTCATTTTGATCAATTTATTAAATTACCAACTACAGCTCTGGCTGAATTGCAATGGTGGATTGCTAATGTTAGCCAAATTACCAAAAACATTGTGGTGCAGGAAACTTCAGTGGTTTTACAGACATATGTGAGTGCTCTGAGATGGGGAGCTACAGACAGCGAGTCTAGCTGTGGTGGATGATGGAGTGCACAAGAAGATTTGATTCTCCACAAGCAAGGGAGTAATTATTTAGAGTTATTGGGGCATTTTATGGATTAAAATGACTAATCTACATTCCACAATGACTAATCTATATGTTCAACTCCAGATCGATAACACTACAGCTGTGGCATATATTAATCATAATGGGAGGAATAAGATCAGAGTCATGCGATAACTTGGCCAACCTCATGTGGCACTGGTGTATTTCAAGGAACATCTGGGTTTCAGCCATCTATCTACCGGGTAGAGACAATGCGGTGGCAGACAATAGTTGACGAAAGTTCAATGACACTATAGAATGGATGTTAAATCCTGAAATTTTTCAAATAATTGACAGCCGATTTGGGTTGCCAGATATTGATCTGTTTGCATCCAGGTTGAATCACCAGTTGCCTAGATATGTTTCATGGGAACCTGATCCAGGAGCAGTAGCGGTGGATGCATCTCGCTGCATTGGGGACATTCATTCTTTTATGCTTTTCCCCCATTTTGTCTGATCTGCATTATGCTACATTATGCTACATTATGCACAGGTTCTGCATTATGCTGGAGTAGACACTCATGTGTTTAAATCTCACTCCACCAGGGCGGCAGCAACATCCGCGGCGAAGGCGCAGGACGTGCCGCTAGATCAAATCCTCGGGGCCGCAGGATGGTCTAAAGAGTCAACATTTTCACAATACTATCATAAACCTGTACAGACAGTGCCGTGGGTTTGGGCATGCTGTTTTGGGTTCCATTTAATTTCATTTGCTTTGTTTCATATTATTCTTTGTAATTTCCCCCTGGGACAGAGGGGTTATTACTGTTTTGTTATTGTTATTATTAAGAATAGTTATTGAATAATTCGAAGCAATGTTCAATATATTATTTATTCACTACTGTGTCAACCGAAGCAGAGTGTCGTATGGAGTGCATCTACGGCATGAATTCACAGAGCTTTGAAATCTTCACGTAGTCACTCACGTGACTCCGAAGTAAAATAGTAAGATTAAACGAGAACTTACCAGTTTGAAGTTTGGTCCTTATTTTATGAGGAGTTACGATGAGGGATTACGTGCCCTCCGCCCACCCTCATAATCTAAAGGATCATCTGGTAGTTCTAGTCTTCTAAAAAGCCTTACTATGTTACTTTGGCTATTGGTTTCTGTGTTTTCATGCCGCTGCTTTGAAGTATGACGCACATGCGCCTGGCGGGACTTCTTCACGTAATCCCTCATCGCAACTCTTCATAAAATAAGGATCAAACTTCAAACTGGTAAGTTCTCATATAATCTTACTATTATATGGAATAATAAGAATATGATGGAGATACACAATTAACATTTCAGATGAATAATCCATCATCAGAAAGCCTTTACATTTAGAGGTAAAGGTACCAGTTTATTGTGAAGAACACTTTAAAATTAACCTTATGGTTATAAGGTTGTGGACATAAAAGATTATTGTTAAAATGTCACTGTATTTGCAACTTGCAGTTGTAATTTTTGGTGAAAGCATTGCAAATTACATGTACATAAATGATCTCTAAATACTGAACAGTGTAGATTGTATTAAGTTGAACAAATTATGTTCAGCATCTACTTGGAAATGACTGAAAATTTATTTCATAGGGCTTTGATCAGCAGATAACCAGATGCAGTTCCAACATCTGCTGTGAGTTCTCCTACTCCTAACAAATGGGCACATCCAGTAGCATTGTTGTTTTGCACCAGTCCCAACCCTGCACACGGGGATTATTTGCCCTTTATTCTTGTCTCAGGTCCTTATCTCCTACTCGAGCGATCCACGTTTTGCAACACCACCCTCCAAAGTCTTCATTTTCTTTTGCTTTGAACATTTATAGAATTTGCTCGTTTAGACCTCGAAATTAGTCCAGATTACAAGCTCCAAATGATCACTGTACTTGAATTAAAAGCATAGAAACATGCAGCGTAGAAACAGGCCTTTCGGGCCCAACTTGTCAACGCTGACCAACATGCCTATCTATACTAGTCCCACCTGCCTGCTTTTGGCCCGTATCCCTTGAAACCTGTCCTATCCAAGTATCTGTCTAAATGTTTCTTAAACATTGAGATAGTACCTGCCTCAGCTCATTCCACTCTTTATGTAAAACGTTGCCCCTCAGGTTTCTATTAAGTCTGTTCTTCCTCGCCATAAACATAGAAACATAGAAAATAGGTGCAGGAGTAGGCCATTCGGCCCTTCGAGCCTGCACCGCCATTCAATATAATCATGGCTGGTCATTCAACTCAGTATCCTGTACCTGCCTTCTCTCCATACCCCCTGATCCCTTTAGCCACAAGGGCCACATCTAACTCCCTCTTAAATATAGCCAATGAACTGGCCTCAACTACCTTCTGTGGCAGAGAATTCCAGAGACTCACCACTCTCTGTGTGAAAAATGTTTTCCTCATATAACCATATAACCATATAACAATTACAGCACGGAGACAGGCCCTCTCGGCCCTTCCAGTCCGTGCCGACCATTTGTTTTCCCCTAGTCCCATCTACCTGCACTCAGACCATACCCCTCCATTCCCTTCACGTCCATATACCTATCCACTTTACTTTTAAATGTTAAAATCGATCCTGCCTCCACCACCTCTGCCGGAAGCTCATTCCACACAGCCACCACCCTCTGTGTAAAGAAGTTCCCCCTCACGTTACCCCTAAACTTCTGTCCCTTAATTCTCATGTCATGCCCTCTTGTTTGAATCTTCCCTACCCTCAATGGGAAAAGCTTATCCACGTCAACTCTGTCTATCCCCTTTCATCATTTTAAAGACCTCAATCAAGTCCCCCCTTAACCTTCTGCGCTCCAAAGAATAAAGACCTAACTTGTTCAACCTTTCTCTGTAACATAGTTGCTGGAACCCTGGCAACATTCTAGTAAATCTCCTCTGTACTCTCTCTATTTTGTTGACATCCTTCCTGTAACTAGGCGACCAAAATTGTACACCATACTCCAGAATTGGTCTTACCAATGCCTTGTACAATTTTAACATTACTTCCCTACTCCTATATTCAATGCTCTGATTTATAAAGGCCAGCACACCAAAGGCTTTCTTTACCACCCTATCTACATGCGATTCCACCTTCAGGGAACTATGCACAGTTATTCCTAGATCCCTCTGTTCCACAGCATTCCTCAATTCCCTACCATTTACCATGTACGTCCTATTTTGATTTGTCCTGCCAAGATGTAGCACTTCACACTTATCAGCATTAAACTCCATCTGCCATCTTTCAGCCCACTTTTCCAAATGGCCCAAATCTCTCTGTAGACTTTGAGAATCTACTTCATTATCCACAATACCACCTATCTTAGTATCATCTGCATACTTACTTATCCAATTTTCCACCCCATCATCCAGATCATTGATGTACATGACAAACAACAGTGGACCCAACACAGATCCCTGAGGCACCCCACTGGTCACCGGCTTCCAACCTGACAAACAGCCATCCACCATTACTCTCTGACATCTCCCATTCAGCCACTGTTGAATCCATCTTGCTACTCCGCCATTAACACCCAAAGATTGAACCTTCTGAACCAACCTTCCATGGGAAACCTTGTCAAAGGCCTTACTGAAATCCATATAGACAACATCCACTGCTTTACCCTCATCAATTTCCCTAGTTTACCGCTTCAAAAAATTCAAGAAGGTTTGTCAAACATGACCTTCCAGCACAAATCCATGTTGACTGTTCCTGATCAGACCCTGTTTATCCAGATGCTTATATATATTATCTCTAAGTATCCTTTCCATTAATTTGCCCACCACTGACGTCAAACTAATAGGTCTATAATTGCTAGTTTTTCTTTGAACACTTTTTAAACAATGGAACAACATGCGCAGTACGCCAATCCTCCGGCACTATTCCCTTTTCTAATGACATTTGAAATATTTCTGTCATAGCTCCTGCTATTTCTACACTAACCTCCCTCAATGTCCTAGGGAATATCCTGTCAGGACCTGGAGACTTATCCACCTTTATATTTTTCAAAAGTGTCAGTACTTCCTCCTCTTTGAATCTCATAGTTTCCATAGCTACTCTACTTTTTTCCCTTACCTCACAGAGTTCAATATCCTTCTCCTTGGTAAATACCGAAGAAAAGAAATTGTTCAATATCTCCCCCATCTCTTTTGGCTCTGCAGATAGCTGTCCATTCTGGTTCTCTAATGGTCCAATTTTATCCCTCGTTATCCTTTTGCTATTAATATAGCTGTAGAAACCCTTTGGATTTACTTTCACCTTTCTTGCCAAAGCAACCTCATATCTTCTTTTAGCCTTCCTAATTTCTTTCTTAAGATTCTTAAGAAAGAAATTCTTAAGAAAGAACTCATCTCGGTCCTAAAGGAATTCCCCCTTATCCATAAACTGTGACCCCTTGTTCTGGACCTCCCCAACATCGGGAACAATCTTCCTGCATATAACCTGTACAACCCCTTAAGAATTTTGTAAGTTTCTCTAAGATCCCCTCTCAATCTTCTAAATTCTAGCGTGTGTGCCCATGTGCTCTGGTTCTGGATTCCCCTACAATGAGTAAAATACGCTATGCATTTACCCTATCTATTCCTCTCAAGATCTTATTCATGATGAAAAATTAACCGGCAAGCCTCAGCTGAGGGGACAGACATGTTTTTGGGTTTTTTATGGTCTGGCAGGATTGTGGTCAGAGCCTGCAGGCAGGCAAATAAATCTGCACAAGATGTGTGGGGACAAGTTGATCAGTGCTTTACATAACCATAGCAACAGCTCAAGGGTTTGATCGCTGGTGCCATTGCACAGCCCCTGATTTTTGAGTCTTTTATTTCATAGGGCTTTGGTCAGCAGATAACCAGACGCAGAAAAGGTTGGTGAGGGGCACTGCAAGACAGCAGCCCTGCCAGCAGTGTGTCAGTTTTTCTACTTTTTTTGTTTTTTAGTGTGTTTAAATGTATGTTTTTAATGTTTCTCTGTATGTCTTATGTGGGGGGGTAATGGGGAAACCGTTTCAGTTGCCTCCTCCATGGAGAGGCAACTTTTTCCATGTCGCCTCCCCCGTGGCCTAATATCGAGGATCGGTGTGGCCTTTCCCAGAGACGTGCCGGGGCTTGAGCAGCGGGCGCAATGTGGACTCTCGTCGCCAAGCGGGCGAGCCCTCGTCGGGGCTCGCCGGAGGGGAGCGTTCCATTCGCTGGCCCGCGGCAGCCTGATCCGCGGTCTACGGAGCTCCAGCTGGCGCGGCGTCTGCAGCCTGGGATCCCTGGGGACCATACCTCTACCGCGGGCGCGGCGGGGACTTACCATCAGGAGCGGGGTCCCTCGCTGGGGACCCCTGTAGAAGAGCTCTGACCGCTGGCCCTGCGTTCTGTGGTACCTCTGGCCGCGGCGCGGCGGGAACTTTAAATCTTCGACCGCCGGCCTGCGGCCTACACCAACCTGAAGCCGCGGTCTCTGGTAGAGAAGCACTGATTCAGGATTACCTGGACTTTTTACCTTGTCTATACATCTAGACGCCCGCAGCGGCAGTTGCGGAGGGTTGAAGTCCCGATCACGGGGGAAAATGGAGGAGGACTGGCCAAATTTTGTGCCTTTCACTATAGTGGTGTGGTGGATGTTTGTGTAAATTTCGATTGTGTTTTTGTGTGTTCTTTTTCATTGTACAGCTGCTGGCAAATTCATTTCACTTGCACTTTATGTGACCCCTCGAGCTACGCCAGTGGGAGATCCGTCTCCTGTTAGGGTTTCCCATGCTGGACAGGTCGAAGGGTAGAGGCGAGACGAAGAGCGATCCACTGGTCCTCCAGGTTGGAGGTTGAGCACAGGGCTAACAACCCTGTCTCGTAAAACAAATATGTTACGGAAACAGCAACTGAAGGAATACAGGACCTTCATTGCTGCCCTACATGCCAGGATGCATAATAGGCAGTAAGTATGTAAGTACTCTGTCACCTTTCGCTAGCTTGCTCTGCCATTTTAGGTAAGATCGGCAGGGGTTCTGAACTGGCTCACATGAGGCCTGGGGCATTCCTGCCCAGGCCTCTGCGGGACACTAAACCTTTCAACTCTTGTCTTTGGTGGCAAAACAGGAAACCTTTGGCCTTAAGAATATTGACTAGGCTGCTTCCACTACAGGAGCAGGGAGGTTTTTAGTTGTACAGGAAGAGAGTTTTGGTTCCAAATGAGGAAGGACTTATTGCCATAGAGGGAGTGCAGAGAAGGTTAACCCTTATGAAGAAAGACAGGTATGAGAAAAAAGAAAACCCCTAACCCGTCTTAAGGGGGAAACTGAGTGACTTTATCATCAATGGTGGCTTCTATATTTAAGAGTGAATGTGGCCCTTTGTGGTAAGGGGATCTATGGAGAGAAGGCATCCGGGATCTCCCACAAGAGGAAGCATTCACTTCTCGTTGCTGCTGGTTTAAGACTTCCCAGGATCCGATATGCTTCAAAGATTAAAATGATAGATACACAAAACAACAATCAAAGTGCCGAGAAACATGTTGAAGACATTGCAAAAAGCAAAAATAAGGTTATAAATATATTTTATATATAAAATTGGAAAAGACAGAAATAACTGCTGAAACATATTTATTGTGGGCAGCATTGTTCATGTTATATTTGGAGAGTTTTATTTGCATGCAGAGATATGAAAAATGCATACTCTTATTGATCAAAGTAAACTTTAGTGTATGTATACATCTATAACAAAAGTCAGGCCGATACAGTGGCTTGCAAAAGTTTTCATACCCCTTGAACTTTTCCACATTTTGTCACGTTGCAACCACAAACGTAAATGTATTTTATTGGGATTTTAGGTGATAGACCAACACAAAGTGGCGCATAATTGTGAAGTGGAAGGAAAATGATACATGGTTTTCACATTTTTTTACAAATAAAAAACTGAAAAGTGTGGCGTGCAAAAGAATTCAGCCCCCTTTACTCTGATACCCCTAAGTAAAATCCAGTGCATCCAATTGCCTTCAGAAGTCACCTAATTAGTAAATAGAGTCCACTTGTGTGTAATCTAATCTCAGTATAAATACAGCTGTTCTGTGAAGGCCTCAGAGGTTTGTTAGAGAACATTAGTGAATAAACAGCATCATGAAGCCCAAGGAACACACCAGACAGGTCAGGGATAAAGTTGTGGAGAAGTTTAAAGCAGGGTTAGGTTATAAAAAAATTCCCAATCTTTGAACATCTCACGGAGCACTGTTCAATCCATCATCCGAAAATGGAAAGAGTATGGCACAACTGCAAACCTACCAAGACATGGCCGTCCACCTAAACTGACAGGCCGGGCAAGGAGAGCATTGATCAGAGAAGCAGCCAAGAGGCCCATGGTAACTCTGGAGGAGCAGCAGAGATCCACAGCTCAGGTGGGAGAATCTGTCCACAGGACAACTATTAGTCGTGCACTCCACAAATCGGGCCTTTATGGAAGTTTTTGGCCTAAATGCAAAATGCTATGTGTGGCGGAAAACTAACACTGCACATCACCCTGAACACACCATCCCCACTGTCAAACATGGTGGTGGCAGCATCATGCTGTTGGGATGCTTTTCTTCAGCAGGGAAAGGGAAGGTGGTCAGAATTGATGGGAAGATGGATGGAGCCAAATACAGGGCAATCGGAAGAAAACCTGTTAGAGTCTGCAAAAGACTTGAGACTGGGGCGGAGGTTCACCTTCCAGCAGGACAACGACCCTAAACATACAGCCAGAGCTACAATGGAATGGTTTAAATCAAAGCATATTAATGTGTTAGA
This sequence comes from Okamejei kenojei, assembly GCA_035221665.1. NCBI lineage: Eukaryota > Metazoa > Chordata > Chondrichthyes > Rajiformes > Rajidae > Okamejei > Okamejei kenojei. Next base: position 74,826,445 of record CM069138.1, on the reverse strand, counting down.
ATGGCCCAGTCAAAGTCCAGACCTAAATCCAACTGAGAATCTCTGGCAAGACTTGAAAATTGCTGTTCACAGACGCTCTCCATCCAATCTGACTGAGCTTGAGCTATTTTACAAAGAGGAATGGGCAAAAATTTCAGTCTCTAGATGTGCAAAGCTGGTAGAGACATACCCCAAAAGACTTGCAGCTGTAATTGCAGCGAAAGGTGGTTCTACAAAGTATTGACTCAGGGAGGCTGAATACTTTTGCACGCCACACTTTTCAGTTTTTTATTTGTAAAAAAAATGTGAAAACCATGTATCATTTTCCTTCCACTTCACAATTATGTGCCACTTTGTGTTGGTCTATCACATAAAATCCCAATAAAATACATTTACGTTTGTGGTTGTAACGTGACAAAATGTGGAAAAGTTCAAGGGGTATAAAAACTTTTGGAAGCCACTGTATCTTCCATCAGAACATAAAGATATTTAAGCCAAGGTGAATCAAGTTTCCACCCTGCTTTTATTTGCGAGATTTCTGATGTTAAGAGTAGCTTCATGGGGAGGTGGTGAAAGAGCATGAATTTAATCTTGTCAGTTCACTGCAACAGTTTTTCTTATCATTTAAACACTTGCTAACATGTTGATTGGAAACAGCTGAGCCATATCAATACTTTTTCTGTTTTTTAATTTAAAAAGGCCACGAGGTCATTACGTAGCATACAGTCATTAAAAAAACCACAGAATTCAACGTAATCTAAAGAAGGTCACAATAAAAATTCATGCATGTTAAACATTTTCAAATCTTAAACAATCATTTGAAACATAACAGTTTATATGGTATGGCTCTGCTAATCACTCAGGCCCTGGGACATCATGGTATAGGTGTACAAGTTGTTGGTGAGACCACACTTTGATCACTGTCTACAATTCTGGTCGCCTAGCTATAGGAAAGATATCATTGATGCAAAAGAGATTCACTAGGAGATTACTTGGCATGGGTTGTAGGGAAAGGTTGGATATGCTTGGACTTTTTTTATTTGGAGCATTAGAGGATGTGGGATCACCTTATTGAAGTGCACCAAATCATGACGGGGATGGATAAAGTGAACCCCCACAGTCCTTTATTCCAGAGAAGTGGTTTCAAAAACTAGAGGGCATAGACTTAAGTTGAGATGGGAGAGTTTGAAGAGAGACCTCCGGAGCAACTTTTTCACTCAAACGGTAGTCTGGACTGAGTTGTAGGAGGGTGGATATAATTACAACTTTCAAAATTCAAATATATGGATAGGAAGAGTTCTGAGGATGTGAGCTAAATGCAGGCAATGGTACTAGGCTAGAATGCTAACTTAGCCAGCTCCGTGAATCTAAATACCATTGTATGAACACTTCATGAACTCATTTGAATCTCACCGTGTTACTTTGAAAACAGAAATGTCAAATGATTTACGTTAAATAGTAGAAGAATTTTTTAAATGACTAATGGGTTGATTACATTTGGGTGGGGACTGAGTGTTGTGGTGTAGTTCATTACAGGACAACTGAATAATGGCAGGTTTCTAGGAGATTGGTAGATCATCATGCGAGGTCATTCAATGGTAATAATACAACCATGACATCAGGCTCACGTGCTTCCAGTAATGTCAAACTTTAGAGTAAAAAGCAAGATGAAAACAGTCCATTTAAGTCAGAAAGTAAACCAATCGAAGGAAATAATTTACTTTACACAAAGGTAGCATCACTTCTCAGAGTTATTGATGGGATGCTCCTTACTAACATCTCTAATTAAATAAAAGCTGAATAATTCTCGGCTGTATAGAGACAGTTCTGTCATTACTTCATTCAGTGCAGGATCTTTATGGCTTGCTTCCCTCATGTTTTACAGGAACTGAAACACCATAAGGCTCCAAAAGCAGAGGCTCACAAAATGTAACTGTTCAGTTATCAGTGTTGCACTGTAGACTGAGCAATACTATTCTACTTGAAGTGGTGGATGCAACGATATGATATTGACCAATTAGCTAATGAGGAAGAACAATCTTTCAAGTTGACCACTGCATAAATAAACAAATATTAGAATGATTTCCTTCAGAAAGCCTACTTTGTAATCAACAAAGTTCTTATTATATGGTGCACCTAATTATTGCTGTCTCTTGGTCTCCTTTTGAATACACATGCTTAACATTAAGATCCCTGAGAACCAGTGGTCTCAATGTACCATGTTTCAGACAGATAATTGATTAATATTCTGGGGATACTGAATTTGATTTGTGAGGAATGTATCATTGATACTGTCCAAAATAAAAAGCTGTACATTTTCAGAATCTTCCTTCCTGTTCAACAGGTAGAGTTTTAGCTGAGCAGAATGTACTCACGGAATAATAAACTTACAACATCTATATCCTTATACTTGGCCAAACAAAGCACGGGGCCTTAGCAGCATCATGTGGGTCACAATATGGTCCATGCATAATGTTCTCGGGACTCTCCAGGTTGCATACAAGAATCAGAAACATTTAAAAATTAGACTATAGGTCCAATTTTTTTCATTAAAAGAAACATCAAATGTAAAAATGCAATGTTTAAATCATCTATGAGACTCCACTTTGGCCTTCATATGATAAACAGCCAGTGATGACATTAGAGTGAGGTCTTGGTGATGTGACAAAGTTCATGGTACAGTGTATCATTGGACATACTCCTTCATGATCTTTCAAAGCATCTGATAAATGTTTCACTTCTTCACTAAGTTTCCTTATTTCCCTTTTTAGAGCAATGTTTTCCTGTTCCAGCCCTTCGTATTCCTGTGTAAAAAAAAAACAAGTCTTAAAGAAGAGGAACTCAAACTAATTTTTAAAAAAAATAGTGGGCAAGCTAAAAGAATATGCGGCATAACATTAGCTCCACCAATGCTGCTTGGGAATCTTATCTAACTGTGCCGGAGTTCAAAACTAGAAGAGTTTGGGGTGAAAGCCTTCTGGAGGCGTCAATTCATGGGGCATACCTACTTTCAATGCAAGTTTCACAATTGAATTGCCCAGACATGTTGAATAATTATGTTAAATCATGAATGTAGATAGAAATTAGAAGAAGCATTTCAACTTTCAGGAGGACAAAGTTTTATCCAAACAATTAAAACGAGCATGGTGAGAGATGACAAGGAGGGGTTAGTTGGTGAGAGCTGAAAGGACTGTGAAAGCTGAAAGAGGAAGAGATTTTTCTAAAAAAAATGGAATAAGCAGAATAAGCAGAACATGTGCGTAAATTTCTGAATCGGGGTTCATTGAATTTAGGATTATTAATAGATCGGTTTGTGCAATGTCGAGTTTCTTTGGCTTTGAATCCCAGAAATTAACCCGATTGGGGGGTCTACGTCAATGGTTCAGAACATTCAGGGGGCTGGATACAGAGCAGGCTGAGCCAGAAATGACTACACTGGGATTTACAGTCCATGGTGGAACTAACTTTATCTGACATTCACTTGATGGGATGAATGGCCTATTTCCGTGCAATAATTAATCTTTGTTAGCTCGCATAATACAAACACCTGCCCAGAAGTTTGAAATTCAGAAAGGATGGTGGGAGATGGGCTATTCTGGCACCTGGGAAATAAGATGTGGATTTTTTACAGAAGCACAAGTACTGCTTCCAGCTCATTGAGGGATAGGAGGTGGAGGTTAATGTAATAATGGTATTGGAGCTCGATGTCAATGTGTGTGCTCATAATATGTGTGACGGGGTATTTCTTTAGCAGGTTGGAGCAGGTGCACAAGGTATAATATGTGTTTGGTAGCTCAGAATATTAATTTGGTCTCTCAGTAATGTTCTACTTCTGGTAGGTCATCATTGGAAACAGTCAATGGGCCTTATCCTTCTGCAAGTGCTGGGGCAAGGCCCCATGGATTTTCAGTCAGTCATTGTCTATCTTTTCTTTTTATGCAACAGGTAAAAATGCTGCAGTGCATCAAAGTCAGAAGGGAAATATCTTTGGATACTCTCTGTTTTTATTTTAGACTTCAGGTTTCATTTGATGACAGAATATTACAATTTACTCTCCTTATAAAACTTCCACGACCTTCAATCCTTCTGAGAGTAGGAAAATAACTTATTCTCTGTTATAGTCCTAGAGTTATACAGCACATAAATAGCCCACCTTGTCCATGCTGACCAAGTTGACACATTAGGTTAGTCCCATTTGGCCCGTGGCCCTCTAACCCTTTCCTATCCATACATCTGTATAAATGTCCTTTAAAAGTCGTAATTGAAAATGCGCTCTCCGCCACTGCTATTCTGATCAACTGGGAGGAAGGAGGTACAGAAGAAAGATCTGTAATAAATTATTATAATGTAACACTCTTAACTGCAACAGGGTATGCCAAGCAATTACACTACCATTACTCAATACAAAATGAGAAAAGCAAAAACTGAATTGTTTTTGAATTGTATTTCATCGCCTCAGAAAATCCAAAAATATTTTATATCCAATTAATTATCTTCATGGTTATTATCACAAATTAAAAAGCTTTTTACGCAACCAATTAATTGTACCAGATTAGAGATATTCATTTCTGAAGTAATTCCACAGGTCTACTTCAGGTAGTGACCTAAGAGGTGATCCTTGGTGTTTAACTTTCCCACAATGACAGTGCAGCACTCCGACAATGCAGCACTTCTGCTCAGGACCCTGGAGAATAAAAACCCCAAACAAATCAATCTTGTCAAATTATTTTCAGGGGTTTATATTTAGTGCTAACCCTAATTGGGGAAAAAGGCATTTTAACAAGAGCACATTCCCCAAGATGTTTGCTGGCAGTGTTCATTTGTGGGTAGAAGGGATGGGGGGAGACACATTCTATGCTTGGGGGAAGTCAACACACAAAATAGGATGTGTAAGAAAGAACTGCAGATGTTGGTTTAAACTGAAGATAGAACTCGACCAGAAACATCACCCATTCCTTCTCTCCAGAGATGCTACCTGTCCTGCTGAGTTACTCCAGCATTTTGTGTGTCTATCTTCACACAAAATCAGATCCTCTATTTTCAAGAATTGAATGTAGTGGCAATTTTGTAGCTTTGGGCTGCAAACTGTTTTATTATTGCACAAATGCCTCGAGATCCTATATCATCATTCGACATGAGTTGATGTACAATAAATATTAAAACTAACTAAATAAAATGCTGCCGGTGCTACCAATGAAAACTAAAAATAGAAGGAATACTTTGCCGACTTAACAGGTCGCATTGCAATGATGGAATTTTTCAGGTTGATGACATTGCAATGAATTTGAAGAAAAAAATCTGATTCGATAGTTTAAGATCTAAGTTTAGGGAATGCACTCATATATTGAGCAAACTTTCAAGCATTTTGTCGCATTAAACAGTGCAAGATGTATGCCTCAGACTAGCATTTTAAAATATAATTCAAACAGAGATAGTTCACATTTGATTAAAGGACAGATTAAACATAACTTTACATTTACACCCCCATGCTTTTCCCTGTTTGTGAATGCTTAAAATGACTATTAGATGCAAACAAGGGGAAAATATTCCATCATCAGTATCACTTTCAGAGCATACATTTCAAAGAAATGTGTTCATCATAGTTACCATCATGAGGAAAAAACACATTTTAGATATGATAATACAGCACTATAACAATTAACATTAACATTTCTCTGCCAAATAGAGCACTTAGCTTTGGAAATGTCTTCAACTCTTGATAAATAGTTCAAGCATGAGAAATGAATCAGGAAAGACGGTATTGAAGCACAGCAGTAGAGTTGCTGCCTTACCGTGCCAGAGAGCCGGGTTTGATCCTGACTACAGGTACCGAGATTGTACATTCTCCCCGTGACCTCGTGGGTTTTCTCTGGGTGACCGGTTTCCTCCCACACTCCAAATACGTATAGGTTTGTAGGTTAATTGGCTTCAGTAAAATTGTAACTTGTCCCTAGTGTGTAGGATAGGGCTGGTGTATGGGGTGATATCTGGTCGGTGCGGACTCAGTGGGACAAAGGGTCTGTTTCCACTCTGTTCCTCTACTAAACTAAAGACAAAACCTGCATGCAACCAATGCATAAAGAGTCAATTACAAACTAAAAGATGCAAGAAACTGCAGATGCAAAGAAAAGATGCTGGACGAGACACAAGGAACTGCAGATGCTGGAGTTTTGAGTAAACACAGTGCTCGAAGAACTTAGTGGGTCAGGCAGCAACTGTGGAGGGAATGGCCAGACGATGTTTCCGACTGGCACTTTCCCCTGCAACTGCAGGAAATGTAGTACCTGTTCCTACACCTCCTCTCTTACTTCCATCCAGGTGCCCCAACAGCCCTTCCAGGTGAGGCAGAGGTTTACATGCACCTCTTTGAACCTTTACACTATGCTCCTTTACATCAGCAAGGCCAAGCATAGACTAGGTGACAGTTCTGCCGAACATTTGACTGTCCATCAAGGATATCTTGGATGCTAACTACTTTAACTCCCCTTCCTATTCCAATACCGACCTTTCTGTCCTTGGCCTCCTCCATTGCCAGAGCGAGGCCACACATAAACTGGAAGAACAGCACCTCATATTCCTCTTGGTAGCCTGCAACCCAATTGTATAAACAATGAATGTACCAATTTTGAGTAATACACCCCTACCCCCACTCTCTTTCCTCTGTGCCCCTCCCCACCTTGGTGCATCTACATTTGTCCCTCCATCTCCCACAACCCTAGTCACCCTGCTCCTTTCTCCTCCTCCATATGCTTGTCTCCCATTCCCATGTGCAATAATTCTCCTTTATTCCCCCCACCACCCCCCCTCCCCATGTTTCCTTTCCCCTGTCCCTTTCCACAAATATATCCCTCCTTCTGGCTTTACAATTCATTCCTCCTCTTCTTTTCTTATCTGACAACGTTTTGTCTCTGTTTCACGTCTAACCCTTGTCATTTACTCCACCCGTCTGTAAATCACCCTCCTCCTCTGAATTTGCCTTTCACTTGCTAGTTTTTACCTCACCCTTACCCTCATCTCTCCTTTCTAGCTTTCATCAGTCTAAGTGACCTAACCCAGAATGTTGTCAGTCTATTCCCTCACAGATGCTGCCTGCCCCCGAGTTCCTTCAACACTTTGTTTTTATTACCCAGTACAACAAGGATACTGTATACTTCTAATACATGCTAATCTAAATCCACTCTGGCACAGTTACGTACTGCATGGAGTTCTGGTCAGCACATTGCAGGAATATGTCATTGTACAGTTCTTCTGCAGTTGTATAGGGCTCTGGTAAGACCACATCTGGAGTATTGTGTCCAGTTTTGGTATCCTAATTTGAGGAAGGACATCCTTGTGATTGGGGCAGTGCAGCGTAGGTTCACGAGATTGATCCCTGGGATGGCGGGACTGTCATATGAGGAAAGATTGAAAAGACTAGGCTTGTATTCATTGGAGTTTAGAAGGATGAGGGGGATCTTATAGAAACATATAAAATTATAAAAGGATTGGACAAGCTAGATGCAGGAAAAATGTTCCCAATGTTGGGCGAGTCCAGAACCAAGGGCCACAGTCTTAGAATAAAGGAGAAGCCATTTAAGACTGAGGTGAGAAAAAACTTTTTCACCCAGAGAGTCGTGGATTTGTGGAATTCCCTGCCACAGAGGGCAGTGGAGGCCAAGTCACTGGATGGATTTAAGAGCGAGTTAGATAGAGCTCTAGGGGCTAGTGGAATCAAGGGATATGGGGAGAAGGCAGGCATGGGTTATTGATTGGGGACGATCAGCCATGATCACAATGAATGGCGGTGCTGGCTCGAAGGGCCAAATGGCCTCCTCCTGCACCTATTTTCTATGTTTCTATGTACAAAAGTGGGGACCCGCATTGCAAGACTATAACTGCAAGGAAAGAACAGACAAGCTGTGAATGTTTCTTCTGGAACATATGAGGCTAAGGGGAGACTTAACTGAAACATATAAAACTATGGCTGATAGATAGACAAATAAGAAAAACATATTTCCCTGAACAAAAGAGTCATACACCAGAAACAAAGATTAAAACGAATGGTGAGAGGATTTGAAGGTAAATCTAAATTTACCTTGAGGGTTGTAGGGATCTGAAACTCACTACTTGAAAAGTAGTAGTCAGAAATGGTCATGTTTAAACAATACTTGTATGTGCACAAGAAGAGTTGTGGTCATCAGGATTAGGTCGAATCACCTTTTTTTAACTGACAGAAAGGATTGGCCAAGTGATCGCCCTGTGATAAATCTAAATTTATTGCTTTCTCCCTCCTTCCCCTCCCCCTCCCAGCTTTCCCTCAGCCTACTGTCTCTGCCTCTTCCTTTCTTCTCCTCCACCCCCCCCCCCCCCACCTCCACATCAGTCTGAAGAAGGGTCTCAACCCGAAACGTCACCTATTCCTTCCCTCCATAGATTTTGCCTCACCCGCTGAGTTTCTCCAGCATTTTTGTCTCCCTGTGATAAATGTTCACGTTGAGTTTTAGTGCGATTTTCCAAGTTGTTGTTGTCAATGAAAAAATGGCCAAACTTTTCATATCATAGTCATTTTAAGTAATCAGACTCCTAATCACTTATGAGTGCCTGGGAAATTTCCCTAAACCTTTTGGCTAGTCCGAAACCAATTATAGTCTTGGTCATCTCCAGTTTCAATAGACAATAGGTGCAGGAGCAGGCCATTCAGCCCTTCAAGCCAGCACCGCCATTCAATGTGATCATGGCTGATCATCCCCAATCAGTACCCCGTTCCTGCCTTCCCCCCCATCCCCTGACTCCGCTATCTTTAAGAGCCCTATCTAGCTCTCTCTTGAAAGTATCCAGAGAACCGGCCTCCACCGCCCTCTGAGGCAGAGAATTCCACAAACTCACAAATCTATGTGTGAAAAAGTGTTTCCTCGTCTCCGTTCTCAATGGCTTATCCCTTATTCTTAAACCGTGGCCCCTGGTTCTGGACTTCCCCAACATCGGGAACATATTTCCTGCCTCGAGTGTCCAAACCCTTAATAATCTTATATGTTTCAATAAGATTCCCTCTCATCCTTCTAAACTCCAGAGTGTACAAGCCCAGCCACTCTATTCTCTATTTTCCCAATACTCGATTCCTCTTGTTATGGCCAACATGCCATTCGCTTTCTTCACTGCCTGCTGTACCTGCATACTTACTTTCATTGATTGATGAGGACCCCCAGATCCCGTTATACTTCTCCTTTTCCCACTATAATATTCAATATTCACAGCACAGTGTAGAAGGAACCTAGCACACAACGCAAACTAATGTTGGCAGAATGTGGATTTAATGTAATTCTACCGACACTTTCATGATTTAGAAATATACTACCATACCGCATGCAAATTGAATGCAAGAAAATTCCCCACACGATGCAGGATTTTTTTTAAAGGAAGTCCCAGTTTTACTATTGGGCCAGTAGGTATAATTAACCGTATTAGATTTACTAATACGTTGAAATTGAAGCAGTGTTCCAGCTTCAGAGGTTAACTAACATGGGAACATATTAATTACTATCTCAGAAGGGAGATTTGACTGTAGCTTATTGGTAGCATTTTTCGTTATATCTAAAATATTCAATATTGTAGTCTGCGCATTTGATTAGTCCGGAAATTATGTTACTCAATATCGAGCCACTGCTGGATCTGTGTCTCCGCACTATACCTCGTGTAGTTCATCTGCCTTCAGGGTCTGCTTCTTCCGACTTCTTTGCGCAGCAATTCTGTTTTTTTCCCTTCTTCGAAGGTTCTTCTTCTCGGTCCCACAGTCCTAGAGTCCAAATACCAGATGTTGCTTTACAACACGCAGTGAGAAGTGGCCCGTGCAGCAGTGCATTGCATACAGTGTAAAGAGGGGCTTTCTACTGACCTGAGGCGCCTGGTCCGTGTCGCTGCAGTTGGCTGCACTGTGAGCGAGGAACTCTGCAGACTCTAACCCAGACATGGCACACAAAATAATCAGACGTATTTTGTAAACACAGCAGTAAGCGACTGCAAAAGAAGAGGGTTCAGCGTCGCATGCTTTCATGAGGCCGGGTTTCCCATTGGAGCTGGTGGCGAGAGCGGGGACAGGTCATGTAGTGGGACAGGGGTTCAGCGCGCCGACTGCCATCGATCACCGCTCATCAAAACGCTTTCGTGGTGGTGTCATTGTAAAACTAAAAGCGGTCTTGGCAGTTTCACTTTGTCAAGAGCACTTTCTTCGTGGAAAGCGCTTGCCGAAAGTTCAGTCACGTGCCTTGGTTTATCGTTTAGGAAAGAAAGAATCTCCGAAAATCCACGCAGTCGCGCAGGCTGACCGCCCCCGGTTTAAAGGGCACTAAACCCAAAAAGGAACCAAGCGATGATCATTGCTGACCTTGCTCCACAACTTGCCAGTGGAAGCTGATTTGTTCAAGAATGCTATTGGCATGGAGCCACTAAAATTGGGTCAATTCGGAAAGAATAAGCCGGATTTAAACATTTCGATTCACCGAGAGACTTGTTTTCCTTATAAATAGGACTAAAATTGGATATAACGGCTTATACCGTTATACCCTGTATCCCACAGCGTGGAAATATAACGTTATTATTCCTGTCGTGAACTGCAAAACAGTCAAATTTGTCATTACGCATTAATACAGTGCCCCCCCCCCCCATAATGTTTGGGACAAAGACCCATTATTTATTTATTTGCCTCTGTATTCCACAATTTGAGATTTGTAATAGAAAAAAAAAATCACATTTGGTTAAAGTGCACATTGTCAGATTTTAATAAAGGTCATTTTTACACATTTTGGTTTCACCATGTAGAAATGTTTGGGATCATTGTCTTGCTGTGGAATGAACCGCTGGCTGATGAGTTTTGAGGCAATAGAAGGTAAACAAAAATGCTGGAGAAACAGCATTGAGGCTGTGAGGGTGAGCCAGCATCTCTGGAGATTAGGATAAAGGGTGGTGCAACGGCCTGGTATATCAGTCACTGAAAGTAAGCATGCAGGTACAGCAGGCAGTGAACAAAGCAAATGGCATTTTGGCCTTCATAGCAAGAGGATTTGAGTATAGGAACAGGGAGGTCCGAGTGCAGTTGTACAGGTCCTTGGTGAGACCACACCTGGAGTATTGTGTGCAGTTTTGGTCTCCTAATTTGAGCAAGGACATTTGTGCTATTGAGGGAGTGCAGCATAGGTTTACCAGGTTAATTCCCAGGATGGCAGGAATGAGATATGATGAAAGAATGGATCGACTGGGCTAAAATTCACTGGAATTTAGAAGGATGTATAGAAACATACAAAATTCTTAAGGGGTTGGACAGGCGAGATGCAGGAAAAATGTTCCCAATGTTGGGTGAGTCCAGAACCAGTAGTCACAGTTTAAGAATAAGGGGTAGGCCATTTCAGGTACTGTAGGCACAATACAGAACTCTCATTGGGGCATGCCTTACAGGCTGCTTTCAATTCCCCATCAGAATCAAGTCGAGTCTTTTTAGTCAAGTGCACAATGGCTGAGTGCCCAGTCAGCCTGGAGTTACCTGATTTCCCAGTTGCCAAACACTTTAATTTGTCTTCCCATTCCCACACTGACCTTTCTGTCCTGGGTTTCCTCCATTGTCAGAGTGAGGCCAAACGCAAATTGGATGAACAGCACCTCATATTTTGCCCATTGCACCGCTCTTCTTCCTAATCTCCAGAGATGCTGGCTCACCATCACAACCTCAATGCTGTTTCTCCAGCATTTTTGTTTACCTTCGATTTTCCAACAGTTTTTTTCTTAAACCATTCCGATAATAATCTGCCTTCTTGTTCTTGCCACCAAAGCAGATAACCTCACATTTATCCACATTATGCTGCATCTGCCATGCATCTGCCCACTCACCCAACCTATCCAAGTCACCCTGCATCCTCATAGCATCCTCCTCGCAGCTCACACTGCCACCCAGCTTGTGTCATCCACAAACTTTTAGCTATTATATTTAAACCATGGCTGGGTTCCTTTTATCATTGTTACTTTGTTGCATATATTTCATTCATTTGTTCTATATCTCTCTATACCATCTATATCTCTTGTTTCTCTTTCCCTGACTCTCATTCAGAAGGGTTTCTACCCTAAACATCACCTAATCCTTTTTCCCAGAGTTGCTCTCTGAACCACTGAGTTACTCCAGCTTTCTGTCTGCAGTTTCTTCCTACGCATAAGTTTTGTATTTAGTTTTACCTCTTCCAGGAGATTAAATTGGTCCTGTGAATAATGTACTAATGGTTTTGCACAAGTTTGCACACCGCAAGTATAGTTGTGGTGGACTGAAACGTCTCAGGGACTAAGATTTTGGAATCCCCATCCTCCAGAGGCAAACCGTTCTGTTTTAACTGTTGTGACAGCACCCTCTCCCTTGGATGCTGTTCTGATCCCTATCACTGGCTGCCAGGCCAGGAAAGGCCAATCCCCAGCATCATTAGTATAAGCCTGGTACAATTAGTTGATATTGGTTTGGACACCTGAACCTTGCCAGCCTACTCCCTATAAGAAAGAGGAAGAGGAAGGGAAGAGGAAGAGAAGAGGAAGGGAAGAGGAAGGGAAGAGGAAGAGGAAGAGGAAGGGAAGAGGAAGAGAAGAGGAAGGGAAGAGGAAGGGAAGAGCTGAGCCACTGCGACAAACCTGAGATCACCAGCGCCACTGTGTGGTCAACACAGGGCTGCTGGGAAAAAAGCCCTCGACAGCCAGCTAGTCTGCCTCTTCCTGCCCATGGACAACGAGGGACTGCACCCACACACACAGACAGGCAAAGACTCAGCTGCCAGAATAGTCCAGAGACTACCAGCACTGCCTATTCAATCCAAAGTTGAGCCACCAGGGTAAACTGGAGACTGCCAGCGCCTCCTATCGAGAAGAATGTGAACTACAGGGAGAAGCCTGAGATCGTCACACCTCCTCCTTTGAAGACCAGGACAGAGCTGCCAGGACAAGGCTGAGATTACAATGCCACTTCCCATTGTGCCCTGACATCATGGGTCAGCCCCCCATGCAGTCCTGGATTTCCCTACCACGGTAAATAAAGTATATATGTGAGTTCACCCCACCATGAGTGCCGGTGTGGTCACTGCTGAATCCAGCGTCATCCCCAACGTCACACCGTGTACAAACATCCACAATACTCTCATCTCTTCTCAATAAAAACACTTTTTGAATCACTTATTACCACTGGCTAAAGGAATGGGGGAAACTACAATCTGTTGAATGCAGCAGAATGGAAACTGTATAAGAGTTAGCAGCTGACTTCAATTACATATGGCACAAAAGGCAGTGCTTGCCCAGCTTGAGAATGGAACTCAGCGTCTAACATCCTTTAAAATTGCAACAACAAACAAATCAATCAATTTTAAAGTTTCTGATGAGAATATTAAACATTTAACAATTGTGTACGTCAGAAGAATCAAACCAGAATAATATCTTGGAGTTATCATAAGGACATAAGGAATAGGAATAGAATTAGGCCGTTCGGCCCATCAAGTCTACTCCGCCATTCAATCATGGCTGATCTATCTCTCCCTCCTAACCACATTCTCCTGCCTTCTCCCCATAACCTCTGACACCTGTACTAATCAAGAATCTATCTCTGCCTTAAAAATATCCACTGACAGCCTCTGCAGCCTTCTGTGACAAAAAAATCCACAGATTCACCACCACTCCTCATTTCTCCTCATCTCCTTCCTAAAATAATGTCCTTTAATTCTGAGGTTATGACGTCTAATCCTAGATTTCCACTAGTGGAACCACCCTCTCCACATCCACTCTATCCAAGTCTTTCACTGTTCTGTCTTCTCAATGAGCCCGCCCCCTCATTCTTCTAAACTCCTTGTACATGCATCAGGGTGGTTTCTGGGCTGGAGGGCTTGCTCTGAGGAGAATTTGGGGAGATGAGGCCTGTATTCTGCAAAGTTTAGAAGGATGAGAGATCTCATTGAAACTTACAAAGTTCCTACAGCATGGATGCTGGAAGGATATTTTCGCTGGCAAAGAAGTCTACAACCGGGCATCACAGTTTCCGTAAAAAGGGCAGAGATAAGATGGTGTAGATGGTGAGGAATCTTTGCAATTCCATACCAGACACTGATTTATTTAAACAAATCAAGGCAAATGGCAATGAAGCAGATCAGCCGTGATCTTGACAAATTATGGAGCCTACTCAAAGGGTTAAATCTCCTTCTGCTCCTACTTCTAATGTTTGTATGGGCTAAAAAAGTAGACCCTGCATAGTATTGGGAAGAGAGCATGAAGAAAGATTAGACATGAGACAGAATGAAGAAAACATACAAACTCAATAAAAATAATTGTTGGCATGCAAAAACATTTAGCAAAATCTGGGATTTTTTAAAATTGATTTTGGGGTTCTGGGCTTTGCTTGCAAGGCCAGCATTTATTTCCCAACTCTAATTGTCCTTGAGAAGGTGAGATGAGCCACCCTCTTCAACCACAGTGTTATTGGGCAGGAATTTCTAGGATTTAGATTCAGTGACGATAAGGGATTGGTGATATATTTCCAAGTCAGAATGGTGTGGGACTGTGGGACTGTGGGACTTGGGTGTTGTTCATATGAAATAAACGAGTTTGGTATCTCGATAAAAGCAAGAAATCTTGGGATTTGTCAAAGGTCATTCGGGATACAAAAAAAGCGAACGCAGCATTTATAAACTGTGTATAAATTGTTAACTATTCTACCAATAAATTAATCTAGAATTCTGTCAACTCAATAGCTTCCTTTCTTGTTCTGCTGTCACACACTACTTGCACAGTCTCAGTTCCAGTTCAGTTCATTAATCTGCAATTATGAGATATTCAAAAAGTTAAAGAATTTATTATTTTCATTTAATCCTCAACGTGTTTGCTACTGGAATTAGAAAATATTACATGTTTGAAACATTTTCTTATCTTTATTCATAATTTATGTGTAAAAATATATTTAATCTGAGGCAGGCAGCGACTGTATCAGTGTGATGTGGGCTGATGCTTTACCTACAGGTGGTGTTAATGTACTGTTAAGGCAAAGATTCATCTCCGAGGAAAACTGAGTACAGGGTTGGCCTTGTGAAGGAGCTGCCAATCCGATACAAGGCATTTAACAGCGAAATGCCTGCCCTTTACTATTGGATAGATAGTGGAGGGTCTGTGATGTTCCAAGTTTGCGGTGGTTGCCGTGCGTCTCCCCCAGCCATCTCGCCCAGTGCACGTTGACCAGCACAGTTCGCCACCCCTTGTTAGCACAGGCTCTTTGTGCAGGTGTTACCCGAAGCCCAAAGGTTTTGTGGAGGTTCTGCGTTAGGATCAGGCACGCAGTGAGTGAGTGCGAGAGGCTGTCAAGTTGGGGTGGGGGATCTGGGAGTCAGACAAAGTCTGACTGAGAAAATGGTCCCACTCATATTACGGGTTGGCTCCGCGTTTGCCCACTCGCTGGGGCAGGCGACGCCTCCTTCAAGGAGAGCGAGACGAGGTCCCGTCAGCTGGGGAGCTGCGGCCCACTCCTGAGTGAAGCCTCTAGTTTGGCTGCGGTTCAAATAGCTTCAGTTCTCATAATTATCACCGCCTGGTCACGCGGACCCGGCTCCCAACTGTGTGCCCTGACAGGTGGGACCAACCCCAGAGGTTAAAGCGACAGCATCTTTATTTAAGCCAACCCACCTCGAAAGTTTAACCAGCCTGTTCAAATCCAATCTGAACTTTCCAACCTACCCCCACACAGCACATTCTCCTCGTTTCCTTCAATCCAGGAAGGTTGTTTAGATTGGAATGTAAGTACCGTCTCAAATTGGTTGACCACACAACTTGTAATTCGTGTAAATCAAAATCGAATTTGAATGGCTGTGACTCAGGCTAATGCCTGGGATTTGATAATTGACAAGTTTGTTCCAGGCATTCTTGCGTTTTCAAGGCTGGTGCTGTATTGAGCCAATAATTTAAATAGATATAATTGTGGATTTGTGGAACCTGCTGTACGCTGTGGCCAGCTGCTGACATATTTGGATAAATTTATTTACAAATCTCATTGAAATAAATACGCAGGTCCGTACACACACAGCAGCTCAGCTGGCGAGAATGTTTATGTCGAATGACCCATGATGTGGGCACGCTTAGTTGTAATACCAAACGCTGTTGTAGGAATAGTCTGAGAGCTAATATGTGATGCATTCTGTAGAAGGCGAACAAAATTTGGCAACAAACCTAACCAACTTCTGTAGATGTATTGTTGAAAACAATTGCAGAACAGCATCACAGCATGGTTTGGGAACAGCTCCATCCAAGACCACAAGAAATTGCAGAGAATTGTGGAGGGCAGCCCAGACTATCATACAAACCAACTTCCCTTCCATAGACTCCCTCTACACTTCACACTGCTTTGGCAAGGCCACAAGCATAATCAATGATCAGTCTCACCCCAGACACTCCTCTGCCATCAGGCAAGAAGTACAGAAGTGCGAAAATGCATACCTCCACATTCAGGGACTGTTTTTACCCAGTCATTATCAGGCAACTGAACCATCCTATCATATCACCACCCAGAGAGCAGTTCTGAGCTACCATCACCTCATTGGAGACCCTCAGACTATCTTTAATCAGACTTTGCTGGACTTTATCTTGCATTAACCTTATTCCATTTATCCTGTACCTGTGTACTGTGAATGGCTCAATTGTAATAGACAATAGGTACAGGAATAGGCCATTCGGCCCTTCGAACCAGCACCGCCATTCAATGTGATCATGGCTGATCATCCACAATCAGTACCCCGTTCCTGCCCTCTCCCCATACCCCCTGACTCCACTATCTTTAAGAGCCCTATCTAGCACTCTCTTGAAAGTATCCAGAGAACTGGCCTCCACTGCCCCGAGGCAGAGAATTGCAGACTCACAACTCTCTGTGTGAAAAAGTGTTTCCTCATCTGTGCTCTAAATGGCTTGCCCCTTATTCTTAAACTGTGGCCCTGGTTCCGGACTCCCCCCAACACCGGGAACATGTTTTCTGCCTCTAGAGTGTCCAAACCCTTAATAATCTTATATGTTTCAATAAGATTCCCTCACATCCTTCTAAATTCTAGAGAATACAAGCCCAGCCGGCCCATTCTCTCAGCATATGACAGTCCCGCCATCCCGGGAATTAACCTTGTGAACCTAAGTTGCACTCCTCAATAGCAAGAATGCCATTTCTCACATTTGGAGACGAAAACTGCACACAATACTCCAGGTGTGGTCTCACTAGGGCCCTGTACAACTCTTTGCTCCTATACTCAACTCCTCTTGTTATGAAGGCCAACATGCCATTCGCTTTCTTCACTGCCTGCTGTACCTGCATGCTTACTTTCATTGACTGATGAACAAGGACCCCCAAATCCCGTTGTACTTCCCCTTTTCCCAACTTGACACCATTTAGATAATAATCAAGTATAGTCTTTACACTGGGTGGATAGTATGCAATAAAAAGCTTTTCACCGTATCTCAGTACACGTGACTATAAATAAAATAGATAGGAAAGTAAAGGGAAACGGCACCTAATGCAAGCAAATTAGGTCAGCATAAATAAGCATCATGGAAGATATGGGTTGAAGGGCCCATTTCTGTGCTGTACATTTCTAAGGTAGAGCCATAGCCAGTCATATAACATAGAAACTGGCCCTCCAGTCCAATTTGCCCACACCGACCAACATGTCCCATCTACTTGTTTCACCTGCCTGTGTTTGGCCCATATCCCTCCAAATCCTGTCTAATTGTTTTTTAAAAGTTGCAATAGTCCCTGCCTCTACTACCTCCTCTGGCAGCTCCTTCCATACACCCACCACCCTTTGTATGAAATGTTACCCCTAAAATTCCTATTAAATATTTTGCCCTTCACCTTAAACCTATGCCCTCTGGTTCTCGATTCTCCTAATCTGGGCAAGAGACTTTGTGCGTCACTCCAATCTATTCCTCTCATGATTTTATAAATCCCTCTTCCTCCTGTGCTCCAAGGAATAGAGTTCCAGCTGCTCAACCTCTTCCTATAGCTCAGATCCTCGCCTCCTGGCAACTTCCTCGTAAATCTTCTCTGCATCCTTTCCAACTTGACCACATCTATCTTGTAACATGGAGCCCAGAAATGAACACAATACTCTTTTTTTTTAAGCTTGATTTTTATTCCGTAGAGTCATAGTTTCATACAGCATGTATACAGCCCCTTTGGCCCAACTTGTCCATGACGACCAAGCTGGCCCCCACATTATTGCATTCAGCAATTATAATGAAAATCTAAATGACTGTATGCCATAGTAAATGTCAGTACGTTTACCACATCACTGAGTAGTGAATGGACAAACATAATATTAACTCATCTGGCACTACTGCTTATTTATTATTCATCCACAGTTCTGAAGCTAACGGCAAATCAAAATGTTCCAGTAATTGACCAAATCAACCCATCCCAACTCAATTAATCCTCTTTTCAATGAAGAGAAGGACATGGAAGGTAGTGGGCTCAGGATGGGGTATGTGGACATCCTAGAGTGTGTTAGTATTGGGGAGAAAGAGGTGTTATACGTTATGAGATGCCTAGAGGTTGATAAATCCCCTGGGCCAGGTATGATCTAGCCCAGGTTGCTGTAGGAAGCGAGGAGAGAGCCACAGCCCTGATGGAGGATTTTAAATCCTTGTAGCCAGGGGCAGTGTGCTTGAAGACTGCAGGATAGCTAATATTGTCCCTACAGGCTGTGGAGGCTTGCTTCAATGATAGGCAGATTATTAGAGAAAATCCTTGGATAGGATTTATGTATATTTGGACAGAGGCTGATGAATGATAGCGTAGCTTTTTGTAGGGACGTCATGTTTCACTGATTTGGTTGCGTATTTTGAAGAGGTAACTAAGAAGATTGATGTCGGTATGGACTTTGGTAAGGCATGTGGCAAGGTCCTGTATTGTAAGTAGGTTCATAATGTTGAGGTGTGTAGGATCCAAGGTGCGATGGCGAATTAGATCCTATATTGGCTTGGTGATGGGCAAAAGCTAGTGTTGGGATAGACACAAAATGCTGGAGTAACCCAGCAGGACTGGCAGCATCTCTGGAGAGAAGGAATGGGTGACGTTTCAGGTCATTTTCTTCTGACTGTCGAAGATTGATGGTAATGTCGGGAGGATGCTTTCCTGATTGGAAGTCTGACCAGAAGTGTACCACAGGAATTGGTGCCACGCTCTTTGTTGTTTGTGACTCTTTACTAATGAATTTACGTGAATATACTAGATATGATTAGTAAGTGTGCAGTTGACAAGAAAATTGGTGGTGCTATGGATAAGAAGGAAGCTTGTCTTCGGGCTATGATAGAAATGGGTCAGATGGAAAGTTTGGCAGTGCAAGGGATATACGACATTTAATCCTGACAAGTGTGAGGTGATGTATTTTGGAAAGTCAAATAGGGATAGGAGAGATATACGGTAAATATACGAGTTATACGGTAAATGGTAGGGGGATACGAAATGTTAGTAACTAGAGGGAACTTGAAGATCAAGTCCAGAGTTCACAATACTCTAAATGCAGCCTCACTTATATAACTGCAACATGACCTTCCAACTTCTATACTCAATACTCTATGACTGATGAAACAAATGCCTTTTTGACCACCCTATTTACCTATAACGCTACCTTAAAGGAACTATGTACCTGTATTCCTAGATCGCTCTGCTCTACAACACTCCCCAGAGCCCTACCATTCAGTGTAGATCCTGCCAATGTTACTTTTCAAATTGCAACACCTTGCATTTCTTAGCCCACCTGGCCAACAAATCAAAATCCTGCTGCAATGTTTGACATCTATCTCCACTATCTGCAATATTCATACCATTGGGTTAAACTGCCCAAGCAAAATATGAAGCAGCTTACAACCCAGCAGTATATTGATTTCTCTATAACTTCAAGTAACCCTTGCTTTCCCTCTCTCCCTCACCGTAGTTCTCCTAGTTTCACTGTACTCCCGATTAATTTTAGTTTGTATGCCTCAGTCACCTTCCCCTCATCCAACACTGAACCATTGTACATTTCCTTGACCGTCTGCTTTGATGTTCTTTTCGCACCTTATATGTTCTTTGTACCCTTCCATATCTCGTATCCGTCTCCCGACTCTCAGTCTGAACAAGGGTGTCAACCCGAAATGTCACACATTCCATCTCTCCAGAGATGTTGCCTGTCCCATTGAGATACTCGAGCATATTGTGTCTGTCTTTGGCATATGATATAATTGCTTTCATCAGTCAGGGCATCGAGTACAAGAGTCAGGAAATTACGTTGCAGCTTTGAGACTTTGATTTGACTGCATTGGGAGCATTGTGGCCAGTTTGTTGTCTCATTGCAGAAGTGATATGCTTTGGAGAGGGTGCGTCATGCTGCCTGGATTAGAGTGTATTAGCTGTAAGGAGAGATTGGATTGGAGTGTTGTGGACTGAAGGGAGACCTAATTAAGGCTTATAAAATTATGAAGGGTATAGATAGGAAAGATAGTCAGAACCTTTACTTTCAGGGTGGTAATAACAAGGATTAGAGGGCACAGCTTCAAGGTGAGTAGGCCAAGTTTTTTTTTTAAACAGAGATTGGTAGGTGCCTCATACATGCTGAAGGGGTGTGGTGGAGGCAGGTGCAATACTGGCATTAAAGAGGATTTTAGATACGTACATCCATGCAGAGAATGGAGAGATGTTGAACACATGCCAGCATGGACAGTGTGGGCCGAAAGGCCTGTTCCTGTGCCGTTCTATGTTCTCCTGCTTCTGTGCCCAATCACGCAGATAAAATGAACAGACTTGGCTATTTACCTCAGATACTACCGTAATCACTTGTAAATGTCCACGATTCACAACTTGTCTAACATTTATTAAAAACATAACTATATTTTATACAAATTTTACAAATTAGTGGTATTCAATATCATTCAGGATTTATTCATCAAGGTGCAATCTTCTCTTTGGATATTTGTGATTAACAGAAAATTGTGTTTTA
This sequence comes from Okamejei kenojei, assembly GCA_035221665.1. Classification (NCBI taxonomy): domain Eukaryota; kingdom Metazoa; phylum Chordata; class Chondrichthyes; order Rajiformes; family Rajidae; genus Okamejei; species Okamejei kenojei. The sequence continues at coordinate 74,805,485 of CM069138.1, read as the reverse complement.
CTCTTCTGTGAATTACGATTTCTCAACAATTTATTATCTGTCTCAAAGGGAGTGACATCTTTTTTCCCACTTGGAAAACCTTGTTCTTCATTATTTTGGAACTCCATCTCTGTATGGTTTGAGAAGACTGCCTTATTTGTCTGTGATTGTTTCATGACAGGAACAAAACTCAGAGTTTGCAAAACTCCTTCTGCTTTTTCCATAAAGGCCGGTAAATCCTTGGGGAAAACAAAAATATGGTTATTGGTGTTGTACAACATGTATTTTGTTACAGCCAAAGGAAAATACACAAATGTTAAATAATTTTTCACATCACTCTCACAGGGAAACATTGTCCAGTCTCTCAAGTAAGGAAATAATGTAGCCTCAATAACTGAAGTACTTCAACTTCTTCACAAATGGTACTAACACGAGTAACATCTGTGAGGGAGAGCATGACAAGTTAAGAGTTAAAGTGTTTAATTGTCATATGCACCAGGAAAGGAACAATGAAAATCTTACTTGCAGCACCTTAATGCAATAACACAACAAAAAATGAATGCAATAACACAAAACAAAAATTACAATAAAGTAATACCAGGTAACCAAATCATAATAGCACAAGCCAAAGTACATGGTGAAAAAAAACAAAGCCATACAAGATCACTGCCTAATGGTTGATGGGAAGAAGCTGTAGTGGAGATTGCGGTTCTTAGGCTCTTGTATTTTTTCCAATAGAAGCAGCAAGAGGAGAGTGTGGCCAGTGTGGTGTGAATCTTTGATAACATTTGCTGCCTTTCTGAGGCTGTGGTTCCTGTAGATCCTTTTGATGGTGGGGAGATCAACACCCATGATGGACCGGCCAATGTCTATCACTTTCCGCAGCCTCCTTCATTTCTGGGTGTTGGAGTTATTGAACCGGGCTGTGATACAACCAGTCAGTATGTTCACTACCGTACACCTATGGAAGGTCAATAGAATATTTGGCAACATGCTGTATCTTTTCAATCTTTATGTTGATATAAAGATGTTGATGAGCTTTCTTTTTGATTGCTTTACAAAATGTCATCCAGCATATTGTATTATACAAGCTCTTTCAAAAGAGCTCTTTGAAATTGCAATTTGTGCTAGCCAGAGACCTCTGCATATACCTATAATACCCATGATATAGCAGCAGACCTATGCCCCACCAGCACTGTACGTGTGTTATGCAGTGAAGACTTATGCCCACCACAATGGTACTCATAACATAAAGTGGGGCATTTACCTCCAGTACTACACCCATGCTTACAGTGACCGATTTGTGCCCATCAGTAAGGTACACTAGCATCCAGAGTTGAATATATAATCATATATATACACTTGGGGTCCAGAAATTCATCCGCATGACATAGTCCAAGATCCCGTTTAGGCAAAAAGTGAAGTTACTGTCAGTTTCACTAGTTATAATGGCAAACAGTGGATGTACTGATATTACTGCATCTTTTGACCCCATGTTTAATTATTTAATTCCAGTCACTAGGTGGCATTGTTTAGAGATTGCAGTGTTATTCTTGGTCCTTTAATACTACCACCTTGTGGCTAAATTTAGATACACATGTATGAAAAATATATCTGCTGACTAATAATCATGTTATTGAAAGAACTGCTTATGAATCTAAATAAATTGTAGATCCTGGCTCAGACAACCAATTAACAGACAGTTGTTTTTGGTACCTCCATTGGATGGACAGATGCATACACAAGTATAATCAGAGAAAAGTTGTATGTGGACACTTTATATTGATAATTGGAACTTTCCGTCTCGCTTTAAGATTTTTTTTCCAGAGCCTATTGAATGTGGAACATTGTGCTATTTTAATTAATCAAGAACGTTCTGGAGATGGAATACCTAGCTGGGAGAATTGAAGATAGCATGCACCATACTAGGGGGAAAGAAAGTCAGACCGAACTAAAATACTTCAAAAGCTCTTGTTGAAGCCTTACAGTAAAGAAAATTAAAATTTATGTTAAAATGTGCTAGTTTCCTCTAGATGCAACTGAAATATAGAGATTAAATGAGATTCTTACCTTCATTGCATTACTCGTATCTTGAGAAATGGTTGATGTAATTTTCATTACTTCCATCTCCTTAGATACTAATGAAAAATATACCAATTAAAATTGGCCTATGCACAAGTACCAACAATAGTTCAACAACTACAATGTACAGTTTGATGGAAACTGCTCAGCCAACCCAAGCCTCAAATACAGTCACTAAGATAACAACCTCACCCTCAATCAAAACACAATGCGCTGATTAAGAGGCGCCTGGAGGAAATGGCGAGATACATTTCAACTCAGCACCCTTCTTCAGAAAGCCAAAATGTAATCTGTCCACGCCCTTCAAGAATGCTGCCTGACCCACTGGTTCCTCCAGCACTTTGTATTTTGCTCAAGATTCCAGCATCTGCAGTTTTTTTGTGACTGCAACCTCCCTGATGTCAGCAAGATGTTAAGTTTAAGAATGGAGAATGTGGAGAGTTTAAGAATAGATCCCCCCCCCCTGACTGCAAAAATAATTGCAGAGTTGTGCCTGCCCATTCTGTTCACAGACATTGCCTGACCCACTGAGTTGATCCAGCACTTTGTTTTGCTCAAGATTCTAACATCTGCAGTTCTTTTTCACCCAGTCATTCCCTTTTCTCTGTCCCATTCAATACAAAAGTCTGAAACCACATAACATCAGATTCAGGAACAACTTATTTCTATTATCAGACTACTGAACGGTCCTCGTGCAAATTAGGGGATAGTCCCAATCTACCAACCCACCTTCATTGCAGACACTGAACCTTTTCTCTATAACATTATAATGCTGTAGAAAATATTTTCTCTTCACACTACCTGTTACACAGCTTGACTTTATTCATGTTGAATATGATTGATTTGATTGGATAGCACACAAGCAAAAGATTTTCACCGTATTTTGGTTCACAGGGCAATAATAAACCAGTACCAATAAAATGTCCATTTCCATTTCTCTTGTTAAAACAAAAAACATTTGCTAGATCGTCCAAACATCCCCGTAGCTTGATGTCAAATTTTGTTTGATAACTCTCCTGGAAACTATTTGTTGATGTTTTACCATGTTAAATACATTATAACAACTTCAGTTCCATGACAGTAGTTGGTGCTAGATGCTTACCTTGTTCTGGGTAAATCTCCATTTTCATTTGTGGATTTGCGGGTACTTGATAAAGCTTCTGCACACAATGAAATATGCATTAGGTTTATAGCAGTAAAATAACAAAATCAGTTAAAACATTTAACTTTTGAAATAACATTACTTTTTTAGCTTTTAAAGGTTGGGTAATAGTAGTCTAAGCTGCAGACTTCAATCATACTGCTAACTGTAATCAGAGGGAACCAATTTCATCACCTCTGAAAATTAGTACATAAACCAAGGTGAGTGAGCTCAACAACTCCTGTTGCATACCAATGCCTCCTCGTGTTAATGAGGTTGCTCATTAAAAAGATTGCAGATAATTGTGAAATAAATCAAAAGTTAATAAGTTTACTCAGGATGAAGATACAAATCAAACAAATGTGCACAGAAACAAGTAGAAGAGAAACGTTGCCAGCCAGAGAAAGTGAAGAGGTGCTGAAAGTTGAGTGCCGAGTTATTTCAGCACAAAGTGCTGAAATAACTCCGCAAATCAGGCAGCGTCTCAAGAGGGAATGGATAGGTGACCTTTCAGGTTGGGACCTTTATTCAAACAGATTGTCGTAGGGTAAAAAAGCTGGAAATGAGCTGGGGATGGGACAAATCCTGGCAAGCGATAGGCGAAAACAGGCGAGGCGGCAGGTTTGGTTGGCAGGTGGGTGGACAAGGCGAGAGATGAAAAGGAGACATTATGGTGTCAGATAAGGAGAGAAGCAGAGTAAAATGTAAAGCTAGGAGGGATATAGGTAGAAAGTGACAGGGATGATGAGGGAAGTGGCCAGGATAGTGGGAGAAGTGGGTGTGCACAGGAATGGGGGGGGGGGGAGAGAGGAGAGGTGTCCCTGAAATAGGAGAATTCAATGTTAATATCATTGAGTTGTAACGTGTAGGAAGGAACTGCAGATGCTGGTCTAAACTGTACACACAAAAAGCTGGAGTAACTCAGCGGGCAAAAAGCTGGAGTAACTCAGCAGGGTACTCCAGCTTTTTGCGTCCATCTTCATTGAGTTGTAAGTTACCCAACCAGAATGTGGCAAACTGTGCCTCCACTTTGCCTATAGCATCATTCCACCAAGGAAGCAGGCTCAGGCCTCCTCCATTGCCCGAGAGAGGCCATGTGCAAACTGGAGGAACTGCACCTCATATTCCACCTGGATAGCCTACAATCCAACACTGAATGCTCCAAATTTAAGTAACAATCCCCCCTCCCCTTTTACTATGGCTTTCCCAATATGATCTGCTCCCATTTCTCCCACAATCTCACCCCCTTTTCCCCAACCCCATCTATCTATAATCATTCCCTCTGACTTTACATTTTACTCCTCTTCTCTCTTTATTGGACTCATTTCCATCTCTAGCCTTTGTCCACCTGTCTGCTAATCAAACCCCCCTCCCTCAACTGTATTCACCTAACACTTGCCAGGCGCTGTCCTGCCCCCACTTTTCCAGCTGTCTCCCTCCCACCACAATCAGTCGGAAGAAGGGACCCTATCCATTCCTCCAAAAATGCTGCCTAACCCAATACCTCAGGTATTTTGGGCTTTCCTTAAAATTCTAGCATTGACAGTTTCTCCTGTCTTCAAAGACGCAACTGGCTTACACTCAAACTCAGGATTTAAAAAAAAAAGAAACTGTATTACAACGTTAGTTTCATTCTTGAATCAGCCCAAGTTTTGAATCAAAACCTTTTTTACAAATTTTTTTGAAATTGAGAATCTTATATACGATGCAAGATTTTTGTTGAGAAAGATGAAATACAAAGAATGTGTAAGCAATAGCAAAGTTCATGACAACTGAAGCTAAACATCACGTGACTAAGTCTAAGTATGGTCAAATGGTTACAGCATAATTTTTTTCCCCCAAAGCCTGGCTTAAAAATAATTCTTCAGCATCAACCACAGGAAGTTTTACAAATGTTAAAAATTCTTGAATCCACTGTGGTTTGATTTTGAAAGCATTAAGGCCGTTATGTTTATATTTGCAAGATACTGAAGTGCTACCTGCCATGCAGCTTTCTCACTTATAGTGATCGATTCCTATCCAGGGTCTGCACACACTGATCTGCTGGTGTGCTCCTTCCGTTATCGCTGCATCTCCTCCCTCTGAACCAGGTTTAGCAATGGTTCTTAGTGATCTACTTTAGAATTAATTGGTACATAAACTAATGCTCTTTTTAAAGATAGTTTCTACACGTTTGTGAAATAGCACTTTGGTTTAAACCTGCTGCATACAGAGGGAGGTACATGATGCTGCAGGTAGTTTTGTTGTCTCACAGCTTCAGTGTGCCAAAGACAATCTTGACCTCAGATGCAGTATGTGTGGGATTACATATACTCACTATGACCATCTGGTTTTCACCCAGGTGTTCAGCTTTCTTCCCACAGCCCAACAATTTGTTTTTTTTTTTGTTTAATGGGCTAACAGAAAATACTTAGCAGTGGTAGCTCTTGGGAGAGTGTTAATGAACACATGAGAGAATAGGTTTTATGGAAATAAATGGAGGAATTAAATTTGAGACCTAGCATAGACTCGATATACCAAACTACCTCAGTGTTATAGGAAGTACGATATTTTAATTATGCAAAAGTACAGACAATATCAATTGCGCTGATGGAAATAGTATTTAATTTGAAATGGAGTAAATAGCAAGATTATTCCAATGTCCCATTTTGCAGTATTTTTTTTAATTCCTTTCATTGATGTTTCTGACCTATTGAGTGAGAGCATCTTCCTTCTTTCTACTGTAACACAAGATAAACAAACAGAAGTAGTCAGTTAACACTTAACCCACATCCCTCGATTCCATTAATAGAGAAAAACCTATCGATCTCCACCTATGATTTACTCAGTGACAGAGCCTTCATCAGCTGTCTTTGGTTGAGAATTCAAAAGAATCATTACCATTTGTGTGGGGAAAAAAGGTGTCCTTTATGGTGAGCTTGTTATTTTGAGTGCGCCCTGGATTTGAGGCACCCAAGCCAAGAGAATAGCTCTGTGCTGAGCTTGTCTATGTTTTACAAAATTTCACTACTTCAAAACTATGACCTCTTAAACCTCTCTGCTCTTGAGAGCATAGTCATTGGTTACTTCAACACTGATCAAAGACGGTATTCCAGTTAATCTGAATTCCCTTTCATCCTAATCCATAGTCAGCAGAGCTAAAAATGAGGCATATTATGCAACAAACTTACGGACAGACCAATTGAAATAAATTGGAATGCAAAAGATACTAAACAGGAAAAAACATACCAACAATTCCCTTTCTGCTTTCATGGTTTTAGCAAGATGTCCAACAATCTTTCTGGGGAACTGTTTACGCTTTGAGGACGTCTCCGTAATACATTCACCCAAATCGTCATCTAAATTCTTTATGTCATTTCCTAAAAATAAAATTATATCAGGATATTTAGTACAAATTGAAATCTTTAGCCAGATTTTAACAACACTAAGATATATGAGAGATATACAGGCTTTAGTGACAAGGTGGAAACAGGCCTATGGCCCAACTTGTCCATGCCAACCGAGATGTCCCTCTATGATTAAGAAAGAACTACAGATGCTGGTTTAAATCAAAGGTAGACACAAATTGCTGGAATAACTCAGTGGGACTCGGGAGAGAAGGCATGGGTGATGTATCGAGTCGAGACCCTTCTTCAGGCTGTTGTTAGGGGAGTGGGCGAGACAGAGATAGAATGTAGTCGGAGACAGTAAGACTGGTGGGAGAACTGGGAAGCGGGAGGGGATGGAGAGGGAAAGCAAGGGCTATTTGAAGTTAGAGAAATCAATGTTCATACTGCTCGGGTATAAGCTACCCAAGCAAAATACGAGGTGCTGTTCCTACATCTTCTCCGCACTCTTTCCAGCTAAACAATATCCTTCCTACTGCAGGATGACCAAAACTGAACACAATACTCCAAATGTGGCCTCTCCAACATCTTGTATAACTGTAACAAAACATCCTAACATCTATAGTCATTACCGTCTGATGAAGGCCAATACCATCTTATCTACCTGACGCCACTGTCAGGGAAATATGTACCTGCACTCCTAGATTCCTCTGCTGTACAACACTCCCCAGGAGTGAACCTCCCATTTACTGTGAAGGACCTCCCCTGCTTTGACTTCCCAAAATGCAACACCCTGCACTTACCATAAATCACTTCTCGGCCCACTTGCCCCACTGATCAAGAACTTGCTGCAATTTTTATAACCATCTTCACTATCCACTATATCAACCACTTTGGTGTCATCTGCATATTTCCTAATCATGCCTTGTACATTTTTGTTGATATGATCTGGATTTTTATTGTAGTAAAGTTCATCGAGGATAAATCTACAAGGTTTCTTCAAAATAATGCCACAGAATCTTTACCACCTACAGTGAGAAAAATCCCAGTCTACGCAAGCTCCCCTTGTAACTAAAGCACTCCATGCCAGGCAACATCCCAGTGAAGATACAAGGAATTGCAGATGATTAAATCTTGAGCAAAATACAAAGTTCTGGAGGAACTGGAGGGAATGGACATTTACTTTCAGGTGCCCCTTGTTTTTGTAATTGAGGACTGAACGGGATATCTAGGCTGTTTTATCCCAGCTGAGAAATGCTTTCAAATATATTTCAAGTATTAGTTCAAATTATGGTTATCCTGGCAATGGAAATCAATTACTATAAATTTAAAGCTTTAGCTCAATGTTATTCGTTTGCAGGTTTAAATAAACTTCCGTATTTATTTGATCAAGTTATCTTAGTAAATAACCCTCCATGTGTTTGAGATAGGTAGCAGTTGCAATAAACTAGACTACAATAACCAAACTTCATTGTGCTATAATTAAAGAGATAACACACTCAAAATTTAAGAATGGTTATACAAAACTACATTGTCCATTTTTAAGCAACATGAAGACGAGTTGGACAACTCGTAACATCACACTTAGGGTTCCACATCTACTTTATCACTTCAATTTCCGATAATGACCAAGATAATCCAAAAAAGGATGGAATCTATGCTGCTCCATACCATATCTCAGTTCATCTTCCTCCGAGACTTCATGCCATAACATTCCATTGATAAGGATATTCTCTTGTACAGCAGTTTTAAATATCTGCAAGACATGTCAAGTTTAAAAAAAAATTAAATGTACGGAAAATTAATTTGAAAATATTAGAAATAAAGTAAATTATTGAGAACCCCTACATCCCCATTCTCATTGCCACTGCCCCTCCTGCACACCCAAACCCACCTCTTCCTCACCCAAACCTCTCCTCCTCACCCACACCTCTCTCCTCTCCCTTAAACTTCTCCTTTCTGGCACACACATCTGTGTTCCTCCACCCTCTTACTGCCCCTCCCCACTAACATCCTTTGCAGCCCCTCCTGTCTCCTCCCCTCCAACAACCCATCTCAATACTACCCATCCCTTAAAAACACACCAGTCGCAACCCTCTCCCTACCAACCCTCACTACTCCCCACCTCAGTCTCTCATCACCCTATCCATCTCCAGCCCAACCAACACCCAATACCCCACCATAACCCCCATACATCCAACCCTACCCCCCATAATCTCCACTCAATACCTTTCCGCTCAACCCAACACCCCCATCCTCCCTACAGTGACCCTCACAGTCCATCCCTCCCCCTCCACCCCCATCCCAACCCTCCCTACATTCCCCCTCCCGTAGTGACCCCGGCCCTCAGCCTCCATCCAAGACCCCCCACCCCATTGGTAACTCCAACCCTCCCCCATCCCTTTATTACCCCCTCCCCGTAACATATCCCCTCACTATCTCCCTGATCCCTCACCCCCCCATCCATCCCTTACCCCCCCATATTCCCTCACTATCTCCCCCATCCCCCCACATCCATCCCTCACCCCCCATCCATCCCTAACCCCCCATCCCTCCATCCATCCCTCACCCCCCCATCCCCATCCCTCACCCCACCCCATCCATCCCTCCACCCCCCCATCCATCCCCTCACCCCACCCCCCCATCCATCCATCCCTCACCCCACCCATCCATCCCTCACCCCCCCCCCACCCATCCATCCCTCACCCCCCCCCCATCACCCTCATCCCTCCACCCTCACCCCACCCATCCCTCACCCACCATCCCTCACCCCCCCCCATCCCCATCCCTCACCCCCCACCCCCCCCCATCCCTCACCCCCACCCACCCCTCACCCCCCCCCATCCCTCACCCCCCCCCTCACCCCACCCCACCCCCCCATCCATCCCTCACCCCCCCCCATCCATCCCTCACCCCCCCCCATCCATCCCTCACCCCCCCCCCCCATCCCCTCACCCCCCCACCATCCCTCACCCCCCCCCATCCATCCCTCACCCCCCCCCCACCCATCCCTCACCCCCCCCCCCACCCTCCACCCCATCCATCCCTCATCCCCCCCCCCCATCCATCCACCCTCATCCCCCCCCCCACCCATCCATCCCTCACCCCCCCCATCCATCCCTCACCCCCCCACCCATCCATCCCTCACCCCATCACCCCCCCACATCCATCCCTCACCCCCCACCCATCCATCCCTCACCCCCCCCCCATCCATCCTCCCTCACCCCCCCCATCCATCCCTCACCCCCCCCATCCATCCCTCACCCCCCCCATCCATCCCTCACCCCCCCCATCCATCCCTCACCCCCCCATCCATCCCTCACCCCCCCCATCCATCCCTCACCCCCCCCATCCATCCCTCACCCCCCCCCATCCATCCCTCATCCCCCCCCCATCCATCCCTCACCCCCCCCCATCCATCCCACCACCCCCCCCATCCATCCCTCACCCCCCCCATCCATCCCTCACCCCCCCCATCCATCCCTCACCCCCCCATCCATCCCTCACCCCCCCATCCATCCCTCACCCCCCTCACCCCCCCCATCCATCCCTCACCCCACCCTTCAGCTCCTCACTCCCCATCCCTCCCTTCATCTCTCGCCCCCACCCTTCACTCTCCAGCTCCTCGCTCACCCCTCCCTCCCCATCAACCTTCATCTTCCCCCATCCACCCCTCCCTTCACCCCGCCCCGCTCACCCTGCGCGCCTCGTCCCGCTGCCGCTCCCCCTGCAGCCGGTCACACAGCGACTCGGCCACGCGCTCCAGCGCCTCCAGCAGCGGGCGCCGCGAGCAGCAGCGGACTCGCGCTCCGGGCATCGCCGTCGCCGTCGCCGTCGCCACCAACTGCCGGGCGGGCGCGAGCGGGCGGGCGGGCGGCGCTTTGACCCCTCCCCCCCCCAACGGGCCGTCAACCGCCCGCCCGCCGAGCGCAACCCTGGACCATCCCGGGGAGAAACACCAGGCCGAGCACCAGTTCCACCGGAACTGTGGTCCACTAACGTCGCGAGGGGGAATATATATATATATATATATATATCCGCAATTAAATCATTATTAGAGTTCGACTTGGTATTTTTCGAGGAATGTAAATCAATTTTTTTCAATGTTCGGAAGATTTTAAAATACAGGGTGGAGATAGCCAAATCCCAAAGGGAAGTTGCGTTCGGCTAATGCCGAAAGGTGCATCCTGCTGTAGTCCGGGCGGCATGAGCGGCTTTGTCGACTGTCACTGTCACTTGGCGGCGCCGGATTTCCAAACAGTAAGAACTCGGGTTCCGGGCCGTCCTATTCGCCGCTATAGCAAATGCCCTCTTCAAATGTGAAATGTTACAGTGTAGTATATCAGGTCTGCGCTTCCTGGCGGAGATGCACCATTCCTGGTCTTTGTTGGAGAAAGGGTTCCGGGCTGATCCCGTCCCCGGGCATGATTTTGCATTGATGGAAGGAAAACAAAAATGTCAATGTTCTCATTAACAATTACAGTATTAAAAAAAAACGTTTGCAATCTTCTCAGGAAGGGCCCCAGCGATGAGGGTAATTGACTTCTAGAGTGGAGGATGTGTATGAATAACAATTAGACAGGACTACATTAAGTTGCTCGCACTGTCACTTATTTCCCCCCAAATATTATGATCTGAATTTGACATTCATGAATTCACTATACTAATCAACTAAATTCATTCACTTACAATATTTCAACATCACTAATGTTTCATACCCAAATATTAAATCAGGTGAAGCAGCGATTCACCTGCACTTCTTCCAGCCTCATCTACTGCATTCAGTGTTTACAATGCTGCCAACTGTGCATTGAAGAAACCAAACAGATTTGTGCAGTGCCTGCATTCATTTCAAAGCAGTGACCCTCGGCTTCTGGTTGCCTTACTTTTAATTTACCATCCTTCTCCAACGTTGTCCTCTCTGTACATGACCTCCTGCACTGTAAAAAGAGATCCAACAAGGTTGAGAAAAAACAGCATATTTTTAAGGGTTGGGCCCTGCTTCTGATTGATTCAGTCCCGACCCAAATCAACCTAAAACGTCACTTATTCATGCTCTCCATAGATGCTGCTTGTCCCACCGAGTAAACCAGCATCTGCAGTTTCTTATTTCTACTATTTTTTAATATGGACATGTTGCAGCCTGTAGGACTCAATATTGAATTCTATAACTTTAGATAACAATCTGTCTTTTTGTTTGTATCAGAACTGTATGTTGTGCTTGGCATTTCTCTCCCATTCCCTCTGTTTTGCTATCATTTGTATATTCTGGCCTGCTCAGGGCTTCACAGTAGGCCAGTCTATACAACATCACTCAGACTTCATCACATTACCAACACATCACACAGCGAAGAACCTTAACTGTCCATCCTGTGGCTACATCGTTTCACCCTACTGCCAGGGTCTCCTCTGTTTCACCCATCACCATTCCCCATCTTCAGCTGTTTGGGCCAACTTACTCAGTTCTGATAAAGGGTCATCAACTGAAACAATAACTGTTCTCCCATTTCATACTTGCTGCTTTATTGACTTGAGTTCTCCCAGCATTTCTGTTTTTGTTTCAAATTTCCAGCATGTTTAGGTAATCACTTGAAGGTGAAGGAAACAAATAATTGTCAGAGCTGCTGCCAAAGAATCACAAGAAACTGCAGATGCTGGAACTTTGTGCAAAAAAACAAAGTGCTGGAGGAAGTCAGCATGTGTGGAGGGGAAATGGGCAGATGATGTTTTGGGTTGGGACTGTTCAGACTGATAGTGGGAGGGGTACCATCTAGAATAGAGAGATAGGGTTGGGGCAAAGCCTGGCAAGTGTTCGGGAGGATACAGGTGAAATGGGGGTGATTGGTAAATGGATGGAGATAATGACAAAGGCTGGAGGTGAAAGGAGACACAGGAAAGAAGATGAGTGAAATTAAAGCATTTGGAGAGATATGGGTAGAAAGGGACAAGGACAAGGAGATATGAGTAGATAGGGACAGAGGGTAAAGAGGGGTTATGAAAGGGAAATGAGGAACTGGGAGGGGTGGGAAATGCATGTGAGGAGGGGTAAGGAATAGGGTGATGGGTGGTGGTAGAAATGTGTGTGCACGTGGAGAAGGGGAGTAGGGAGGTATTACTTTAATTTGGACAATTCAGTGTTCACACTGTTTGGTTTTAAGCTACCCAAGTGGAATAAAAGGTGCTGTTCTTCTAGTTTGCATGTGGCCTCACTTTGGAAGTGGAGGAGGCCAAGGACAAGAAGGTCTGAATGGGAAGGGGAGTTAAAATGATTTGCAACCAAGAGCTGCTGCAGGCCTTGGCACTATCGCTACCCATCTGCCCATCCCTTCCCTTCACCTGTATCCACCTAGCACTTGCCAGGCTTTGCCCCAGCCATACCTTTCTTTTACAACTTTCTTTCTCTATCAGACTGAAGAAGGATCCTGGCTTGAAATGTCGGCTCTCCATTTCCCTCCACAGATGCTCTCTGACCCGCAGAGTTCCTCCAGTAATTTGTTTATTTGCTGATGCTAGTGAGTGTGGCCTCATTGATTCTAGACCACGAGACCAGTTCAAAACTAGTCGCAGGTGTTGATCAATCTGCGGACAGACAATGGATTGGTGCTAAAGATGGCAACATTATCAATGCACTAAGGTAGACAAAAATGCTGGAGAATCTCAGCAGGTGAGGCAGCATCTATGGAGCGAAGGAATAAGTGATGTTTCGGGTCGAGACCCTTCTTCAATGCACTAGATGACTTTGGCTACACTAACTTGCTGCCTGGAAATGAATATCCATGCATACTCTACTACAGACTGATGCATTCTATCTACACAGATATGTTCCCCACATTCTCTTGTGAATCCTTCTGCAAAAGAAGTCCTCCCCAATCCTCCTCCTCTCAGTCACATTTTCATAGCTCTCACCTTCAAACCAGCCTACCCCTATCCAGTCGCTCCAAGATAACCTCTACAATGAAACTTCCTTTAAAGGTTTTAGAATTTTGAAGAAAAAATATTTTTAAAATCAGTGCCCTAACCTGATAATAGCTTTATAGATAAATGTGTTAGCTGGTTGTACCTTTGAGACATTTAGACCAGAAAGCTCAAGACGTTGGTGAGGCCGCATTTAAAGTATTGTGTTCAGTTCAGGGCACCAAGTTCTTAGAAAGATGTTGTCAAGCTGGAAAGGGTACAGAGAAGAGTTACAAGGATATTGCCAGGGCTAGTCTCAGGTTGAGTCGGCTGGGAATTTATTCCTTAGAGCGCAGGAGGATGAGGGGTGATCTTATTGAGGTAAAAAATCATGAGAGGAATAGATCGGGTAGATGCACAGAGTCTCTTGCCCAGAGTAGGTGAATCAAGGACTAGAGGACATAGGTTTAAGGTGAAGTGGAAAAGATTTAATAGGAATCTGAGGAGTAACTTTTTCACACAAAAGGTGGTGGGTGTATGGAACAAGCTGCCAGAGGAGGTAGTTGAGGCAGGGACTATCCCAACATTTTAGAAACAGTTAGCCAGGTACATGGATAGGACGGGTTTGGAGAGATATGGACCAAATGTGGGCAGTTGTGACTAGTGTAGCTGGGACATGTTGGCCGGTGTGGGTAAGTCGGGTCGAATGGCCTGTTTTCACACTGTATCACTATGACTATTTTATGCCAAAATTGTGAATCATATTTGACAGATTCAACTCTTTACACTTAAGAAATAATAATTAACTACTAATTACTAGCTATTAATTAAAATCCAGAGGTCATTGGTGAATATTGCATGGAGGTATTTGTAGAATCAAGGTTACGTGTGAATATTTGCACAATGAATAGCATGATGGTTATATAGTAAACCCTCATTATATAGGCCCATAAGGGGTTGGTGTCCGTTATTGCCGAGTGTCCGTTACAACCGAGTAACGGATAATTGAGTAATAATCATTGTATATGTAGTTCCAAACAAAGAAATGCAGATGCTGGTTAATATAAAAAAGGACACAAAGTGCTGGATTAACTCAGCAGGCCAGGCAGCATCTCTGGAAAACGTGGCTTGGTGACATTTCGGGTAAAGACCCTTCTTCAGACTCTCGGTCTAGAAATGGGCCTGGAATCCAGGTGGGTTGAGGCGAGGAATGATGGAGTCATTGTAGCTGGAGTGCAGGTAAGAGTCAGCAGTGGCGATGGTGGCGGTACTGGGACAACATGGTCCAAATTTCCTTGTGAGTATAAGGAACCTTGTGAGTAACTGATGTGGAAATTACATCAAAGGCACGTGTCTGGTTTACTTTTTGGAGGGAAAGGATCTGGTAAAAAAAAGTAAAAAGAGAGGCACTAGAAGAAAAGAATCCAGTGATAGAAGTGATAGTTAATGCGAATCATCAAAAAACATTAAGGATTATTTCTGAACTTTATCATAGTTTAATAGAATGTCAAGCTAAAACTACATTTTATGTAAAATTTAAGTGAAAAAAGGAATTGAACATCACAATCTCAGAAGAAGAATGGCATCATATGTGTGTAACACTACAGACATCCACTAATTCACAAAAATTGAGAGAGTTTAATTGGAAAAATTTGATTTGTTTCTTTATTACGCCTAACATAAAAAGCAAGCAAATTCTAAGGCAGCAAACATGCTGGAGGCAATGTGGCCAAACAGACGCAAATCATGCACATATCTGAGTGAATTCAGAATTAAAGGAGGTATTAGGATATATAGTCTCCAAGAAGTGTTCCATTTTATACCTGGCTAATATAACTACAGTGGTGCTGAAGGAAGATCATTACTTGGTTAAAATCCTACTCACAGCTGGCAGAAAGGCCATTACAAGAAACTGGCTTGCAGCGGACACACCCAGATTTAGACAATGGTTAGACATAGTACAGGAAATATTTGTCATGGAGAAAATGACATATTCTCTAAGAGTGAAAGAAGACGAGTTTAACAGAAAATTGGAAAAATGGATTAGGTATAGAAATAAAGACATCGACACTGTATAATTTTATTAACAATAATGTGTTATTGGAAAATGTTTTTATAAGAAAATAGTTCTGTATACTGCATCATTAATTGTAAACTGAACCCCCCGCTACACTGTTGTACGTTTCACTGCATTGTTGTATGTTTCGTTGTTATATTTGTGTTTTATTTGTGTATACATAAAAGCAATAAAGACTAAAGTGAAAAAAAAAAGAAAGGATCTAGTCAGTGTAACTTTTTACTTTAATCCTCATTTCCAAATGCTAGAACACTAGAGGGCATCATTGGCACATATTCCTGTGGCTAATCAAGATTTGAATGATAAAGGGCTGTGAGTTTCTCATCATTAATATCTTCTACTGATCACAATATTTAATTGCGAAATTGGTCCACAAAGCAACTTGTACTGTTTGTGTAAAGAAACATTTGTTAATTTTACAGTATTTCCTACTGCTCCTTTCCCTACAAACCAGAAATTATTATAGACACAAAAATCTGGAGTAACTCAGCGGGTCAGACAGCATCGCTGGAGAAAAGGAATAGGTGACGTTTAGGGTTGAGACCCTCTTCAGACTCAACCCAAAATGTCACCTATTCCTTTTCTCCAGAGATGTTGTCTGACCCGCTAAGTTACTCCAGCTTTTTGTGTCTATCTTCAGTTTAAACCAGCATCTGGAGTTCCTTCCTACACATCCTGAAATTATTATTTCTAGTTTATTTTATTCATCATGTGTTACTTTATTAGGGTTAACCATTTTATATCATTTGCATCATACCACTTTGCTGAAGTATTCATTCTAGATTTTTCACGTGATAATTAGTATTAAATGTTGCTTTTCTCTGCCCTGAATGGGTGGTGCTCCAGGAACCTAGGGCAAACTACAGACATGACCAATCAGTGTACACCTTTTGTGTTGTTCTTAATACACATTGATCTTAGTTCTAAAGGACATATTTATCTTTCTAATCATCAATTTGGAATGTTAACCTGAAAGGTTTACAAGACAAGACAAGCAATTTATTTTAAAGCCTCTAAAACTATGTTAACTATTATTATTTGATTTATACAAAAGAAAAATTCCATAGATGCAGGATTGTGAAATAAAAGCAGAAATAAAGGAAATGTTGGGAAATGTAGTTGGTCTGCATTTATCAAAATGGCCACTTACCCCATTGAAATTAGAACAATGCTTGGCAGTATTTATGTAATTTTTAATACCCACAGAATAATTTTCAGTTGGCATCTATCCTGGCACTTGGTCACAATCTTCATATTGTGAATATTAACTTTGCAAAATATTGCATTAATAAATAAAGACAGCAATACATGTATCTACAACATGGGTGTCTCCTTTTAAACCTACCGCCTGAATAGAGTGATAAAATGCAGTAATTTGAGTCAATTTGGTTTATTCT
This sequence comes from Okamejei kenojei, assembly GCA_035221665.1. Taxonomy (NCBI): domain Eukaryota; kingdom Metazoa; phylum Chordata; class Chondrichthyes; order Rajiformes; family Rajidae; genus Okamejei; species Okamejei kenojei. The sequence goes on along the minus strand of CM069138.1, from coordinate 74,788,589 downwards.
CACTTCTGAAACAGGATTGTGAGCTCAAGCATCATGATGTAGTGGAGCACGTGATTCAGATTAACAATTAAGTACAGTTTTTTTTAGGGTAGTGTTTTTTGTTTAAGATGATGCTTTAAATCACGAGGCATAAGTAGATACACAGGGAAGAAGAACAGAATTGTTTTGGCATCAGAGTATTCTGCCTCCAGTGAAAGATTTACAATAAGTAAATTCATTGGCCTAGAAATTCTGTCAGGTGATATAATGTTTTTATATGCAATGTGAATATTATAATCAGCAGAAATTGTTAGATACATTATGTGCTAGTGATGTAATATCATATTACTGAATCAGATATTCTGTACATTGGATGTGCCCCTGTATGTGGTTTGTGGAGGTTATTAGGAATATATAGCAATGCAAATGGTGTAACGTAAAGAGTTCAGCTTCTCCTACATTAAAGATCCAACTCTTCTGGCTGGGATTCTGAGGTGTCTAACATCCTCCATTGTTACCGATTGCCATGAACATCACTGCCTTCCTCTCCTTTACAATTCCCTGCCCAATTCCCAGCTAATATCTTCAAATCCTCGGTATTGTCATCCAAACCCCCTTATCATGTCATCTCTACACCTGTCATCTCCCCGAACACTTCATCTTCCAACACAATCATCTTCCTGAGTGATCTCCCTATTCATCACCCACGTCCCTCTGTAACTTACACTCGCATCCCCAGAGCATCACCACGTTCCTCCTTTTAATCATCTTCTCAACATTCTCAACCCCACCATCCCAAATAAACCACTGCCACAATTGCTTTCCCCAATACTGCTGTTCTCTTTCTGTCACCTCCACCCTCCCAGGAACTCCGTCCTCTGAACTCCAAATCAGGCTCCCAACTGACACGTGTGTAAACATGTATAACCAATTATTGTGTGTGTGTGGCATGGACCATGGGCAGCAAGAAAACAATTTACAGAACTCATAAGGAGCAGGGACTCATGCATTGTTCATCTAATGCTTACTTTTACATTTTGTACAATGTGTCGTCCCTTCTTTAATCTCTTTATTTATTGTCTGTGGTCCTTGCTAGCTGAATATAGATATTGACTGATGTTTTCTCCCAAAACAACAGAAGTAAAACATATTTTGTTGTTAATATATGAAGACCATTGTTATTAGTAATTGACATTATTTTATGTTTGATCAACTTTCTTTATTTAACTAACTTCAGTCACTTTTATGTTGTGGATACCATTACTGATCATGTTGCTTTTATTTTAGGATATTGATGAAGTGATAGAGGAGTCTAAGAAGGTAAGTCCTAATGTATTTCAATGGATCATTTGTTAGATTAAATAAAATACATAACTGAATGTTTGTAAATGACTAAGATTTACTTATTTACAGCTATGCTTTGAGGAACAAGTAATCCTAAATTGTCGTGCCAGTTATTAGAGTTATTGATACTTGTCAGAAATTGTTCTCCCTCTTTCTGGGATCAAAACTTTTTTGCAAAATAAGATTAAAATTAATTTACATGTACATATATCTGAAAATGTTCCAGGCATATGTTAGGTTAATTGACTAATGTAAATTACCCCTAGTATAGTTTGGAGGTGGGGGAATCTGGGTGGAAGGAAAGAGAGTTCTATGAGGAAATGAGAAGAATAGGATTGATGGGAATGTTCAAGCATCCAACATCATCTTAATGTACTTTTTGTGTCTATCTTAATGGGCCAAGTAGCCACCTCCTGTGTCATGAGATAATATAATTTTGATTCAACACAAAAAATCTTCAAGAGAGGACATTTTTGTTGCATTAGGGTCAACATTTTTAGTACGAAAAGTTTGATGGGACTGCAACTGCATGTCTCCGCTTAAGTGCAGTTTGCCCCTGTTTCACGGGCAGTCTGTGGTACAATACGCAATGCAGTAAACTGCCACTCCTGCTGATCTGGAGAAAGTTGAGAAACCGTGTGAGCTGCAATGTTACATTCCTGTTAAATGTTTGGCCTTTTAATTGGAATGTCCCATATTAGACTGCATGACCCCAGATATTGGTGATGTGATTTGTCTTTCTCACAGACTGGAATCCTAGCTCTTGTGGCGGTAGCAGAGCATGCTGGAGAATTTGAAAGACTAATAGAGCTTTCAAACAAGTATGTATGTCATACCTATTACACGTTAATATGTAAAATATCAAATCCTAACTTTGCTCTCATTCAGGGGATAAAAGTACCATGTAATTGGGCACTGAATAACAAAGTTCATGTATGTTTCAATACTTGGGCCATGCCGAGATGGCTGACACCAACTCAGATTTAGCGATGATCAACATAAAAACAGAAGAATCAGAAACAGAAATCATCCATGTAGACCCTTACACCAGCTCCACCATTCAATAAAGTTATGACTGATCTTAAATTCAATGTCACACTGCTGTACATAAACCAATGTCCCTTGATCCCTTTAATATCTAAAAATTGGGATTCTCTTGAATATACTTTGATGTAAGGCTTATTAGACTGCAGTTCCCCGACTTGTCTTTGCATACCTTCATAAATAAGTACCCAAACATGAAGCATCTTCCAGCCTTCCAGTAATCTGTAAGTTCCATTCAGGTTCCACACCATGGTGACTTGGAAATATATTGCAGAACAATACTAATTGCAGAACATGCATGGGATATCCACATTTCAAAAGAAAATTGCATGGAAATTATTTGAACGTTTTCTGAAATTTTGCATAGCATAAATCAATGCATTTTAAAAGAGGAAACCAGTCGATTTCCTGAAACAGACTCAAGTGTTTTAAGTTAATTTGAATTTAAGATTTTTTTTTTCCCCTGTGGCTAACAAAGATGCAAAAATCTCTGCCAAGGCCACAGCAATCTTCTCCTCCCCTCTCACAGTGTCTTGGATATACTTGGTCAGGCCTGGGATTTATTCACCTCCTTTGAAATCGTGATATGCTTCAGGATATCATTGTTTTCTTCCAAGAACTCACTAGCTTCCAGGTCTTTCTTCACATTAAATTCAGATGATAATATTGATTGATGTGATTGATTGATATAAAGACATAAACCCCTGTCTCACGGTGCGAGTCGACCGACGACTGACCTCGAGTTTTCACTCGCGGTAATCACGTACAATTAACGTAGCGGGAACGTCGGAACTCGCGCGCGCAACTTAGCGACTCGTGGCGCTAACGGCAGGTACCCGTGAAACTTGTTAACTCTTGAAAAAATTCAAACATGTTTGAGGTTTTCCACGAGTCAAATTTACTGTTCAAGTTAAAAATTGAAACATATAAACTCGTTTTAATAACGTAGTGGCCCGTGCGTTTACCTTAGTGATTCGTGAGTCTACCGTGGGCACTCTTTAACTCAGCGGGCAGGCAGCATCTCTGGAGAGAAGGAATGGGTGACGGGATGATGTTTCCAAATTTCTCTAGCACCATATGTTCACTTTTTATCAACCAGCATCTGCCCTTTCTTGTGTATAACATTATTTGTATCCGTGGCAGTTGATTGTCGCTCCCTTCAGATTCCCAGGGGGTCGGGACGGGACTGGAGTTGGGAGGGAAAGTAGCGGGGGGGGGGGGGGGTGAGGAGGGGAGGGGGGGCGTTAGGGTGACTTAGTACGGGAGACAAGTGTACTGACAGTGTGAGCAGACACTTTGGTAGTGATTGCCCATGGGGTTCACTGTCGAGGACTTCATAATGCAGAGAGCGATTAACCCTGGAAAGGGGGGAGACCTCTCTCTGAGTTGGACCCAGGAAACTGGATTTTCTGGAGGTTATTAACGACAGATAAATGGATGGGAAGGGTTTAGAGGGCTATGGGCCAAATGCAGGCAAATAAGACTACCCCAAGACACCAAATTGGACGGCACGGCCAAGCTGGGCCGAAGGACCTGTTTCCGTGTTGTACAGCACCATGACTAAGGCCTATCCAGTGGGATTGACATATTTTGTATTTTTCCTTTCTAAAGATGCAGTGTATTTTGGTGACTATTGCACACTGCAGACCAGAAGCGTTATGGCGAGTGATTGTCGACTGCCCGCTGTTTCTGACGCTAAAGCCTTGGGATCATTGCCCTTGGTGTTGGCGTGGAGGGGGAGGGGAGTATTGTGCTGTTTGATCGTCCCCTGCTATCCCAGGGACAGGGAAACACAGCGGCCTTTGAGACTGGTGGGCAATCACTACCAAAGTGTCTGCCCACACAGTCAGTACACCTCTCCTACACTTGTCTCCCGCACTAAGATCATTCCGCAGAGAATGATCCCAGCCTAACCCAAGAGCCTTGTCACTCCAGACAGATTAATGACGCCCCCCCCCCCCCCAACCTCCCTCCACCTCAACTCACGCCTGGGCACCAAAGCAGCTCAGTAGGTGAACCCTGAGCTCCGTCTCCCAACAATCTGATGGGCAACTGATGTGAAAGAACAGCGGCTGCGGCCGGCCGGCACCTGGCATGGACTTCTCACACCCTCACACACGAGTGTGTGCGAATAAACAAAAACAAGGAATAAAACCAAAGCCCGGCTTGAAAGGCAACTAAAAATATATTCTGCTTAGAACGAGCATGCGTGGAAACATCCGTCCACATTCAAAGATTTCATCTCCCGTCTCCCCGCAGTGTGTAGACCTGGCAGTAAATTCAATTAAAATATAACAAACCTCCGCCCGCTGGTCTTCTAACTACGTGATGTGTGTTTCAAACAAATCATAAGTATAACTGCTCTGGCACTGGAGGGTGCGCATTTTTCCTTTGTAGCTCATATCAATAGATGCGGCCACGCTGAATTCTATCTTTAACTCAAACCCACAGGATGGAGATGTCTTCTTTAACACTTGCTTATTAAAACATACCTTAATTCACGGTTGGCTCAAGAGTAACGGGAGAGGAACTTGGTAACTCGGGAGAGGAACTTGGAACATCGCAGAAATGACATACCCGTGGGAACTCGGTTAAACACTTGAATATAAACTTGGAATCTCGTACATAACCACGAGTCCGTTCTTTTTCTTTCACTTGGGGTCACTCGTGGGTGGACACGCACTGTGAGACAGGGCTACTAGCTTTCCAGTAATGTCTGTTACAAATACATGTTATTTTCTTTCTTCCAAAATTAATAACAAGTAAATATTTTGGGCTTTAGTTTACATTATTTTTGCAGTTCTACACCAAATTGTGCATATTTTAGAAATACATCTTTCTAATTGTTACTAAATTTCTAATTTCTGATGTTGTATTACCTAACATTGTAATTGCATTTACTTACTTACAAACTTACAGTACTTTTTATTACAGACTCAAGGTCCAGATAAAAAACATTACATAGAATAAATTGCATACAAAAACACAATAAATGACATACAAACGCACAGTAAATTACTTACAAAAGCACAATAAATGACATACAAAAGCACAATACATGGTTTAAGATCAAGAATTAAAAAAATCAGTATCCTACAACGAGACAACTATACCAATGTCTCCACAGCTGGGATTGGTAGCATGTAGTGCTAAACCTTATGTTTGATAAGGCCAAGATTATTTCATTTTCAGTCATTAGTCCGGCAAATAAATGTATACATAAGATTTCTTAAGACAGTTTGTAAAGTATTGACTCCTGGAGCCACAAACATTTCCCTTGCACTACACCATCTAGGTCTCTTAAGTAATATTCTCTTGGCATCATTATAAGCTATTTTAAGTCTCTGTAAGCTTGCTTTTCTGTAGTTTGACCACAGGTGTGCAGTAACATTTCATTGTTTTTTATTAATTTATTATCTTGGTCCACAGTTCTACCTCAAATTGAATACTTTAGTAGCAGATTCAAGCTCATCTGTTTTGGTGACACTCATTTTTAACAAGAGTGAACAGGTTATAGAACCTGAGCAAACAGGGTAGAGAGGAGAAGAATACTTTGTTAAACAAATGAATTATGTTGGAATGATATGTAGGCTTAATTATTTGATGAAAGGGGTCATTGAACCTAACTGGAACAGCCACATAAAAGCTGTGTCTGCATGAATGGATCTGAGGCTGGCTATTCCATGCGGAATGACTTGTTCCTTGACTTTCCAAAAACTTTTCACAATCTGTAAGGCATAAATCTGTGCTGTGATGAAATACACTTCAGTTACCTGGATGTGTACAACTCCAACAATACTTGAAAAGTATTTTGATTGGCACCCATACACAGATAAAAACATTTCATCCATCGAGCGTGTCTAAAGACAGACCGCTCAATTTGTTACTAACACCTACGAGAGAGAAGCGAGTGTCACCAAACTTCTGCATTCTCTGGGGTGGAATCCTCTCCAAGACAGACGTGAAGCTCACCGTTTGACTTGTTTTTACAAAATGTTAAATGGTCAGCTAGACATAGATCACAAGACCTACACCAACCCCAAACCAATTAGGAGCAGACGAGGGCATTCGATCCAATTTGTGGTCCCAGCCACAAAGACAGATGTGTATAGCAATTCGTTCTTCCCACGCACTATTAAAGCATGGAATAATCTCCACCAAACCACGGTTGCCCAGCCAGATGCAACTAAATTTAAAGTGGCACTTTCTTCCCAATAACCCTCTCTGGCTTAACCCCTCCCTTCACCACCTCCAGTTGGAATATTTTGGAGGACCAAGTAACCAAGAACCAAGAACCCAGTATTTTGATTGGCACCCAGTCCGTCATCCCGAACATTCACCTCGTTCATCATTAGTGGACCAAGCCTGCTGTGTATACCATCTATAAAATGCATTATAGCAATTTGTCAATACTTTGCAGCATCACACAACTCTATTGAATAGGAGGGAAAGAGCAGCAGGGTCTGGGAACATCACCTGTAAGTTCCATTCAGGTTGCACACCATGCTGACTGGGAAATATATTGCTACTTATTTGCTGTTGATGGATCGAAGTTCTGCACGTCATTTACCCAACAGCATTAAAGGAGTATCTTCACCAGAAAGATTGTCATAGTCCAATAAAGCAATTCACTCCACTTTTTTGAAAGCAGTTAGGAATGGATACTAATTGTAGAACATGCATGGGATATCCAGATTTCAAAAGAGAATTACACAGAAATGATTTGAAAGCTTGTTGGAACTTTGCACAACAGAAATCAGTGCATTTTAAAAGAGGAATCCAGTAACTTTCCTGAAACTGATTCAAATGTCCTCAGCTATTTTTAAATTAAGAAAAACATATTTTTCCTATTATATCTTTCTGGCAATTTTTCATTTTATTCACTTTAATGACTTCAGCTGTAATTTTGTAGGATAGAATGTTCTTTTGATAAAATGAGCGAAAGATCAATTGAGGCATGTTTTAATTTGACCAGCATATAGTTCCATTTGTACATCTGTGGCATTAAATTTTGTTTGGTTGCTTAATTCAACAATGATTATCGTTTGGGACAACCTGTTCTCACAATTCTTCCTTGTCTTACTCCACCCCGAGGCAGCCCTGGGCATGTTTTGCAAAGTTCCTTATAAATTCGTACCACTCTTTGATAAAGAATATACTTTTTCTCAGGCATTGAGTATGCCGCCTATATATTCGTGACAGAACTTGCACAGTATTGAATGAGGTCTGCAAAATTATTTTGACCAGTACAGACATGATGAGATCAACACTGATAATACATTCATTCATGGAATCCTTGATGTTTGAAAATGATCTAGGGTCACATGTTAACATTTTGCTGGAGAATGGGAATTCTGGTATAGATAAAATATTAATTCTACTTACCTTGCATTTGGCACCCATGTCCAAGCAGGGGGTCTCTCGTGTATCAATTCTATTATTAATCATTCTCACTTTATATTGGATAGGATAGAATTTTATTGAGCTGGTATTTGATGGATTTTAAATGCTTTGGCACTGAAAATGTGGAATAACTGCAGATGTAATGATCGAACACTGCTGAACGGGAATATAGGAGTCATTACATGTAATGTTTTTGATTTATGTATGACCCTTATACTTGATAAAATAACGAAATAATTCCTTTCAGATATTCTGGGTTTGTGCTACCGTGTCTTGGTGTTCATCCCGTACAAGGAAATCCACCACAAGACCAACGTAGTGCCACACTTGAGGTAACACAAAACAACATTTAGTGACAGTTGTCATGATGATAAAACAGGAATGACATGATGGCTATTTTTCTTTGTTAAAATTAGTTCACTGCACTTTTTGTATGTATATAATGACATTTGAAGAGACCATGAGGCCTTTTGCATTAATGCCAGCTGCTCAGGGAACAATCTTCTTTGTCCTATTGCACCCCTCAGCAGACCTAAGAATTATTAATTTTAGAAATTAATCTCTTGTCCAGAACATAAACAAGTGTAATGAAACGACAGAATAATGAAAGGGGGTACACAAAAAGCTGGAGAAACTCAGCGGGTGCAGCAGCATCTAAGGAGCGAAGGAGATAGGCGACGTTTCGGGTCGAGACCCTTCTTCAGACTGGTCAGGGATCAGGGAAACGAGAGATATAGACGGTGATGTGGAGAGATAAGGAACAATGAATGAAAGATATGCAAAAAAGTATCGATGATGAAGGGAGCAAGCCATTGTAAGCTGTTTGTGGTGTGAAAATGAGAAGCTGGTGCGACTGGGGTGGGGGAGGGAGATAGAGATAGAGGGAATGCCAGGGCCCGAGGGCTGAGGGAGAGGTGGGAAGGGGAGGAGACAGCAAGGGTTAACAGAATTGAGAAAATTCAATGTTCAAGCCCAAAGAATAATGAAAGGTATAGGTAGAGTGGATGTGGAAAGAATGTTTCCACTGGCGGGAGAGTCCAGGATCAGAGGTCATAGCCTCAGAATGAAAGAGCGCTCTTTTAGAAAGGAGGTGAGGAGGAACTTCATTAGTCAGAGGGTAGTTATTTGGAACTCATTGCCACCGAGGGCTGTGGAGGCCAAGTCAGTGGATATTTTTAAGGCAGAGATAAACAAATTCTTGATTAGAACGGGTGTCAAGGGTTATGGGGAGAAGGCAGGAAAATAGGATTAGGAGGCAGGGATCAGCCATGATTGAATGACGGAGTAGACTCAATGGGCCGAATGGCCTAATTCTACTCCCATAACTTGTGAACTTGCGGAGTACAATGTAATTTCATTAGCTTGGGAATTATTCAAGGAGAATTTAATGTCAAATTTAATTTTATTTTTATATATATTTTTTCCTTTCTTGTTCTCCTTCTGGTGTGAACATAGATTCACCCATTCTAATTAACTCTTCTTAGTTCATGCTATGTTTGTTTTTGAATATCTCACTGGTTAAAAAGATGTACTCTTTGTTGGATTGTTAACCTGATGTCCTGTTACTGGCATTAAATGGCATTGCAACTTTGGGTAAAAGATTGTGTAAAGCCTTGCCTCAAGACTTTGGTAAAAAAAGCCATTGTGTAATCCAAACTTTTGGGACAAATTGCTAATTCCCTGCATCAGCAAAATTAGTCAATTGTGTTCTTATCTTTGGTCACCTATTTAAACAAAAGTTGATCTCCTCTATTTCGATTTTTTTTTCTTTAATTAAAGATTTGTTTTTCTTCCAGGATTTGCAGAATGCACTTCCATTGATAGAAAAATATAAGGACTGCTTATTGGCAATTGGAGAGGTAAGGTGCAGTTCAGCATTTCAAATATTCTAGTGCACTTCTGAAATGCATTTTTTTATGCCGTGCAGAAGACCCACAAACATATTGCATCTGTTTGGAATACATTTACCAAAACAATTTTTTTGCTATGATTATTGTATCTCATTTTGTTGTTGCATTCACATTCTTGTGCATTGTTGCCCACAAAAAATAAAATACCTAGAGGAAGATCTAAATCACTGAAGGTTGATTTTTATATAACAAATTGCAATTATCTTATATCCCTAAAGTAGTAGATAATTATCTGCAATCTTATGCAGCTTTTTCGGTCCCTGTAAATCTAATGTTTGATTTTCTTCATAAAATAACATTTGGAAGTAGTGTATTTGTTCAATAACATGAGGCTTAACATATGGAAAGTGTAGCATACTTGGACACATTATAGTTCTCAAATCTCACCAGCTTTTGTAATTTTCTCATGTCATTCTGGGTTTGTTGTACACTAATTTGTGTTTGTGTTTAATTTTATTGTGTATTGTGTGTTCTTTTTTGATTGTACCGCTGCTGGCAAATTCATTTCACTGCACTTATATGTGTATGTGATGAATAAAACTGATTGATTGATTGACTAATTAACATTAATTGATTGCAATGACTAATTAGTAATTCTATTATCATTGCATGACATGATTCTCAGAATGGTAGAAAGCTAATGAAATGAACCATGGTCTTTTATTGTCTGCCATACCTTCGTGATTTTACTGCATTATGTTTCCAAAATAACATTCAATGCATTTTACAGAATAGAAACAGGCAATTTGGCTCTTGTCGTGCCAGCTTTTGAAATAAATGCACAATTAGAGTCAAGAGTGTTTTATTGTCATATGTCCCAGATAAAACAATTGCATTCTTACTTGCTGCAGCAATGGGATGAATTAATCCAATGTTCTCAATCTTTTCCCATAATCTTGCAACATTTTCTCGTTCATGTACAGGTTAATTTTGAGACCATTCATATACTGTCTCTTCATCAGTGCATTCCATATCTTACCAATCATACTATGCAAACAAAAATTCTCGCTGTCTCAGTCCATCCATCCATCCATCCATCACCACTTCACCCAACCCACACACGAAACTCTTTTTGACAATTCTCTTTAACCTTTATCCTCTTGTTATCGATCCTCCAGTCAGTGAAGTTTACCTTACTTCATTTATCAAAAGCTCAAATAAATTTAAACTTAAGTCTCCCATTAACCTTCTCTGCTCTAAAAAGGAAAAAAATCTTTAGACTTCCCACTTTACTGAAGACCGTCATGCGAGGTATATTTCAGTTTCCTCACCATCCTCTCCAAATGCTTGACGTAATTACTGAAATTGATGCAGTATTTCAACAGATGCATAAACTAATTTATAAAGGTTTGGTAGAACGTGCACGCCTACCATGCTCCTTTGTATAAAAACCTGACTTGAATGCCGCATACATTTTAAACATCCTTTGCAGTTTAACATGCCACTTCAGAAATATATGCATTTGAACATCTTTCTCAATTTAAACTCCTTTAAAATTAACATTTTCTTCTCAGTTGCATCATGTTGTTTTGCACAGGAGTAGAAAATAATATCTAATAATATTGAGTTAAAGCACACATTTCACTGTTCTTTTGCAATAGTGCATTGAAATTGTGTCAGCACGTTGAACGTAAAATGCTTGATATAACTATCAATCAAAGCAAAGTTTTTTCAGTGAAAAAAAACTTATGTTGTCATATGTACGTTGTAAAATAATTTAAATATCAGTTACAAAACTGGTTATGTTTGTCAAGGATTACAATTTATTTAAATTGTGCCTGTGACGTTTTTAGTATTGTCATGATACGGCCTTAGCTACACTTGTTCATCAGGTTGAGAGAATTGCTTTACGTATGATAAATATTGTTAAAGAAGATTTTTTGTATGTTTTGCAATGTTATTCAAGGTTGGCTGGTTGTTTCCTAGCAACCACATAACACACTAATGAATCATCCAAAGAAATCAAAAAGCTGAATGTATTTAGTGACGAAAATTTGTGGTGCTGAGAGTCATAGTCTTGAAGTTGAGGGAGGTGAAAGGGATGGGAAAAGGTTTGAGCAATCTGTTAATATTTCAGAATATCAGTCAAACAAATTTTAAAAAGCAAAACAGCAACATTCTTAACTTCAGTGGAATATCACAGTTCACTGCATTGGTGTGTTGTGTAAAAGCCACAGATTTAAACAATGTTAGCTTTAGCATGCTGTAAATGATTGTATAAGAATATCATGGTCAAATTTCAGAATGCAGTTTCTATCCCTGTGTCTATTGCATCAGTGTTAGCCATGAGTCATATCCAGGTCAAATTTGTACAAAGTGTCCATTTAACCAGAAAGATTCTGATAACATAACGTATTCTGCTTTTGGCCTGGTTAAATGATTCAGAGGAAATTTTCGATATCAAACTGCAACCACATCCAATGCTTATCTAACTATCAGTGATAAATAACTAAGTGAATTCAACTTGATGCACATACCTTGTTGGTTCTATTAAAAGACTAGACTAAATAGGACCCCTTGGGCTGGTGGGCTGGCAATTGACATGGCTATTTTTTGAAATTCCATTTCAAGCAGGGTGCAAGGCCACCTAATTCAAATCTATTTTCGTACCATTTCAAGCAGGGTGCAAGGCCACCAAATTCAAATCCATTTTCGTACCATTTTAAGCAGGGTGCAAGGCCAAAGAATTCAAGTGCAGTTTCATACCACTTCAAGCAGGGCACCAAATTTAAGTGCAGTTTCATACCACTTCAAGCAAGGTGCAAGGCCACCAAATTCAAATGCTTCTTCATACCATTTCATGCCGGGTGCAACGCCACCACATTCAAATGCAGTTTCATACAATTTCATGCAGGGTGCAAGGCCACCACATTCAAATGCAGTTTCATACCATTTCAAGCATGGTGAAACCACCATAAAACCACACAAAACACCAAACTCACAGTTCAGTAGGCATTCAGTGTGTTCAGTTGATTCACAGCTCAGACAGAGTCGTGACCTCTCCCTCCCACATCATGCAGAGACTGAGTCACACCCACACTTCCGGGTTTTATAACCCCTCCCCCTCCCACAGGAAAAAGTGTGGCCTTCATGACAGGAGAGAGATTCCCAACATTTTTGAAACACAAATAACACTTTTATTTTTAATTGATGGGAAGAATCCTCTGCACCTGCTGAGCGGAGGAGGACTGAGTAAGATGGCAAAAAAAATCACAGCCATAAGTGGTAGCTTTTTAACTAAAATCAATATACAGTGCAAACAGGAAGTTACCCAAAGCACCCATGCCACCATTTGCAGTAGTGCCTTTTCACTTCAAGCCAAAGCGCCCAAGCCACCATTTGCAGTAGTGCCTTTTCACTTCAACCCGAACCGCCCAAACAACCATTTGCAGTAGTGCCTTTTCACTTCAAACCAAACCGCCCAAACAACCATTTGCAGGCAGTGCCTTTTTACTTCAAACCAACCATATTTTCATTTTCAAACCACATTAGGGGCACTCACAGTTGAGTAGACATGTATTCAGAGCTATGAGAGACGTGACCCGCTGGCTTCCTCCATCTCGCAGAGACTGAGTGAGGCACATCACTTCCTGGTTTTATAGTCCCTCCCCCTCCCTCCTGCAGGGGCAGCAGAGAGAATGGCGATTAAAAAAAAACATTAATATCTCTCTGATTTTTCATCGATGGGAAAAATCCTCCGGTCCAGGAAGGCGGAGGGGGGCTCTGAGCGAGTTGGCCAAAAATGACAGCCGGAGGTGGCGGCGTCCTCTGGGAAATCACACCACAACGAGCCAAAAGTGGTCAAGATCAGACTTTTAGTAATATAGATAAATACGGGAAAGGCTTACTAGAAAAAGATTTGATGAAGTGTATTATTTCAAAGGTTAAGAGAAGGGAGTCAGAGATTACTGTCAAAAAATTCTTCATAGAATAATATGAATCAGAATAAAGTATTTTTTATATTGGAAAAATAAATCGTGAAATTGCAAATCCCATATGTAAATTTAAAAACAAATTTAATATCAGAGCTACAAAACTTTTATTCTCTTTTTATTTGAATATTTTTTAAGATCATTTTTTGTTGTAATAATATCAGATTAATTTTTGAAGTATTAATTACAGATACAATTGTGCTAATACACTCACATACAATAATGTTCATGTCATGTAATTGACCATTTTAAGTTTAAAAATTACAAATAAAATGCAGTGAACGCGGACATTAGTTGCAACAAGCAATCTTTTGAAGGACCTCAGCAGGTCAGTCAATGTATGTGATAGGAAAGGAATGGTCAACATTTTGGATTGAAACCCTGTATCAATCCTGCATGTCTATCCCTCCCACAGAAGCTTCTCGACTCCCTAAGCTCCCCCAGCAGATTGTTGCCCCAGATTCCAGCATCTGCAGATTCTTGTGGACAATTTGTTGTCACAAGGACATTTGTTGCTGTGTGCATTCATCTAAATATAAAAGCTGCCAGTTTGGCTTTTATGATCAATAGCACTCAAATCCAAACATTTGCCCATTGAGTCATCCACTTTTCACAGTAATATTTTCACAGGATATAAAGATGTAATGAATCATATGTGTAACAATGTACTGTATTTCAAAGGCAGAGGGTATGCACAAGGACATTTATCGATTGAATATTTTCAGATATAATTTTAGTAAGTTTATTGGACTTAAAATAACTTTATAAACAAGCTTGTGCAGGAAGGAACTGCAGATGCTGGTTTAGACCAAAGTTAGACACAAAGTGCTGGAGTAACCAGCTGAGTTACTCCAGGATTTTATGTTTATAAACAAGCTTCTTCTACAGTGTCATAATAACGATTCGACAAATGTTCTATCATTAAATGTACCATGCTAGAGGCAAGGTCCAATGCAAAACAGCTATGTATGAAAAAAATTCACAGGATGGGTCATTTTAGCAGAATTTGGTGTATACATTTGTAAATTACACTGGAAAATATAGTGCACTTTGTTATTTTTTGGAAGATGTTGACACGAGGGCCTAGGGCTAGGATTGAAACAAGGTTGTCAAGAAGATCGTGCGGCCCTGTTCAGTCGCCGTCGTGGCAGCTCCGCGGAAACTGCGTATTTTTAACTTGCATGTTCTTTTTTAATTTATTTCTAAGTACCAACTCCCTAGCACTAACAAAGTGTAACAGGGAAACTCTCTTAAAACTAAACTCTAGCGTAAACGGAAACTTTTTAAACCATGTACTCACCGATCCAGCGTGGCCAGCAGAGATCAACAGAACGGGCCGCGGCAACAACAGTGGGAGCGCGGCACCAAGGAAAACCCGAAGAAAACATCGGGGTAAGCGGGGGGGGATTTGGAATAGGCTGAGAGCCCAAGCCTTTCGTCCTCCTCTGCCCAGCATTCTTCTGGCGAACGTCCAGTCACTGGAAAACAAACTGGATGACCTCAGGGTGAGGGTCAGATTCCAGCGGGACATAAGAGACTGCAACATCCTCTGTCTGACCGAGACGTGGCAGACCTCGCTGGTGCCAGAACAGGTAATCTGCCCAACCGAGTCCTTCACTGTTTACCGTGCTGACAAAACAGAAGAATCTGGAAAATCCAAGGGTGGAGGAGTCTGCTTCATAACCAATAACAACTGGTGCAACCCTGAAAATATCAAGACGCTTTCCCGTTCCTGCGTGCCGGACCTGGAGCATCTGACGCTCTCATGCCGCCCATTCTACCTTCCCCGGGAGTTCGGCTCGGTGATCGTCACGGCCGTCTACATCCCACCGCATGCGGACACCGACGTGGCTCTATCGGCCCTACACGATGTGCTATGTCAACATCAAAACAAGAACCCGGATGTGGCTATGGCTGGAGATTTTAATAAATCAAATCTCAAGAAGGTCATGCTGAACTTCTACCAACACATCACGTGTGCCATCAGGGGGGAAAGAACTTTGGACCACTGCTATACGCCGTTCAGGAAAGGCTACACGCTGACCACGCTGCCATTTTCCTGCTGCCGGAGTATAAACAACGGAGTATAAACAACGGGAAGTGGCAGTGACGAGGGACACAAAGCAGTGGTCCGACCAGTCCAGAGGCCATGCTGCAAGATGCACTTCTCTCAGAGACACTCAGAATTGCCTCAATTGCCTGAGGTGGTAAAGACGCTGCCTTGCCTTACAGATGTCGACTGGAATATGTTCCTAGCAAGTTCCAGTGACGTTAGTGAGTTCGCGGAAGCGGTCACGGACTTCATTGCAACAATAGCCGATAACATCGTCCCCACGGTAAGGGTTAGCATCTTTCCGAATCAAAAACCCTGGGTGGACAGGTCCGTTCGTGTTGTCTTGAATGCTCGCACCGCTGCCTACAACTCTGGCCTGGCATCCGGAAATATGGACGTCTACAAGATAGAGTGTTACCGACTGCGAAGGGCGGTGAAGGACGCAAAGAGGAGGTACGGGACAAGATGGAGTCACAGATGGAACAGCACGACACCAGACGCCTTTGGCAGGGCCTACGGACTGTACCCAACTACCGGAGCAGCCCCCCCTCAACCGGAAGTGCCGGCTGATGACCTGAACTCTTTCTACGCCCGTTTCGAGACGGGTAACATCACCCCAGGCATGCCGGCTAACGACAACGCCGCCAGCATGCTGGCTAACGAAGCTGGAAGGAGATCCATCGCTGGGGATGTGCACACATTCTCGTTGTCCGTGCACGATGTGAGGAGGGCTCTGACACATCTGAACATGAGAAAAGCTGTAGGCCCAGATCTTGGGGCCAGTACTTAAGTCCTGTGCTACGCAGCTAGTTCCGGTGCTCACTACAATATTCAACCTCTCTCTGGCCAAGTCCGTGGTCCCTGCCTGCTTCAAAAGATACATCATTGTACCTGTACCAAAAAATGCCTCCCCAGCTTGTCTGAATGACTACTGTCCGGTGGCCCTCACCTCGGTGGTCATGAAATGCTTTGAGAGGCTGGTCAAGAAACACATCTGCGCCTTCCTCCCTCGCAACATGGACCCGCTACAATTCGCATACCATCCAAACAGATCCACGGACGATGCGGTCTCCCAGGTTCTGCACACCACTCTCTCTCACCTTGACAGCCAGAAGGGGGGCTATGTAAGCATGCTATTCATAGACTTCAGTTCAGCCTTCAACACGATAATCCCCACTAGAGTTGCAGAGAAGCTGCTGGAATTGGGGCTTAACACCCCCCTGTGTGCCTGGGCCCTGGACTTTCTCATCGCCAGGCCCCAGGTAGTCAAGATGGGAGGAAATACATCAAAGTCCCTCACCCTGAGCACAGGATCCCCCCAGGGTTGTATCCTCAGCCTCCTACTGTACTCCCTGTACACACATGACTGTGTGGCTGGGCTCAACTCCAACTTTATAATCAAATTTGCTGACAATGTGGTGGTGGGCCTGATCTCCGATATCGATGAGAAGGCCTACCGGGATGAGGTGGCTGATCTGGCACGCTGGTGTCAGGACAACAGTGTCCTCTTGAATGTCAAAAAAACTAAGGAGCTGATCGTGGACTTTAAGAAGGCACAACATCCGAGGACTAACACACCACTGAAGATAAATGGGGAAACTGTGGATAGGGTGAAGCTGCTTTAAATACCTGGGAGTCCACATTTCAGAAGATCTGAAATGGACAGCACACGCTGTTGCACTGGTGAGTAAAGCAAGGCAGCGTCTTTACTACCTCAGGCAATTGAGGCAATTCCGAGTGTCTCTGAGGATCCTCCAGAGCTTCTACTCAGCTATTGTGAAAAGTATTTGTTCGGAAACATGACAATCTGGTTTGGGAACTTCTCAGCCCAGGACAAGAAGGCTCTGCAGAGAATAGTGTGTTCGGCCGAACGCACTATGGGAACTACACTCGCCCCCCTGCAGGAACTATACATCAGAAGGTGCAACTCCAGAGCCAACAAGATCATGGGGGACACCTTCCACCCCAGCACCAGACTGTTCCAGCTGCTACGATCAGGTAAACGCCTCCGTTGCCACGCTGTGAAAACAGGGAGGATGAGAAGGAGCTTCTTCCCAGAGGCCATTAGGACGGTAAACTCCTATCTCACCAGGAACTAACTTATTGTACCAATTTACTGTTGTGTGGTGTCTTTTTAAAATTGCTGCTTTTTGTTTTTTTGGTTTTTTTTTCTTTTTTTCCTGCCACAAATATGTAATTTCTGATTCTGTTTTGTAGTTTTTTTGCACAATCCGCAAGCATTGCCACTTTTCATTTCACTGCACATCTCGTATGCGTATGTGACGAATAAACTTGACTTGACTTGAATCAGAGAGAGCAAACTACTTAATGTAAAACAAATAGAACTGCAGATTATGACATCAGCAAACCATAAAACGATGGAATAATTTGGTCCGAACTATTTAATGCTCCATTTAAAGAGGGCAAACTTCTTCCTATGGGAACTGTGATAACCTGTATTGTACTCAATTCACTCGAACAGAACTTGAATCCATCGCTTCTGACTCAAGAGGCATGAATTCCACAAAATGACCAACGGTCAACATTTTAAAAAAGGTTTTATAGTTAGGAATGAACTGAAAATAATATTTGTGATAATTTTGATATGAAGTTCTAGAACATGTTGGGTCATATTAGTAATTTATATCAAATATCCTACCAGGTTGGCTTCTGATTTTATTTCAGGTAGGGTTGGATTTCACCCCACGAATTGCCAGCACTGAGGTACAGAAGAATGAACAAAAAAAGGTCTTCATTGAACAAATTGAAATTGCAAAGCAGTTTGATTTACCTTTGTAAGTAAACATGTTCTTTCTGTCAGTGGAAATCTGCAATGAAAATGAAAATGCTGGATAAATTCAGCAGGTCTGGTAGCATTAGAAAGAAAAAGAGAATGTTTCAGGCTGATGATCTTTTATCAGAGGGGATGATGAACTGAAATTTCTCTCCTCTAATACCATACGGCTTAATATCAGATGTTGCCCAATTATGCTTACCTAAAATAGTGCATTTTGTACTACTTTGTAAAATTGTTGTTGTTCAGACATGCAGCTTTGGGAATTATTGTGAAGTTTTATGCCGTAAAAGATTTGTTTCTTCCATGCTCTGTTTTAAAAGTAGTGCTCCTCAGACTGTACATTTATTGCTATGGCATGGAAATTGAAAGTATGAGTTAATACGCACTTTTCATTTTCTCCAGACAACCTTTCTTGATGCTTAGCTGATTTGTGGAGCTTATTTTTCATCAATACAATCTTGATGAATTTGTGACAATATTAACCTCCAGATTCTAAAGACCCTGCACTGAGAAACTGTTGCTGGAACAATCCATTCCCTGGTCCATTGGGTCATTTGTTCCTATTGATGTTAATCCAATGTTCAATGTACTTGTTTCTGTCTTGAAGAGCAGAAGTGTCATTTTGACTGGGAGATAATGTGGGTAGATTCAGTATCATTGTCTCCACTGTCCCGAAATACAAAGTGATCATCTGATGTCAATGAGACGCCCAAATATTTATTTCAAATTGGTGTCTCCAAAGTAAACGTGCCAGCGGCATAGGTGGAAGCATATTTTGCCACTGAAAATCTTTAAATTTGCTTTAGGTAGACAAAAATGCTGGAGAAACTCAGCGGGTGAGGCAGCATCTATAGAGCAAAAGAAATAGGCAACGTTTCGGGTCGAGATCCTTCTTCAGACTGATGGGAGTGGGGGGGGGGGGGGGTCGGGAAGAAGAAAGAAAGAGTCGGAGACAGTGGGCTGAGGGAGAGCTGAGAAGGGGAGGGGTAAGCAGGGACTGCCTGAAATTAGAGAAGTCAATGTTCACACCGCTGGGGTGTAAACTGCCCAAGCGAAATGAGGTGCTGCTCTTCCAATTTGCAGTGGTGCTCACTCTGGCCATGGAGGAGGCCCAGGCCAGAAAGGTCGGATTCGGAATGGGAGGGGGAGTTGAAGTGCTGAGCCACCGGGAGATCGGGTTGGTTATTGCGAACCGAGCAGAGGTGTTGGGCGAAGCGATCGCCAAACCTACGCTTGGTCTCACCGATGTAGAGCAGCTGACACCTAGAGCAGCAGATGCAATAGATGAGGTTGGAGGAGGTGCAGGTGAACCTCTGCCGCACCTGGAAAGACTGCTTGGGTTCTTGAATAGAGTCAAGGAGGGAGGTAAAGCGACAAGTGTAGCATTTCCTGCGGTTAGAAACATAGAAACGTAGAAAATAGGTGCCGGAGGAGGCCATTCGGCCCTTCGAGCCAGCACCGCCATTCAATATGGTTGCAAGGGAAAGTGCCAGGAGAGGGGGTGGTTTGGGTGGGAAGGGACAAATTGACCAGGGAGTTATGGGGGGAGCGGTCTCTGCGGAAAGCAGACAGGGGAGGAAATGGGAAGATGTGGCCACTGGTAGGATCCCGTTGGAGGTGACGAAAATGTTGGAGAATTATTTGTTGTATGTGACGGCTGGTAGGGTGGAAGGTGAGGACAAGAGGAACTCTGCCCTTGTTACGAGTGGGGGGATGGGGAGTGAGAGCAGAGTTACAGGGTATAGAAGAAATCCTGGTGAGAGCCTCATCTATAGTAGGAGAGGGGAACCCCCGTTCCCTGAACGATGAGAACATCTCCGATGCCCTGGTGTGGAACACCTCATCCTGGGTGCTGATGCGGCGTAGACGGAGGAATTGGGAGTAGGGGATGGAGTCCGTACAGGGAGCAGGGTGGGAAGAAGGTCCAAAATTGCTTTGGTGGTTTCTCTTGCCATCCATTAAAATACTCCCTATCTCCAGGATCTGATGGTTTCTACCTCAAGGTGTCTCCAGAAGTGGTTAAGGAAAATCAGACATGCTGGTAATAAACCTACAAGGCTATCTTGATTCAGTAATTGTGCCATTGATTGACAAAATTGGTATTGTCTCTATGCGCACTTACATCAATTAGAAACATAGAAATTAGGTGCAGGAGCAGGCCATTCGGCCCTTCGAGCCTGCACCGCCATTCAATATGATCATGGCTGATCATCCAACTCAATATCCTGTACCTGTCTTCTCTCCATACCCCCTGATCCCTTCAGCCACAAGGGCCACATCCAACTCCCTCTTAAATATGGCCAACGAACTGGCCTCAACTACCTTCCGTGGCAGAGAATTCCACAGATTCACCACTCTCTGTGTGAAAAACGATTTTCTCATCTCGGTCCTAAAAGACCTCCCCCTTATCCTTAAACTGTGACCCCTTGTCCTGGACTTCCCCAACATCGGGAACAATCTTCCTGCATCTAGCCTGTCCAACCCCTTAAGAATTTTGTAAGTCTCTATGAGATCACCCCTCAATCAATTATAGAGAATTTCTGATGCCTGCAATTAGAACGGGGTGATTGGCCACATGGATATATGCCATAAATTCTGATTTATTACCCATAATTACTTTCAAGACATCACAATGTACGCAGGGGAGTATCATCTCCTGCTGCTGGAATAGTGAGTATTGGACATTGGGACAAGAGGATTTTACCAGATTTGCTGCCTTCCTTAAGAAGGCTTGAGGGGTAATAGCAACAACATTGATGTTGCATTCCCAGCTGTACATGTGAATTTGCAGGTCGTATGTGACCGCTAGTGTAACATACCGATGACCCATGTAATTGGGAAACTCCGATTTTGCCTTTATCCTAAAGCAGTCTGTTGTGCCTGGCATATTTCAGTCAACATGCAGACTGGCTCTTGGGTGACAAGATCTATTTCGTCCGTACCTCCTCGGTCTTTCCAGGCTTGGGTAGTGCCTCACATTGATTTAATAATCAGAACCATGCACTAGAGGAGCCATGTAGAGTCCCATTGAATTCTTCAAGATTAGATTTTCTTAACAGCCACAACAGTCCATTCTGTTTCATACTTTATCACTATCTGCTGCAAGTTCCATAAACGGGTACAACCCCTGCCCATTGTGCTGCAGGATGAGGAGGATGACAATAAATAGTAATGAAGAGAGAACCTTACACCCCTCGAAGACTCCACTGCATTGACACAAACTACAAGCACAAAGATAGACTGTGACTAAATATTGCAAGATCTAGCCACCATGCAGGCCTGGAATGTCACGTGATAGCTGCCCGACTGCTAACCCTATGGCTCAATTTAAACCATTACTGCAGAAAACTCAGTTGGTACTGAGTTTATGGCCAGATTGCTGGAATTTGTGAACTTTTTGTCTTTATCTCAAGGTGAAGCCTTGTCCTTTACCAACCATAAACTCAGCCATGTATCAGCTGAGTACTTAAAACTTTGCAAAATCTCAAAACTCTCATAGCACTGAAGAAACATTCTTCACTTTGTATGTGGTATTTTATTTCATTCAAGCTGGTCCCATAATAGCAAGTGTAGTAGCAAACTGAAGCATTAGCTCTATAGCAGATCAGGCTCCTCAACAACCATGGGAGTGGAGACATCAAATGTTGTAATGCCTGTTTCCCAAAATGTACTAATAAATAAAGGGAGACCACATTCTTCTAATTGCTTTCAGTTCCACAGCACTCTTTTGTGCACACCCATATCAGTTTCTCCATCTGCACAAATCATGAAACTCAAAGCATAACGAACTATTCAATATCAATGATCTTTTTATGGCTACTCAGTAACATTATTGTATAAATATTAAATAATGACCTTTGCATAGTTCCTTCGTGTAATTTTCCCAAGTGTTTTTGCAGCTCTACCTCTAAGCAGTGCACCTATTCAGCTGGTTGCTCCTTAGGAAAAGAGGAACCAGCAAATAGCCATGAAGATTAGCCATGAGCAACTTTAGGATTTCTAACTATATTACCACATCATGAAAAGCAGCAGTCTGGCCAGCTGACTGCCAAACAATTGTGATGGCACTGTTAAAGTGGAGGTGGTATGTGTCCAAATGCTTTCATGTTGAGAGAAGGCATGTGTTTGAACATTCGTACGGTTGTAGCATCAGAGAATTTTACAATCTGCTGGTGGAAAGATTGCAGAAATGCACAGTGTTCAGATTCCTGCCAACAGCAGAATACAGCACCCATAATAGTAGCCGTGTGGGTTGACTGATAGTGAGAAAAGCTTAAATGGCTATAGTGGGATATTATGTCTGATCATGTGCAGTCATTCCTCCCAGCAACGATTAAGAGGTCGTATGTTAACATACAGCCATGATTTGATTCAGAAGATAACACCCCTTCATGAGGTAGGGGTTTTATGTCATTTAGTGTTGATTGATTTCAATGGGTAAAGCATTACTTATGCTTAGCATACTCTAATGAGAGAATGAATACAATTTGTGATCAAAATATACACAAGCTCTTGCATGAAGTGCACGCATGGAAATTATGCACCAATGGTACTGGGACACGGCATGGCAATATCACAACTCCCCTTCCCCCCCCTGCGCCGCACCCTACCCATAGGATTCCACTGTGCCATTTTGTTATGCATTTCTTAGTTTAGTTTAGTTTAGAGATACAGCGCGGAAACAGGTCCTTCGGCCCACCGGGTCTGCGCCGACCAGCGATCCCCGCATATTAATAGTATCCTACATAGATTAGGGGCAGTTTTTACATTTACCAAGCCAATTTACCTACATACCTGTACATCTTTGGAGTGTGGGAGGAAACTGAAGATCTCGGAGAAAACCCACGCGGTCACGGGGAGAACGTACAAACTCCATACAGACAGCACTTGTGGTCAGGATCGAACCTGCAAGTGCTGTAAGGCAGAAACTTTACTGCTGCGCCACCATGCTGCCCATTTCTAATCTCTCAGGAAGAATATATTGGCCTAGGGAGGCTGGAACATCAATTCAGCAAGTGAAATTAAAGAGTTCCATGTGCAGTGATCCAATTGCAGTTTTTGTAATCATCAAATATTTTTTAAGAGAAGATATAAAACAATTTCTCAGTGCTAAATTGATTTGGAAACATGAATATAATGTTAAAATTAAAGTTGCATCTTTTTGGAGAAAAATCAAGAATGACTTCTTCCAACTGAAATCAAAAGCCTGGAAACAGCTGTAGTCAATAGAAGCTTTCAAGGTTTGAAGGCTTTGAGTGGCAAAAATAAATCACTCTAGTTACGGAGTATCCCTCGACATTACTACCACAAACTACGGTGCTCCTGTTTTCAACACATGTGCAATGTTGAATAAATCATACCCGTAACATCTGATGCAGAATAGACTTTTCCCCCATCATCCATGTTTTCAAAGACTCTCAAAGGAAGGTTAGTTTGGCCACTAATTTAATCTGCTTGAAAATTGCTCAAAATCCTGGATTACTTACAAGTTTTGTTTTAGAAAGGAGGGTTTTGCGAGGTTTATGGGTTTTTTTTGTGTACGTTTCCCGTTAACAATTGGTTCACTTACAAATCTCTGCATTGAATCATACATAGAAATGAAATCACAATAGCTCTATTTTCCACAATAATGGTACATTATTTGATTTAGGTAATACATGTCTGGAACTTTGCTAAATTGACCTAGTAGACCATGATTGAACATTCCTGAGGACACAAGTTGCATTGTCGTGTGATGATATTTAATAAAAACGAGAGGTACATGATGTTTAATTATAGACGTGAATGGACATTAACATGAAGAGAAGAAATAGTTTAAACATTGTGTTGCTGAGCACACTTGCAATAATAATAAAATGTTTCAGTTTGGACTTGTAATCAGATGCTTATTTCTCAATGTTTTTTGAAGGAAATAAAAAATGGTCACTGCTGAAGTTTACAGAACCATTTTCAACTTTGTGTTTTCATTCATGTTTATACAGACTCTGAACAATTTCAAATTCTATAAACTCGGGTGGGTGTAAAGAAAGAATGCAATTCTGTTCATAGATATAAAATTATTCTGTTTTAAACACCTCGCTGTAAGCTGTAGGGTGGTGGGTGTATGGCACTTTTTCTCACAGAGAGTTGTGAGTCTGTGGCATTCTGCCTCAGAGGGCGGTGGAGGCCGGTTCTCTGGATACTTTCAAGAGAGAGCTAGATAGGGCTCTTAAAGATAGCGGAGTCAGGGGATATGGGGAGAAGGCAGGAACGGGGTACTGATTGGGGATGATCAGCCATTATCACATTGAATGGCAGTGCTGGTTCGAAGGGCCAAATGGCCTACTCCTGCACCTATTGTCTATTCTCTATTGTAAGGCAATGCTTTCATCTAAGAATTGATTTAAAAAAAATGAAAACAAATTAAATCCCTTTTATAAAAAAAAATGCACATGCTGACATACCTAGGATGTACACAAAATACTGGAGTAACTCAGCGGGTCAGGCAGCAGAGTTACTCCAGTATGGAGAAAATTAGTAGGTATTAGAGCCGGTAACAGATGACCTCAGGTGGCGTGATAGGCCAATTAATGTTGGGTGCGGGGGGGTGCAGTGTTATCCCTCAGGGCTACATTGATGCAAACGCCGTTCTTAACCAACAATTGATCTATCGGGGTATCACCTTGCCTGACGTCATTTTTTGCCAGCCCTAATTTGTCCTGGACTTGCTTCCAGTTCCCCTCCCCTAGAATCAGTTTGAAGAAGGGACCTTATGAGGATGTTGCCAGGACTAGAGGGTGTGAGCTATAGGGAGAGGTTGAGTAGGCTGGGTCTCTATTCCTTGGAAAGCAGGAGGATGAGGGGTGATCTTATACAGGTGCATAAAATCATGAGAGGAATAGATCGGGTAGATGCACAGAATCTCTTGCCCAGAGTAGGGGAATCGAGGACCAGAGGTCCTAGCTTTAAATTGAAGGGGAAAGATTTAATAGGAATCTGAGGGGTAACTTTTTTCACACAAAGGGTGGTGGGTGTATGGAACAAGCTACCAGAGGATGTAGTTGAGGCAGGGACTATCCCAACATTTAAGAAGCAGATACATTTAAGAAGGAACTGCAGATGCTGGAAAATTGATGGTAGACTCTGAAGAAGGGTTTTGGCCCGAAACGTTGCCTATTTCCTTCGCTCCATAGATGCTGCCTCATCCGCTGAGTTTCTCCAGCACTTTTGTCTATTTAAGAAACAGATTAACAGGTACAAGGATAGGACAAGTTTGGAGGGTTATGGACCAAGCATAGGCAGATGGGACTAGTTTAGCTGGGACATGTTGGTTGGTGTGGGCAAGTTGGGCCTAAGGGCCTGTTTCTACACTGTACCTAATCCAAAATGTCACCGATCCATGTTCTCCAGTGATGCTGCCTGGCCCGCTGAATTAAATCCCTTTATTACCTACATTAAAAATGGAAAATGTTGGAAACACACAACAGGTGGCTGGATCAGTGGAGAAAGAAACAGAGTTAAATCACGTCAAATTAAGTTATGTGGAGTTTCAGACTTTGTTTCAGTCCTACTTAGGCCTACTTCCTCAATTCTATTTCTCTTTCCACACATGCTGGCCAACCTGCTGACCATTTCCAGCATTTTCAGTCTATTCTTCCACATTTCCAGCACTTGCAATTTTTATTTTTATTTTTTTTTTTAATACAAATCAAAAGATTTGATTACAATCTAAAATGTAGTCTAATAGGTCAGTTTAGTACAGTGCTTGTATTGTTAATGCTAAATGTTCTTATCCTTTCAGGAATGTACATTCGCGCTCTGCTGGACGTCCAACCATTAACCTACTGAAGGAACAAGGTTTAAAAAGTTACATTTTTGCTTTTGTCCCTATATGCAAAGACCAAATTAAATAGTGAATTTGCCTTTACTTTATTCATTTACCACAGTTAATCTTGCTAGATTCCATTCCTCCCAAGTGCAGTATGTTACTTATCCTTCATACCAGATTTGCTTAGCTTCAGTCTATTTTGATAACAGAATGTCATCTTACATAGGAGCACCATTATACAAAGTCACTGCATGGAGGGATACAGGTTCGGTTCATAAAAGAGAGATTACTAAACGTTTGCATTGCTGATGTCTAGTCTTAATAAAAGTGGGAAGTGCCCAAATAGGAATTGAGTGTGCACTTCATTGTGTGCTTAGTCTCACTAAACATGGTGTTAGGTTGTCTTAAGTGCAAAATATGTGGCTAACTTGAAAGAAAATGGATACTGAATAACAACATAAAAATCCATTCTTCTATTCTTTTTTCCCAGGAGCTCAGAAAGTATTGCTTCATGCTTTTGATGGAAAACCCTCTGTGGCCATGGAAGGGGTGAAAGCTGGATTTTATTTTTCAATCCCACCATCCATTATAAGAAGCGAGCAGGTTAGATCAAATATATTAATATTCTCTGAAATGTATCCTAGCCATATGGAAGTATTTTTAATTAAAGTAATGGAAACCTGTTGAAGGCCCAAAGTTGTGTAACTAATGTCTCTTTTCTGTGCTGTCTGAGTCAATTAATCTATTTAAAGATACAATATGTGCGGAAAATAACACCGTAGTGAAATAATTTCATCCTTGGTCAGTGGTACTACATCTGCCATATTATTGTAACTATGCTTTATTCAGCTCTTCAGTAGAACTGCAGTTCCAAATCAGAGCAGAACAAGTGGCTGCCATTATTTGCTGACTTATTGCTATCAACCAGAAATTAATTTATAGACAAAGATGCTTCTAGGTCCATCAATTCATCCAATCACTCTTTCAATGCCAACTTTTGGATCATTATCTTTCCTGCCTTTAATCAAAGGACCACTGATCAACTCATTTTAAGCATAACTGACTTTGCTGACTATTACACCTCTGGATAAATAGCATCAAATGCAAACAACCCTGAAGATCTGAAGAAGTGTCCCAACCTGAAAAGTCACCATCCATTTTCTCCAGAAATGCTACCCCACCCGCTGAGTTACTGCTGCACTTTGTGTCTTTTTTTGTGTAAACCAACTCCTGCAGTTCCTTGTTTCTGTAACCAAACCTGTACTATTTTGTCAAAGCAAGGCTTCCTGAAACATCCTAAAGCATAAAGTAACTCCAATTTTCTTTCTGCAATATCAACCAATCCCACAACCTTTGATTCCCTGGGCCTCGTCTTTAACAGCAAATAAAAGAAGCATGGGTCCTAGGTTTGATTGTGACTTGGGTGCTCTCTACTTTTGCACGTGTGTGTGTGTTTGTTTGTTTTTTCCCTCTAGGGACTCCGTTTCCTCTCATATCCCAAAGATGTCCTAGCATTTTAATTGGCTTAATGACCTTATCATCTTAATGAAGGTTAATCATAAAAAAGAATCAAAGGCATTTGATGGGCATGTTTGGTAGCAAAAAGGTTTCTTGAGGTTCAGGAAATAAGGAATAGGGTAATGAATAGGACCCATGGCAGCTGGCATGAACCCAAAGGGCAAAAAGGCCCTCTTAAAAAGGCCCATTATAAATATGAAATCTGCATCCTACCCCCTTGCAGCATCATTCATAGATATGGGTGCAAGAGTTACATGGATTAGTCAATGTCTTCAATGCCTTTGTGTTGTTTGATTAGTTACCTGGATGATGTTTTACCTGGTTGAATTCTATGTTGAATACTAGGATTCCCAGCTGCCTCATAAGGTCAAACCAAACCACCTCTGAACATCAGGCTTAGAGGTGAAAATTACAGTTTAAAACGCAAGCTCAGATGTGTGATTATGTGGTTTGGGTCATCATGGAACTATACAATTGTAAGACATTTACAGTATACCCCTATGACTAAGAGTCAAGATTGTCATATGTACTAAAACAGAACAATGAAAATCATATTTGCAGCAGCTAACAGTTCTGTAAGGTAGACAAAAGTGCTAGAGAAACTCAGTGGATGCAGCAGCATCTATGGAGCGAAGGAAATAGGCAACGTTTCGGGCTCCACACGCTCCATAGATGCTGCTGCACCCGCTGAGTTTCTCCACCACTTTTGTCTGCCTTCGATTTTCCAGCATCTGCAGTTCCTTCTTAAACAGTTCTGTAAACACAATACTCAATAAATAAAATAACAAAACAATTTAAAAAGTTAAATTAAGAAAATAACATTAGTGCATTACAAAACAAAAGGCCAAAGTCCACAGTGTAACCAAGACAGTTTGTAGTTTGGAGTTTAGTTGGTGTTTGAAGTGTTCAAATAACCTGATGGTTGTTGGGAAGAACTGTTCCTAAACTATAGGTCATATTTTAAGACTCCTGTACCTTCTTCCTGATGGCAGGAGTGAAATAAAGAGCGTGGCCAGGGTGGTGTGGGTCCTTGATGCTGTTGGCTTTCCCTTTTGAGTCATCACCTCTTATAGATCACTTTGATGGTGGGGAAGTCAGTGCCCATGGTGAACTGGGCAATGTCCACCACCTTTTGTAATTTCTGTTGTTCCTGGGTGAGTTGCCTGAGCAACCTGTGATGCAATCAGTCAATAAGAGAGTAGAAAGCTGCATGTTGGCAAGAGAAAACATTAAAGTAATTTGCATAAGATAGGCACACATAAAATGTTTGGTAGTTATTTATATCAATATGTGTAAATTCAAGCCTTGCTATTAGAAATTTGTGAAATGGAGTACTGTTGCTGCACTAGATTTTTTAGAACTGTAATTGTTGATTAAAATGATTTGGAAATATTTTTTAGTTAAATGTTTATATAGTTCAATCTGCAATCAAACTAATTGTGTCTTCCTTTATCCAAGAAGCAGAAATTGGTGAAGCAATTACCATTAGAGTTTATATGCCTGGAGACAGACTCTCCTGCATTAGGGCCAGTAAAACAGGTAAAACATTTCTTGGCCCATTAAAACCGGTTAAATGCCAAATTCTTTGTGTAGTTTTTCTCCTTCAAACCAAGAAAGATGTTATAAAACAGATGTCCTCAACTGGTTTAGAGGCGACTACTAAATATTATTATGCATATGCAAATCATTTAAACTGCCTGAGTTTAGAAATTAAGGAGGAATTTTAACAATCAATCAATAACTGCTTGGTTTGTGCCAATAGTTAACAATGTTTAAACAAAACCTGACACCTTCTTCTAACCTATCCTCTTCCAATATGAAAGGAAGTTATGGTGCAATTGTTGGGCAGTCACTCTGCTCTTAAGAAAAAGATCCATCGCTTGGATGTCCTGTGCCTTAGAATTAACTACTATTTAATATCTAACCCTATTTGGCTGGGGTTTCCAGAATTTGTCAGGGAAGAGGAGGTGATTGTGTGGGAACCAGTACGTGCCATTCCCTTAACTTACACCTACACTACTGATATTTACCTCAAGACTTTCGTTCACTTCCTCCTCTCCATTCCCAGGATGCAATCTGACGTTGAAGACTCAACCAACAACTCAACAGTTACAGTTTCTAGATTTGATAGAAAATTAAAAAAACAAAACAAATCAGTGCTGGAAATCTGAAATAGAAATAGAAAATGCTGGGATATGCATTACCCTTGTTGTGAGAAAGAGGATTAATGGGCAACAGAAAAAATAAATTACACAAACAGAAGTGGAGAGTTGGGGAGGAAGAGGAGAGACTTAAAGGGAGGTCTGTGCTAGGATGGAGGGCAGAAGAAATAAATGCTGACAACTCTTACTGAAAAATAGCAAAGGTATTAGTAAACAACAAAAGTCCAGTGTGGACAATGCGCTCTTTCATTGGCTGTAAAACACTGGGAAATCCTCAAAGTGACATGAAAGCAACGATACAAATGCAAATCTTTTACTATTCCATATGTTGTTGTCGTTGCTTGAATCTTGGATCAAATGTGCCACATTCATGATCTGTATGCTTCAGTCTCATGTGAGAAATTCAATCAGGTTAATGGATTTTGTTTTAAATTTTTGTACTTACCAAGGAAAGGTTTGAAGAATCTCTTCAAAAAAACACATTGTCTAACAAGCACTCGGTTTTCCAGGTTGTTGGTAGATTTGTTGTAGGTTTTGTCTATTTCACTGCAACCTATAGGTGTGCTGTGCTGTGATTAAAGTGACTGAACTATTGTTGTTTTCCAGGTAAGAAATGAGCCTAAGAACATATCAGTCTCCTGTCAATACATTGCACAGATTAAAGGGCTTTCGGTGGAGAATGTCATGGAAGTGACAACACAGAATGCATTCAAACTTTTCCCAAAACTTCAGAAATTTATTCGTGTTTGAAATATATTATCTCTGTAATATAATGACCAAAAATAAAAATGAAAAATTTGTGAATGCAATTTAGCCTTAAGGTAGAGTTAAAGCACAATAAAAATCTATCTTAAAATTCAATATAACTGTTGTGTCATTTTTAAAAACTTATCATAAAGTCAATGAGTTATACAGCACGGAAATAGGCCCGTCAGCCCAACTCATCCATGCTTCCTAGGTGCTGACCTGAGGTAGTCTCCTTTGCCTTCACTTGGCCCTTATCCGTCTAAACCTTTCCTATCCATGTATCTATCCAATGTCTTGAATATCCTCTCTAGCACTTCCTCTGGCAGCTCTTTCTATATGCTCACCACTCTTGCCCCTCTGGTTCCTTATAAATGTTTTTCTTCTCACCTTAAACCTATGTCTAGTTTTAAACTCCACTACCAAGAGAAAACGACTGTGACTATCTACCCTATCGTTGCCCCTCATGATTTTATAAACCTCGATAAGGTCATCCCTAAGCCTCCTTTGCTCCAGGGAAAACAATCTCTCCACATAACTCAAGCTCTCCAGTCTTGTCAACAGCTTTGTATACAATACTACACGTTCGGTCTATAGCAACTTCTTGTACCGATTGTTTATTTAATTATCCAAGGTTAAAATTATTTTGTTATTCACTAACTTGCCACATATTGGTGATGCACTTCTGAACAATCTGAATCTGATGATTTTCATGAGTAAAGTTTATTATTTAAATTAAAAAATCAAACCTAGGAATCCACAAGGGATCTATCATTGGCAAAAATAGGTTCGCGTTTGAGTGTGCAGAGTTCATCAAGGGGGATATTCCATTACACTGTTTTAGGATAGCACTATTAACAAAGTAACTTACCAATGTAGATCTATTCAGTATTGATCCAATTTTTTTTTTGAAAAGCAATTTAAAGCATTCATATTTTCAGTTATTTTAAAATTGTATATACTAACTTAGTTAGTATATACAATACTTATGCTTTATGGGAAATTGCTTTTCAAAAAACATCAATATGAATAGATTTTGTAAGTTTTTTTACAAGTCTCCTGAAATTTAGATTTATGGTAAAAATCATCCTCTTTTGTTTTGTACAATTTTGTGAATTAGACATGAAAACATGGACATCAGAATAATCAAATTAAGAAGATATAAATATACTTTTCAAAATTATGTTGTTATGCATTCCATGAAGTACATTGAAAAAAAAAACAGCCACCCTAAATGGAAAGGTATATTGACAGTTCTATAAATAAAAATAGGCCTGTTTTAATGGGTATGCTTCAAAATATATTTGGAAATCCTCAGATACCAACCATAAGGGTTAAAACCAAGAATAAGGTACTTGATTTACCTGTCTACTACTAATTCACTTCTCTTGATTATAGTTAGAATGTAAAAGATTCAAAAATAAACAATATGCATGGCTTAATTTGCCTTAGTTCTTAATTAAGCCAAATATTCAGACTGTAAATGGAAAATTAGAAACATAGAAATTAGGTGCAGGAGCAGGCCATTCGGCCCTTCGAGCCTGCACCGCCATTCATGGCTGATCATCCAACTCAATATCCTGTACCTCTCTTCTCTCCATACCCTCTGATCCCTTCAGCCACAAGGGCCACATCCAGCTCCCTCTTAAATATGGCCAACGAACTGGCCTCAACTACCTTCTGTGGCAGAGAATTCCACAGATTCACCACTCTCTGTGTGAAAAACGATTTTCTCATCTCGGTCCTAAAAGACTTCCCCTTATCCTTAAACTGTGACCCCTTGTCCTGGATTTCCCCAACATCGGGAACAATCTTCCTGCATCTAGCCTGTCCAACCCCTTAAGAACTTTGTAAGTCTCTATGAGATCACCCCCCTCAATCTTCTAAATTCCAGCGAGTACAAGCCGAGTCTATCCAGTCTTTCTTCATATGGAAGTCGTGCCATCCCAGGAATCAGTCTGGTGACCTTCTCTGTACTCCCTCTATGGCAAGAATGTCTTTCCTCAGATTAGGAGACCAAAACTGTACGCAATACTCCAGGTGTGGCCTCACCAAGACCCTGTACAACTGCAGTAGAACCTCCCCCTGCTCTTGTACTCAAATCCTTTTGCTATGAATGCCAACATACCGTTCGCTTTCTTCACAGCCTGCTGCACCTGCATGCCTACTTTCAATGACTGGTGTACCATGACACCCAGGTCTCGCTGCATCTCCCCTTTTCCTAATCGGTCACCATTCAAATAATAGTCTACCTTCCTGTTTTTTGCCACCAAAGTGGATAACCTCACATTTATCCACATTATACTGCATCTGCCATGCATTTGCCCACTCAACCAGTCTATCCAAGTCATCTTGCAGCCTTCCTAGCATCCACCTCACAGCTAACACTGACCCCAGCTTCGTGTCATCCGCAAACTTCGAGATGTTGCATTTAATTCCCTCGTCCAAATCATTAATGTATATTGTAAATAGCTGGGGTCCCAGCACTGAGCCTTGCGGCACCCCACTCGTCACTGTCTGCCATCCTGAAAAGGACCCGTTTACTCCTACCCTTTGCTTCCTGTCTGCCAGCCAGTTCTCTATCCACATCAATACTGAACCACCAATACCGTGTGCTTTAAGTTTGTATACCAATCTCTTGTGTGGGACCTTGTCGAAAGCCTTCTGAAAGTCCAGATATAACACATCCACTGCTTCTCCCTTATCCGCTCTACTAGTTACATCCTCAAAAAATTCAATAAGATATGTGGACGCAGTCAGGAGACCCGGATGGTAGTTTGCCTCCCTGGTGCCAGGGTCCGGGATGTGACTGAACGTGTCCAAGATATCTTGAAATGGGAGGGAGAGGAGCCAGAGGTCGTGGTACATATAGGTACCAATGACATAGGTAGAAAAAGAGAGGAGGTCCTGAAAGGAGAATTTAGGGAGTTAGGAAGAGTGTTAAGGAGAAGGACCGCAAAGGTAACAATCTCAGGATTACTGCCTGTACCACGCGACAGTGAGAGCAGGAATGGAGCAAGGTGAGGATCAATGCATTGCTAAAGGACTTGTGCAGAGCGCAGAGATTCAAGTTTCTGGATCATTGGGACCTCTTTTGGGGAAGGTGTGACCTATACAAAAAGGACGGGTTGCACTTGAACCCGAGGGGAACCAATATCCTGGCGGGAAGATTTGCAAAGGCTACTGGGGAGACTTTAAACTAGATCGGTTGGGGGGAGGGACTCAAATAGAGAAGGCAAGTAGTCCGTTTGTGAGGCAGGAGGCAGAGAAGAGAAGCAGTCAGACGCAACACGTAGGGAGGAAAGATTCCTGGAATACGACCCAGAGATTTAGAGCTGTTTTATTCCCACAGATTTCAATGTGCGGAAATCTGTCAGCAGTCTCATGACTTTAGATAGCAACAAGAACATCATTCAGATGCATACTTATTTCTTTAATAAAGTAGAAATTTGCCTCAAGACGTAAAAGGACAGATTATAATTATGAGGGATCAGATGATTTGTTATCTCGGCTTTGTTAACAGGGAGGTTAAATTTAGAAGTGAAGTTCAGCCAAGTTGCATTTATAAACTCAGTGAGAATGAGAGGTTTGCACGAAGCAACATGTGCTTGCCTACTTAGAATTGTGATCCTTTCAAAAAACCCTGGAGGGGACAACATGAGCCCCATTTCCATCATCAATACATTACATTTTCAAATCAGTATTTTATTATCAGTTTAAAAATGCAGATTGCGCACTAACAAAATTAATATTAATCTTTGAATTGCGTTTTGTGTCCTTCTTGCTTTATCTAATGTTTTCACTTAAATGTTTCAGTCTTTCAAGAACCTAGATTGGCAAACGATAGTCTTCTGTGATTGTGTTGAGTGAACCAAATTTCTTTTTTTTTTAAAATATTTTTATTTATTAGAGGCAAATACATCAGTGTACATCACATATATATTGTTACAATCATTGTACCCCATAATTTTATGGCTTTTATAGAAAAAGAATAGAAGGAAAGAGAGTGAAGTAGGTGAAAAGAGTTGTGAAAGTGAAAGAGCGTGCCAAAGGGGAGAAGAAACCCTTGGTCAAAGAATTAGAGAAAGGGGGTTAAAAGATATACCCTAGAAAAGAAAAAAAGAAAGATTGACAAAGAAAGAGAAAAGAAAGAAAAAAAAAGCCAGTTACTATATTATATATATCATGCAAAAGGAATCCACCAACTCGATAGTTTTTCATCCCCCCCTTACCAAGGCCCGAGGTACTCCTGCACCCTATCTTTGTAGCAGTTCTATAAATGCAGACCACGTCTGAAAGAAGCGTTCTGATTTTCCTTCCAGGCGGAGTCTCATATCTTCCAGATGTAATGTTTCAAACATAGTTGAAATCCACATATTTAATGTTGGTATAGGAGCATTTCTCCAGAATTTTAAGATTAGCTTTTTCCTATTATTAAGCCGTAATCAAATAGATTCTTTTGATACACATTTAATTCCGAACTACCTTCTGTCATTCCGAAAATAATCCATTCTGGCTTTGGTGTCATTTTTATTTTAAACAGTTTTGTGAAAATTTCAAAGATTTCAATCCAAAACCTTTGAATTTTTGTACAGAAGATGAATTGCGTGCGCTATAGTAGCTTTCTTGGGAAGGGGAGGAGACAGCAAGGGACGAGTGAACCAAATTTCAGGTCTGCTTTCATCTCTAAACAGAATACCTGATTCTCAAGGATGCATCACTACCATTCAGTTAGTTATGGTAAGCAAAAGCAGTGCATCGGAGAAAGCAAATTGGTAAAACAATAGATGCAAGAAAAGGACTTGGCTATCAATGTGACGATAAATAGCTTCATACATGTATTTTATAGTTTGTCCCTGGTAGAATGGTGCCTTGATGTTTTATGTTTATTAAGCTTTATTGTTGTCCGGTATATCGAGGCAGTATAGCGTGAAAAAATTATTTTGGCTTGCTATCCGGGTAAATCATCTGTACATGATTACAATCAAACCATGCATGAGTACAACAGGTAGTACAAAAACAGAAAGGAAACAGTGTCGTACATAGTTTTGCAGCTACAGAGAAGGTAGATTGGGAGATCGTAAATATATCCTTAGCATGACATTACTGACAGCGGCGGAGAAGAAGCTGTTCTTGAATCTGGTGGCATGTGTATACATTTGCTGACTGACAGGAGAGGGGTGAAGAGGGAAGGACCAGAGAGTGCGTGATCTTCAATTATGTTGGCTGCTTTCTTGAGGCAGTGTGGTGTAAATGGAATCGATGCAGGGAGAGGATGGTTTGCGTGATGAACTGGGTTACATCCAAAACTCCCTGCAATTTCTGCGATCTTGAAACTCTCTCCCAACATCTTCTCACACCACTATCGTCCTCCACCAGTTGGCTAACCATCATTTCTAAAGCGCAATAAATGCTGGCCATGCCTGTGATGTCCAGATCCTGAAAATGAAAAAATGAAAACAAATAGCAGAAGTAAGTGCAAAAGATAAAGGACAGCAAACTTCAAGGAACCTTGAGACTACATAAGGAAGGCTGCTTGTAAGACCCCTTACCCTGCCACTTAAGTTGGTAGACTAAACGGCCTGTCCCACTTACGTGTCCTTGGCACGCAAATTACGCGACCTCATCGTTGCATTGAGGCGCATGGGCATCGTGTGGCCTCGTGGGGCCGATCCCACTGAGAAGCGAGGAGGGGTATGCAGTTGTGCGTGGTATCGCACGCCGCTCCAAAGGTTTGTAGCCAAAGTGGGACAGGCCCAACACCCTGGCGCGACGCAACGTCTCATCTTCAACAGCAGCAGAAGCAGGCAAACGATCGTCGAGCTCCGCCTGGGGCTCACGGCCGTTGCACCTCTGAGAGGAGGCAGCATCTCTGGAGAGAAGCAATGGGTGACGATTCGGGTCAACACCCTTCTTTCAGACTGAAGAAGAGTCTCGACACGAAACATCACCCATTCCTTCTCTCCAGAGATGCAGCCGGTCCCGCTGAGTTACTCCAGCATTTTGTGTCCATCTTCAAATGACGTCACGCGCACCAGACGGCTGTGCGGGTGCATGAAATCGCGCGTGACCTTCGTGGGACCGTCACGCCTCAACGTGAGCACGAGGTCGCGTAATTAGCGTGCCACGGACACGCAAGTGGGACAGGGGCTTAAGATTACCATTGTTGTCCATGAGAATGTTCTGCTTCTCCAGAAAGACTTAAAAATAAATTATTAATGTTTTGCAGTGGAACTGCAAGTCACTCTCACAGTAGACAATGTACAGCCAGTAACAGGTACTGTAGCCACGGTCCCTAATACAATTGACTTGAGCTCCTTTGAGAATGAAACAGAGATAACACTGACTTTGATTTAAGAACATAGTAAAATAGTAGGATCAGGGGAAATCAATGTTGTCCTCCTTTCTTGCTCTGTGCTTTAGTAGATCATCTTGTTTTTGTTACATTTCCATTTCCCTGCCCTGCCTTTATATCCTTGATTCCCCTGTGGTCTAAACACTACCACTGTCTGGGGTATACAATTCCAAAGAAGAATTTTTACCTCATCTCAAATTGTCTAACTCTTCCTACTAAGTCAATACACCTTGGTACTAGATCCTTACATGAACAGATAAATCATCCTTACATTGAACTATCCTGTCGAACCCGCTCAGAAGATTAAATGTTCTATAGGATTATGCTCACTCTCTCTTCAGAGGACAACTCACCTGTATCCAAAATAAACCTGTGCTGTAAAAGAGCGCCACACTGGAACGTGTGGTTATATTCTGGTAATGAGTTCAAATATATTCTATCCTAACCCAGAGATGATGTAGTGCCAACTCACTAATATTGTTAATTTCAGAATTAATACCTTTAGACCATCGATAGAACCAATCCCTCAAGATTATTGTCACAAACGCAAAATTCAATCAAATAGTAACCCTTTCTTGATTTAGCTAAACACTATGGTTAGAGCGAAAAGCAAACTAGAGCAGTTGAATTCATATATAACTGCATCAGTTCTCATGAATAAAACCAATTTACTTGGAATTGACTGTTCTGGGAATAATTTTATTCAGCCTGAAGGCTTGATGAGAAAGGAGGACTTTTGTGAAGGCATAATGGGACTTTTTTTTCTCTGTGTTTTAAAATAATTGTGGGAACTGAGAGACTCTGCTATGTGTTTATTGAGTGTTAAATCCCAATTAGTCAGGTAGTAGACTTTGATTGTTCTTCTTAATTTGATCATAATTTCAGAGACACCCTGCAGGATGGACATATGTCTGCACAAATAGTCAATAAACACTTGCACCTAAGAAGTGACAAAACCTAGGACAACGTTTAACTGTGTTTAGTAATTACAGAGATATATTTAGGTTGGTGTATGGCAGAACAGTTACTTCCTTAATGGAACACTGAGCAGCAAAGCAGCTGGCACCTGTGATGTCCCCCCATGCATGCCTTGATGTGACAAAAAACATGGTGGTGATCATGATTTTCACAGGCTTGGCCAACTTTGAGTGAATTATTACCTGCCCCACAGGTCTCTCTGAACCAGGTGGCACATCCCAGTGTCAGTGTACACTGCCAGGCCCGAAAATGATCAAAGAGTCCTTCAGCAAGCAGAGAAAGCTAGTTCTTTAAACAGATCCCATTTAACAATATTATTGTGCAATTCCTTAGAAAGAAAATGCATCTACAAAATGTTGATGAATATTGGTTAATCCTTTCACAAAAGAACATGAAAACTCAAAACCGAGTTAAGACAATTATGGTTTACATTTTCTATCAGGGTGACAATCTTTTCCCCGTTTTATTTTGCTGCTATTATCATATTAAAAAAAACAATCATCCAGCTCAGATACGGGTCCTTTGGGCCTGCATGTTAACCATCAATTATCCATGCCAAACCCATTACCAGTATTGGTTCGCAGCCTACTATGACATGACCATTCAAACTCATGTCCTGATGCCTCTCACATTGCGTAATGGTCTCTGCTTCCAACCCCCCCTCAGGTAGTGCATTCCAGATTCCAACCACCCTTTGGTGAAAAAGTTCTTCCTCAAAACTGCTAAAGCTTTTACTCCAAGCGGAAAACCTTTAGTTTAGGCACAACCTGGCACTATGCTGGCAATTGAAAGACCCCCAATATTTCAATATTTCAACTTGGGACCTTCATTATCATGTAGGTTTATGCCTGTAGGATCAAAAAGGAAATCTCATACAGCAGGTCAATTTTCCAAAGCAGAAAATTGACTAATTATGGTATGCAACCAATATTGTAAGTGTTGGTGGTGGTTAGAGATGGGGCAGGAGCCAATGTAAGAATAATAATGCACAAGAATGTCATTGGGCTGGAAGAGCCTCTAGGAATTCCCTCCTCTCTTACACTTTCACTGCTTCGGATCTAAGGACTAGCATGTGCCATTTATTAATGACAAAAAGGCAACAAGAGTTCATTAAGTTCCACTGATTTCTCTTTGAGGGTTACAGTTAAACCTCTGACTGTGTACCGATAAAAACTTTACATTAGCGTTGGTTCGGTGGGCTGGGGACTGTTTAAACTAAGAGGTTGCCTGGATCGTGTACAAACAAAGTTTTCCCCTGTATCTCAGTACACGTGACAACAATAAACCAATACCAATTTATTTCAATACTTTTCAACAATTTCTCACCATTACACTCATGTACGATATTGTGGGAAATCTCTTATCTTTGATCCACATATCTCACACAAAATTGTTTAAATGAGGATAAAATCAAGAAACATCCTTCCCAGTATTTAGGTAACCTCTGCAGCATTAAACAAACTTCCCCAGCAGGTCGGACAGCATCCATGGAGATAAATGGATAGACTATGTTTCAGTTCGGGGCCCTTCTTCAGACTGCAGCATTGGTGAATCAAATAGGTGAAGCCACCAAAGCATGGGCTATGGCAGGTAGACAAATACACAGGACTAGATGTTAAGAAGTCCCTTGTGCCAGTAGGTGGGGAGCATTTCACGACATTCATTGATTGCTGAGAGTGGTGGACGCTCAAACAGGGGGGGGGGGGGGGGGGGCTGGGGGGGGGGGGGGGGGGGGGGGGGGGGGGGGGGGGGGGGGGGGGGGGGGCTGGGGGGGGGGGGGGGGGGTACGTATATGTATATCTTGGCCTGGGTAACCTTCAGGGACAGCTGGGCA
This sequence comes from Okamejei kenojei, assembly GCA_035221665.1. Classification (NCBI taxonomy): domain Eukaryota; kingdom Metazoa; phylum Chordata; class Chondrichthyes; order Rajiformes; family Rajidae; genus Okamejei; species Okamejei kenojei. The sequence goes on along the minus strand of CM069138.1, from coordinate 74,748,729 downwards.
CAGGACACATCATCAGTAGTGTACCCTTGCATCACTGGGTGTTTCGGCCTTTTATCACTATACACCCTCCACAAGGGCGGCCCGCTGCAGGATGATCAGCCCTCAGCGTGTGTCCCGTGTCAAACTGCCTCAAAGATTCACCGTGACGCATTTGGGGCCCAGCATGGGTCTTTCCGCTTGAGCCAAATCCAACAGCTGCTTCTTTCAGCCGCGTCTGAGAGTGATCTTATGGTCTTCTGCAGAGCCTGACCATGGATTCCAAGCTCCTTCAGCAGTCTGATGGTAGATGACGCAACAAATCCTTGCATCCCACTTCAACTGGATAAACGTTGATGTTCCAGCCACGCTGCCTTGCCTCTGCTGCAAGCTCTGTGTAGCGCAGCTTCTTACGCTCATAGGCCTCCACAACAGAGTTCTCCCATGGAACTGTGAGCTCTATGATGTAAGCAGTCTTCTGTGAAAGGGACCAGAACACCAAATCTGGCCTGAGGTTGGTCGAAGCAATTTCAGGTGGAAAGATTAGTTGTCGGCCGATGTCCGCCAGCATCCTCCAGTCACGGGCCCTGCATAGGTTTCCTTCTTCTGATCTAGTGGAAGGATGTTTCGGTGTTTTCTGTCCTTCTCGGACAAAGGTTGTCGCCCTTAAGTGGGAGGGGTTGCTTGCTCTCGGAGGCAAGGAGTTGGTCGCACACAGCCTGTTCTCAAGGGCTGTTGCCAGGCTTTTTAATACCTGATTATGCCCCACGTGTATCTCCCTTGCGTGAGGCTGGTCTTGCAGCCTACCATGATGTGTTTGAGGGGTCGCTGGAGTTGGGCAGAGGGCACAGGTTGGATCCTCGCCGTACCACTGATTGAGGTTCTTTGGTGATGGAAGGACGTCGTATGTCGCTCTGATGATGAAGCTGATCTTGCTTGATTCCATTTCCCATAGTTCTTTCCAGCTGATCTTCCTCCGCTCCACACCTTCCCACTGCATCCATTGCCCCTGTTTGGCAAGCGAGACCGCCTTTGCACTTCTTGCGGCCTCCTCCTGTCGCCGCACCTCCTCAACCACCAATGTCCTCCGCTCTGATGTTGTGGCCTTTCGCCAAGTTGGTTTACTTGTCGTAAGGCCAAAGCCTCCTCTTCCTGCTGCACTTGCCCCACGACGTCTTTGTGCCTCAGGGCTGATGAAGCTTGCTGTACTGCATCAGATGGTGTCCACTTCCGGCCGGTTACTAGGGGCGGCGCAACAGCACTGATGGTCTTGTCTCTAGAGTCCCTCAGTGTCATCTGGAGTCTTACTTTGGAACACTTGTATTCCTCTGTTAGACTAGTGAGAGGTAGTTCCAGGACCCCTTTGCCATAGAGGCCGATGTTAGTTAGACATCGTGGGACACCGAGCCATTTCTTCGCGTATGAAGTTATGGTTCGCTCCATCTTCTCCACAGTTGTTATTGGAGCTTCATAAACGGTCAGTGGCCACATTGTCCGAGGAAGGAGTCCAAACTGTAGGCACCAGAGCTTCAGTTTCCCAGGCAGTAGGGTCTGATTGATGATCTCCAGGCCGTTGACAATTTCTGCCTTAGCTGTTGCACCTGCTCTTTGTCCTTGAGACTTGCGTTGTACCATCTGCCCAGGCTTTTTACTGGCTGCTCAGACACTGTTGGTATTAGGTCGTCACCGATGCAGAACCTTGTGTCTCTAAGCACCCCCTTAACTATGGAGATGCTTCGAGACTTACTTGGTTTGATTTTCATTCGGGCCCACTTGATGTTCTCCTGCAGCTTTCCAAGTAGCCGCTTGGTGCATGCTGCAGTAGTGGTTATTGTTGTCATATCGTCCATGTATGCCCTGATGGGTGGCAGACGGAGCCCAGCTCTGGTTCGTTCACCGCCCACACCCATTTTGAGGCCCTGATGATGACTTCCATGGCCATTGTAAAGGCCAAGGGTGAGACTGTGCAGCCTGCCATGATGCCTACTTCCAAGCGCTGCCATGTTGTACTGAATTCAGCTGTTGTGAAGCACAGCTGCAGGTCTTGGAAATAGTTCTTGACCAGTGTGGTGATGAGCTCTGGTACATGGAAAAAGGCAAAAGATTCCCAAAGGAGTTCATGTGGAACTGAACCAAATGCATTGGCCAGATCGAGGAAGATCACATGTAGGTCTCTCTTGTCCTTCTTAGCTGCTTGGATCTGGTGCCAGATCATGGTTGTATGCTCCAAGCAGCCCGAAAAACCTGGAATTCCTGCTTTCTGTACAGATGTATCAATGTACTTGTTTGTTACCAGATAGGTGGATAGCCTTTGTGATACAATGCTGAAAAAGATTTTTCCCTCGACGTTGAGGAGACATATTGGCCGGAATTGGCTGATGTCTGATGCATCCTTTTCTTTAGGTATTAGTATGCCGCCGGCCCTTCGCCACACCTTAGGTATTGTTTGCTTCTTCCACACCACCCTCATGAGCTTCCATAGAAAGCGTAACACATCCGGTGCATTCTTGTAGAGCTTGTATGGTACTCCGTTTGGCCCCGGAGCTGATGCTGCTCTTGCTCGCCGGACCGTGTTCTCTACCTCTTTCCATTTCGGAGGGCTGGTGTCCATGTTGAATTCAGGTGGTTGAATAGGTGGGATGTCATGTGGGATGACTAACTTCTCATGCCTTTTCGTGTCTTGGTGGGCCTTTTCCAGGTGTTCCTCCAATTCTTGTTTTGATGTTTTCAAAGTTCCACTTTTTTCCTTTGCGAAGAGGTCTTTGATGAACTTGAAAGGGTCTTTGTAGAACCGTGTTCTTGTGTGTTCTTTATTCTTGCGTAGTTTCCTCATGTTCTCTGCTTTTCGCAAGGTTGCCAATCGGCTCTTGATGTCCTCTTGGAGTAGCATGAGACCTTCTCTCTCTGCGTCAGTTGCTTTTTTCCATTGCTTTTTCAACTGTCTCCTCTCTCTGATTAGCCTCTCGATCTCTGCTGCCTCCTGGACTTGATTGGTGTTGGTAACTTCTTTCCACCTCTCCCTTTACTTACCCCAAACCGTTCTTCTCCATAGCTGTAGATTATGTTGCCCATCCTTTCAAGCTTTTCCACTGCTGTGCCCACTTGTTGCTCCAAGATATGTATAAGGTCACTGTTGACCGTCTCCCACTCTTTCTTTTCAACAGCTTTGGGCCACTTCACTCCAGGTTTATGCCCTTTGATCTTTCCCTCCAATGGAGGTCTTTGTAGTTGTTGCGTGGGCTCCTCCACCGGCATTTCTGTGCTTGTATCACCCTCTTCAGTGACATGGGTGCTGATGCTCTGCGAACTTTGGTTTGTGTCCCGTCGCTGTGCTTCATTCGACTGATTTGACTGGTTGCTTCGTAAGAAGTACTGGTCAATGCGAGGCCCATGTCTCTGCTCTCTCAAGCACTTTTTCCTCCCTTGGTGGATCTTCAAGCCCACATTGATGTTCTTTTCTCCCAACCACAGATGCACACCTGAAGTTTGTGTCCCGCAGCTGTTGTGGATGTCTCATGTGCCATGCTCTCCTTGTCCGTGGTCGTTTCCGTTCCTGGGTCTGTAACCGTGTTTATCAATCGGTGAGCCATCTTGCGCCCCGCTCTCGCAGGCTCTAGGGGTATTTCTTTTAGGTAGACCAGACAGGGGCCTGTGTTTGTACACAAGAAGCTCACTAATGCAAGGTATAAGTATGCTGTTCGCTTCATATGTAAAAATGAGCAAGCTATGAGGGCTGATTCCATGGCTAAGAAGCTGCCAAGTAACAATGCTACAGATTTTTGGAAGGAAGTGAGAGCTCTTAGCAGTTGCAAAACATCTCTACCATGTACTGTAGATGGAATCTCCGGAACGGCTAATATCGCGGAGTTATGGCGACAACATTATAGCACTTTATTCAACTGTGTCCAAGGTGACTTGTATAGGGTGGACAATATTGAGAGTAAATGACTCGATGGTGATTATGTCACATGAGGTGTATCATGCCATGAACAAGCTGTCCAACAACAAAGCAAGTGGCTTGGATCATATCTCTGCTGAACATCTTAAGTATGCGAGTATGAGGATAGCTCCTCTCCTAGCTATTTGTTTTACTGGCTTTATGATTCATGGCATGTTACCAGACTCAATGTTGTCTGTCCTGTTAGTGCCGGTTATTAAGGACAAAGCGGGTAAAGTAGGCAGTCTAAATAATTACAGGCCCATAGCTTTAGCCAGCATATTGTCAAAAGTATTAGAAAGAGTTCTGCTGGATAGAATACATGAGTTTGTTAACTCCACAGATAACCAGTTTGGCTCTAAAGATAAACATGGCACTGACTTATGCATATATGCCCTAAAGGAGATTGTAAACAAATATAGAGGCAAAAACTCTTCAATCCTTATGTGCTTTATTGATGCTTCCAAAGCCTTTGACCGTGTTAATCACAGAAAGCTGTTTGGTAAAATGCGTCAAAGAGGGGTGCCTAAATACATTGTGAGAATACTGGCCTACTGGTATGCCCACCAGACTATGCAAATAAAATGGGGCAATAGGGTCTCAGCCCCATTTGGGGTTAGCAATGGTGTTAGACAAGGGGGAATTTTATCCCCAGTCCTTTTTAATCTATATATTGATGATCTGTCTAAACAATTGAAAGCCTGTAACACTGGGTGCGTGATTGATAATATTTTAGTGAAACATATTATGTATGCAGATGATCTTGTGGTCTTTAGTCCATCTAGCGCTGGTCTCCAGCAGTTCCTTACTGCATGTTCCGTGTATGGTTTGGAACATGACATTAAATATAATGCTAGTAAGAGTGCTGTTATGGTCTGTAGAACCAAAGAGGATAAAAGCCTAAAATATCCTGATTTTAAATTGTCTGACAACAATCTTAGTGTCTGTAATAAGATAAAATATCTAGGGCATATTATTACAGAACAAATGACAGATGATGAGGATATTTCGCATGCTGTATATACAGGCGAATATCCTCTTGCGTAAATTTGGTCCGTGTGCAGATGTGGTGAAGATGTCACTATTTAGAGCATACTGCACACCCCTCTACACTGCGCACCTGTGGTCGAACTATTTAAAGACAAGTATGCAGAGACTAAAGGTTGCATATAACGATGCCATGAGAACACTGCTAAGGCAACCAAGATGGTGTAGTGCCAGTAATATGTTTGTGGCTACAGGAGTCAGTACTCTAGAAGCTATCCTAAGACAACACATGTATAAATTCATTTGCAGGATAAATGACTCTAAAAATGAGCTTATTGTGGCCTTGACAAACATAAGGGTTAGCACTACACGCTACGAATCCCAGTTGTGGAGACACTGGTATCGTTGTCTCGTTGTACGACATTGATCATTTTTTACTCTGGATTTTTAACTTAAGTATTGTTGGTTTATTTTTTTTAAATATATAAATTATGATGTTTTTATGTGATTTACCATGATTTTATATATATTTATGATATTTGAGATGCAATGCATTTTTTAATGTAATGTTGCCCCTTGTCTGGACCTTGAGTCCGTAATAAAGTTATTATTATTATTATTATTATTATTATTAAATACTGTTATAAATCATGTTCAGATCTAGGACTTCGTGTCACCAATGCTGTACATTAGCCCATGAACTATGGTTGAAGAATTTAATTGTAATTATAAAAACACTATGTTAGGATTGCAGAAGCTTATTTTTCAACTTATAAAAATATTTTTTAATATCAATATGTTCAACACGCCTGCTGTTTTAATCATTTATGCGCACCTTTTCTCAGATTTTTCTATTCCTATAATCCATTTAGAATTGTACACTCTAGTTCAAATTAGTTATTCTTCAAACTGATACCTCGCACTTTACCATATGTTATAAGGGTTACACAAAAAGCTGGAGAAACTCAGCGGGTGCAGCAGCATCTACGGAGCGAAGGAGATAGGCGACGTTTCGGGTCGAGACCTTCTTCAGACTGGTCTCGACCCGAAACGTCGCCTATCCCCCAGTCTGAAGAAGGGTCTCGACCCGAAACGTCGCCTATCTCCTTCGCTCCGTAGATGCTGCTGCACCCGCTGAGTTTCTCCAGCTTTTTGTGTAACCCTCGAATTCTCCAGCATCTGCAGTTCCTTCTTTAACACCATATGTTATAACCTTGTTTATAATGACCTTTGTGTAAGAAAATGAAAGTTACAGTGATTAACAATATTATATTGCAATACAACTTTAAAAAATATGTAATTTGTTTCATATAAGTGTTGAGGTTTGAGAATATGGTTCAAATGAAGTCCAGTTAAATGACATGCCTTCCTGCCCGCTACGTTCCCATTAAGAATGTCCTGTAGATTCCATTTCTTAAGAAAATGATTTTTTTTTTAAAAAGCCTAAGTATCCAAATAACAAACTAATCCCATCCACACAAGAATTCACAATATAACATGATTTTTTAATCTCACTGTCATGAATTCATATGCCAGATGGAAGGAATTTGATGTTTAATTCCCATAAATTATTCTAGAAACATCCACTCAATATAATCAATTTTTTTGCACAATACATGGGACTAAAACTGATATTTAGTATAAAAATATTGACTATGGGTAGACAATAACACAAAATATAGACAATTTAGATGCTCTTATGACATGATTGTCCAAAAAAAAGCATTTAAATCATCTTGCGAGTGGGTTTATCTGGAACGCGATCGATTGGAACATTTGCATTTGCGGTGAATCTGAACCCCATATTGGCAGGAAAAACACTGCCGGTTCGTATGGGGCCCAAATCACATTTTCACAACGTAAAATTTGATTAAAGCCATCCCAAGAAGCAAGTTAATATGTAAAATGAACAACTTACCCGTTGTTTTGTCCTATTAATGCGATCCGTCACGTTGTAGGCGTTGAGGGCGTTAGAAGTCGCTTTTTATTTTATTCAAATTATTAAATTGTCTTGCGATTAAAAAAATATATTTTAATTGGGAAGGGATGTCCGATTGATTATTCTTCAGCAGCTAGCAGCCCGAGGAAGTCCGCCTCGGACAGGCAGGAGAAAACCGCATTTTCATCCCGCCCCCTCCCCCAAAGGCGCCAAAGTCGCGCACACGGCCAGTGGCAGAACTGTAGCGCCGCTGAAAGTAAGTTTTGTAACATCGCTAGATCATGCGCTTGATATTTCTGTAGTCTTAGGTATTGATTTACAACCTCATCCTAATACTGCAATTTTTGGGCTACCAATGTTAGATTCTATTCATTTGTCCCGCTCTGCCCATCGGTTGATAGCTTTTACCACATTAATCGCCAGAAGATCTAAATGGACACATGGGCGGAAAACCCGTGGGGGCCAGAGGGACACGTCCCGCCCATGTTTTGAGCGGTGGGGGACATCCCCCCCAAGTATTTGTCGTCCGGATTTTAAAAACTCCACTTTCCGCGAGACAGTGGAGGTGGGACTGCTGATCGAGGGCGCCGATTGGACGAGAGAGAGGTCGGTCGGCAATGGGGGCGGGACATGATGATTCAGCGCGATGATTGGAGGAGGGAGGAGTGGGGGGGGTGGAACTGAGGATAGGGTGCGGTGATTGGAGGAGGGAGACGTGGCACTGACCTGCGCCTCATCCGCAGCCAGGATCGATCCCAGCCGGGTCTCCGGCGCTGTCCCGTCCCCACCCGAGTGCCCCCCCCCCCCCCCACGGGTGGCCAGAGAGGTCGGGAGTCAGACGCGAGCTGTACCCCCAGGCCCACAGCCAGTGCAGAGAAGTAGCGCTAAACCCAGCTCAACTCTGCCTGTCCCGCCAGGTTATACTGCCTGGGCTTGCTGGAAATATGGCCAGCGCGGAGAAGCAGCGCTGGTATCCTGTCAGTCCAGTCAGGGCTGTAGGTTAACCCGGCAAGACAGGCAGGGTTGAGCTGCATTTAGCACTGGATTGAGCCTCCGAAGCCTCGCGCATGTGTGTGTGTGTGTGAGTGTGCGCATGCGCGCGCAGCTGCCAAAAAATTGTGTCCCCCCTGTCCCCGGTCCCCTCCATGTTTTGATCGCAAGTTCCGTGCCTGAATGGAAAGACTCCAACCCTCCAATCACACTCCATTGGTACTCTGAAACGATTTCATGTTTAAATTTAGAAAAAATCAGGAGTGACTTTGTTGAACCCTTGGTTAAATTTGATAAGACTTGGGGAAAATTTATTCAGCACTTTCACACAACATAAATTGCTTCCTCTCTAACCGTTATAAAAACTATTTTACCTCTATATGGTGGAACGGACTTGACGACAAACAGACTTAAATTGTTGAAATTTTCAGCTCAGATTCTGTTTTGCTTTTTTTTCCTTTAGGTTAGAGGGGTTTTGTTTCTTCCTTTTCTCCTTTTTTCCCCTTCTTTTTATCTTTGTGTTTTTTTTCTACATATAAGTTTTCTTTTAAACATTTAACTATATTTACATAGAGACCGGGAGGTCTATATTCAGTGTGTATTTTGACACTGGATTCATATTTAGGTTATCCCTGTTATTAATGTAATCCTGATCCCTGTGTATCAATATCATTGTTATGTTTATCATTATTCTTTTTGATTTGTTTTTTTTGTTTTGTTTTTGTTTTTTGGAAAAGAAAATGAATAAAAAGATTTTTAAAGAAAGATCATGCGCTTGTCAATAAGCGAGTTCAGTATTTCAGCCAAGGTCATAGGTCACTCGAGATAAACATTCTCGGCAGCTGAGCTGGAGCATATACAGACCCGCGCTCCATCCGCAGCCATGATCGAACCCGGGTGTCCAGTGCCGCAAGTGGCGTCGAACCGCCACTGGACCATCCCCTCTGAGGTGCTCCACCCCTGACCGGAGGTGATTGAAGATGCCTGGGACGACCCCGGACTGATGGTACGTGGTTGGGGATAGGTGACTTTTCAGGTCGAGACCCTTCTCCGGAGATGCTGCCCTGCCCGCTGAGTTGCTGCAGCGTGGCCCGATCCCTACCACGGACGAAACGCAGGTCCGTAAACACGCTGCAGCTCAGCTACCGAGAATGTCTCTCCGCCGGTCCAGTCTCTCCCCATCTCCCACTCGCATCTGCCCTCTCTCTCTCGCTGTTACATCCCGCTCTACCACTACCTGCCATCCCCATTCCTCAGATTAAATATATTTTTACACATAAATAAGAATGTGTTTCAAACACAAGTAATATTTTCTTATTCCAGTAGCAAACACGTTGAGGATTAAATGAAAATAATACATTCTTTAACTTTTTGAATATCTCATAATTGCAGATTAATGAACTGACCTAGAACTGGGACTGTGTAAGTAGTGTGTGAACAGCAGAACAAGAAAGGAAGCTATTGAGTTGACAGAATTCTAGATTAATTCATTGGTAGAATAGTTAACAATTTATACAGCCAATGCTTCGTTCACTTTTTTCTTTATCATGAAGGACCCATGACAAATCCCATGATTCCTTGCATTTTTCGGAATACCAAACTCGCTTATTGTCTTGAGGAACCTGACCTTTGCCTTTACACACATATCGAGTCATGATATGATTGGAGGACCAAGAAAGCGCGCCAAATTTGTTTTTGCTTGCTACTGCTTATATACTAGTATTATGCCTATTGTAAACCACTTACTTCATGGGGAACACCGGACTCCTTGGGAGTCAGAGGCTGTGGACCAGAGAAAGTCCCCCGGGGTGACGAATAAACTTGTTAGAGCAAGAACGGTGTGTTGGTTCAGTGTATTTACTGAGGAATGATCGCGGGGAAAAGAAAATCTACACAGGACACTCTGAATAAAATAATCAGTTATGCTTTTAATTAAACTGTTCGTCTGTTGCATTTTCCCTCAATTGTATAGAATTTAATGTAAATAATATGAACTAAGGAGTTGATTAATCATACTTTTCTTTTGTATGTTATATTTTCTAATCTCTTCTATTTTCTTTAGTATGTCAGATCTGATTACTGTTTACTGATTACTGACACAAATTACAGTTGTGTCATTTTTCTAAATGTAAATACTGATTCTGTTCTGTTCTGTTGTTTTGCACAATCCTGCGGGCATTGCCACTTTCATTTCACTGTACATCTTGTATGTGTATGTGACAAATAAAGTTGACTTGACTGATCAGGGTTCCAATCCAGTCTTGGATCACGATGGCTGAGGTATGATCAAAATGCACATTGGCACAACTTGATGTAATTTCCAACCCACCCTTCATTCTCTGAAATCTGCAATTTCCTTTGCTCCTGCACAGAACCCCCCCCCCCCCCCCCACCCCCCATCCTTCAGCCCATTCCTTCAATCGTACTGTCTGTGTTCGTTTTTTTCCTTCCTCTCCTCCGACTTGGACTCCCTGCGGGCAATATTGGGAGTTGAGGATTATCCTGCTGAGTTTTTCTAGTTTTTAGTGTCTATCTTCAGTTTAAACCAGCATCAGCAACTCCTTCCTCCACTATATGTTAAGCAAAACAGGTCAATAGACAATAGACAATAGGTGCAGTAGTAGGCCATTCGGCCCTTCGAGCCAGCATGATCATCCACAATCAGTACCCTGTTCCGCCTTCTCCCCATATCCCCTGACTCCGTTATTTTTAAGAGCCCTATCTAGCTCTCTCCTGAAAGCATCCAGAGAACCCGCCTCCACAGCCCTCTGAGGCAGAGAATTCCACAAACTCACCACTCTCTGTGAGAAAAAGTGTTTCCTCATCTCCGTTCTAAATGGCTTACTCCTTATTCTTAAACTGTGGCCCCTGGTTCTGGACTCCCCCAACATCGGGAACATGTTTCCTGCCTCTAGCGTGTCCAAACCCTTAACAATCTTATATGTTTCAATGAGATACCCTCTCATCCCTATAAACTCCAGAGTGTACAAGCCCAGCTGCTCCAGTCTCTCAGTATATGACAGTCCCGCCATCCCAGGAATTAACCTTGTAAACCTACGCTGCACTCCCTCAATAGCAAGAATGTCCTTCCTCAAATTAGGGGACCAAAACTGCACACAATACTCCAGGTGTGGTCTCACTAGGGCTCTGTACAACTGCAGAAGGACCTCTTTGCTCCTATATTCGATTCCTCTTGTTATAAAGGGCAACATGCTATTCGCTTTCTTCACTGCCTGCTGTACCTGCATGCTTACTTTCATAGACTGATGTGCAAGGACTCCCAGATCCCGTTGTACTTCCCCTTTTGCCAACTTGACGCCATTTAGATAATAATCTGCCTTCCTGTTTTTGCTACCAAAGTGGATAACCTCACATTTATCTGCATTAAACTTAATCTGCCATGCATCTGCCCACTCCCCCAACCTGTCCAAGTCACCCTGCATTCTCATAGCATCCTCCTCACAGTTCACACTGCCACCCAGCTTTGTTTCATCTGCAAATTTGCAGAGGTCCTATTCTCAAAATATTATTCACCTCAACTAAGTTTTTCTTTCACCTCCGTTGCTGCAGAGAATATAATCTCAGTTATCAAATCTTTCTTAAAAATGAAAAAAAAATCCTGCCCTGCCAACATCTTCATAAATCGCCCCTGGATCCTCTACAGAGCAATTGCACCCTTTCTACTACGTGTCATAGTCTTATAGCATGGAAACAGGCCCTTCATCCCAACTTGTTCATGAAGATCAAGAAGCTCCATCTAAACTAGTCCCATTTATCCACATATGGCCTATATCCCTTTAAACCTTGTGTGTGCCAGTGTGTGTGTGTGAGAGTGTGTGTCAGTGAAGCAGCGACAACATCCGGAGTGAGCGAAGACTTGGCAATGCCTGGGGAGCGTTTCCCTCCCTCCCCCTCCCGGGAATGCGGGCCGGCCCAGGTGCTCCTTGTCCAGCTGGGGTCCGGGGGGAGGTGAGGGTCAGTGACCTGGGGGTCGGGCATCGGAGCGGAGCCTTAGCCCGAGATTCATTCCCGCGGCTCCGGATGCGGCACCGATGGCCCCACTCACCCGGTCCGCTCCTGGCTCCGGGCTCCGGACAGGGTTAAAACTCCATCGGGTGTGGACAGGGCGGCTGACGGACCAGCACCTGCATATTTGTGAGCGTGAGAAATTTGTGATCAGTCTGAGAGCATGAGAATTTTGTGAAATGTTTTGTGAAATTGAGGCTCCCGCTCAATGCTACTTTTAGTTACTTTTAGACCATCTCAGAAACAATCAACTAGCAAATTAAAGCAACATGTTATATTAAAGCAACATTAAAATAACATGTTCCCTTTCCTGACTCTACCTCATAAGTACTTTAACGCTGTTAACAGAGCAAAGGGATACTAATCTCAAGAATCAAAAGGGAAAGTGGGGGCAATTTTGCTTAAATGGTAATTCTAAGCCCATTCAGATCTGCATAGAGTCAGAGTTATACAACATGTACGTGGCTGGCCCAATTTGTCCATGATGATCAAGTTGGCATTCTGCGTGCCCCGGGACTGGCTGCAGTTCCCAGATCAGCTCGCATCCCAGGGATTGGCTGCAGTTCTCAGGTTGGCTCGCCTGTCCCAACACAGTGAAAGCAAATTGAAAAAAAACGTGTTTTTTCGGGTTGCGGGCTGGATTTAGCCCGTGTGCCATAGGTTGCCAATCACTGTCCTAGATGTTTGGCCTCATTGTGGTTCCCCCCCCCATGTTTTACAACTGATTCACCTGGTTAGTTCTGTCTCCGGATGCTTAATGTTGTCAGCGGCTGCACATCCAACCTCTGATGTGGGGCAAAGAGGCAAACTGTGCAGGTACTGAAGACAGCGTGAGAATTCTGTCATCAGCGTGAGAATTGGCTGAAATGCGTGACTCTCATGCTCAAAGCTTGAGAGTTGGCAGCCCTGTCTAATGCCAGGATGTGACAATACACACACAGGGAGACACATACACAAAGGAAGACACACACACAGGGGGACAGACACACACACACACACAGGGAGACAGACACACACACAGGGAGACACACACACACACACACACAGGGATACACACACACAGGGAGACGCACAGACACGCGCACACACACACACACACACACACACACACACACACACACAGGGAGGCACACACACACACAGAGACACGCGCACACACACACAGGGATACACACACACACGCAGGGAGGCACACACACACGCAGGGAGGCACACACACACGCAGGGAGGCACACACACAGGGTACACACACACACGCAGGGAGGCACACACACACGCAGGGAGGCACACACACAGACGCACACAGGGAGACACACACAGGGAGACACACAGAGACACGCACACACACAAGGAGACACACACAGGGAGACGGACACAGACATACACACACACCTTTCCCCCTCCCTCCTCGCCATCCCTCCCTCTCCCTCTTTCCTCCCCTTCCTCCCCCTCCCCCCCCTCCCTCCCCCTCCCCACCCTTCCTCTTTCTCCACTTTCTCCTTCTCTCCCTTCATCCCCTTTCGACCTTCCCTCCCTTGTCTCTCTTTGCCTCCATCCCTCCTTTTTTGTCTTTCCCTCTCTCTCTCTCTCTCTCTCTCTCTCTCTCTCTCTCTCTCTCTCTCTCTTTCTTTCTCCCCTCCCTCTCTCTCCCGGACGCCCAATGGGAAGTCTGGCGGGCACAGTGCAGCATGGATTGGCGGCGCTGGCGCTGCCGTGTGAGGTGAAGGACAGGAGGGAGGCTGCAGCAGCAGCCGGCAGCACAACGCTCGCAGCCGGCACACAGAGGCGCTGACACTCGCTGCCCGGGACCGACGCGCTTCCCCAGACCGTGCAGATTGCTGTCATGTGGCACAAAGAGACAAACTGTGCAGCAAAGATCGTATAGCTCTGCTATAGAATCTTTGCCATGCAAGGACTGAAGACAGCATGAGAATTCTGTCATCAGCGTGAGGGCGTGAGAATTGGTTGAAATGCGTGATTCTCACGCTCAAAGCATGATAGTTGGCAGAGGACCTATGTCCTCTGGTCCTCGATTCACCTACTCTGAGCAAGAGATGCTGCTACCTGTCCCGCTGAGTTACACCAGCATTTTCTGTCCCACATCAAAATGTCCGCCCTCCTGGATCAGAAGAAACTGGATGACCTAGTAACTCACCATGGCATCCCAGATACCCCCCTCCCGTTCACCAAGGCATCCCAGATACCCCCCTCCCGGTCACTGTGGCATTCCAGATACCCCCCTCCCGGTCACCAAGGCATCCCAGATACCCCCCTCCCGGTCACCATGGCAACCCAGATACCCCTCCCGGTCACCGTGGCAACCCAGATAACCCCTCCTGGTCACCATGGCAACCCAGATACCCCCCTCCCGGTCACCATGGCAACCCAGATACCCCTCCCGGTCACCATGGCAACCCAGATACCCCCTCCCGGTCACCATGGCAACCCAGATACCCCCCTCCCGGTCACCGTGGCAACCCAGATACCCCCTCGCGGTTACCATGGCAACCCGGACTCCCCCCACCCCGGTCACCGTGGCAACCCGGACCCACCTCCCTCCCACCGGGTCAGCGGCGGCAACAGCAAAGGAAGAGAGTGATCTCCGCCTGGTGCTACCAACCCCCCGGTTATGTGTGTGTCGGGGCGGGCGGGCCTGCAGCAACGTGCGGCGGTGAGTCAGTGTAATTTTCCACACTGCAGGGTGCAGCTCACCACATTTACAACACATGACGCTGCCGCGCTGCAACACCCCATTCTCGCCCTGCGACATTTGTATAGTCCTAGGCAACAAAGAATTCTGTCATCAGCGTGAGGGCGTGAGAATTGGTTGAAATGCGTGATTCTCACGCTCAAAGCATGATAGTTGGCAGAGGACCTATGTCCTCTGGTCCTCGATTCACCTACTCTGAGCAAGAGATGCTGCTGCTACCTGTCCCGCTGAGTTACACCAGCATTTTCTGTCCCACATCAAAATGTCCGCCCTCCTGGATCAGAAGAAACTGGATGACCTAGTAACTCGGAATCCCCCCTCCCGGTCACCATGGCATCCCAGATACCCCCCTCCCGTTCACCAAGGCATCCCAGATACCCCCCTCCCGGTCACCATGGCATCCCAGATACCCCCCTCCCGGTCACCGTGGCATCCCAGATACCCCCCTCCCGTTCACCATGGCATCCCAGATACCCCCTCCCGTTCACCATAGCAACCCAGATACCCCCCTCCCGGTCACCGTGGCAACCCAGATACCCCGTCCCAGTCACCATGGCAACCCAGATACCCCCTCCCGGTTACCATGGCAACCCAGAGAACCCCCTCCCGGTCACCATGGCAACCCAGATACCCCCTCCCGGTTACCATGGCAACCCAGATACCCCCTCCCGGTCACCGTGGCAACCCAGATACCCCTCTCCTGGTCACCGTGGCAACCCAGATACCCCCCTCCCGGTCACCATGGCAACCCAGATACCCCTCCCGGTCACCATGGCAACCCAGATACCCCCTCCCGGTCACCATGGCAACCCAGATACCCCCCATCCCGGTCACCATGGCAACCCAGATAGCCCCTCCCGGTCACCATGGCAACCCAGATACCCCCCTCCCGGTCACCTTGGCAACCCAGATACCCCCTCCTGGTCACCATGGCAACCCAGATACCCCCCTCCCGGTCACCATGGCAACCCAGATACCCCCCTCCCGGTC
Source organism: Okamejei kenojei (assembly GCA_035221665.1). NCBI lineage: Eukaryota > Metazoa > Chordata > Chondrichthyes > Rajiformes > Rajidae > Okamejei > Okamejei kenojei. Next base: position 74,733,174 of record CM069138.1, on the reverse strand, counting down.
ACCATGGCAACCCAGATACCCCCCTCCTGGTCACCATGGCAACCCAGATACCCCCCTCCCGGTCACCATGGCAACCCAGATACCCCCTCCCGGTTACCATGGCAACCCGGACTCCCCCCCACCCCGGTCACCGTGGCAACCCGGACCCACCTACCCCCCTCCCGGTCACCATGGCAACCCAGATACCCCCTCCCGGTTACCATGGCAACCCGGACTCCCCCCACCCCGGTCACCGTGGCAACCCGGACCCACCTCCCTCCCCCCTTCCACCGGGTCAGCGGCGGCAACAGCAAAGGAAGAGAGTGATCTCCGCCTGGTGCTACCAACCCCCCGGTTATGTGTGTGTCGGGGCGGGCGGGCCTGCAGCAACGTGCGGCGGTGAGTCAGTGTAATTTTCCACACTGCAGGGTGCAGCTCACCACATTTACAACACATGACGCTGCCGCGCTGCAACACCCCATTCTTGTCCTGCGACATTTGTATAGTCCTAGGCAACAAAGACTTGTTTTTCTCATGCATACTTTATATGCGTAAATAATGAAACAGTCAGCCGGGTTCCAGCCGTCTCTCTTTCCTTCATAATACGCGCAGTTAATAATGGATAAAACCAACCTGTATTGCTTTCCTCTTTTGATTCAATTAATGCACAATGGTAATGTGCCTGCTGAAAATACTCACTATGCAAGGCTGGTGAGGGCTAAAGAAACTTTAAAGGTTCACAAAAATGGAAGGTTAGCCAATGGCATTTTTGTATAACACCGAGATAGTCGGAAAGGAGCCAGAGCAGAAAGCCTAAACAAATAGAATGTGGTTTAGATTAAAGTGGCTGAAAGCACAATGCAAAAGATGTTAATGGGATAGGCAAAGAAGCAACTTATCAGTCAAGAAGAGCTGTAAATGGAAGCTGTGTATCACCTGATATTGTTGAACTCATTGTGGTCAGAATGCTGTAATGTGCAAGATAGAAATATGAGCCTTAAGGTTTGGTAGAACAGTGTAGGTGGCTAAAGTCAGACAGCGAATGGGCGAGGGTGTGGGATCATCTTTGTAAACCAAATCAGTCAGTCAATTTTATTTGTATAGCACATTTAAAAACAACTGACATTGACCAAAGTGCTTTACATCAGTGCAGTTACTAATGAGCTATATACAATGGTACACACACATAACAATACATACATAAACTGCTTAAAACTGTTTAAAACGCCCCCTCAAAAACGCGAGGGAGTAGAAATGGGTTTTTTGTCTCGACTTAAACGAGTCGATGGAGGTGTTCATAAAGTAGTTAAACAATTAGCATTTATTCTCCACAACATAGAAGAGGTCTCGAAATACAATATTCTGATTGAAGGAAGTATACATAATTTGTTGTTTATCTGGAAAGAATGCTTGGGGTTTGTGGGTAGTGGGTAGGGATGAGGTATAACATAAATCAGGTGTTGCAACTCTGAGCAACATGGCAAAGGACTGGTGCATTAATTCTCATTGTAGGAGTCATTTATGCTTGTTAGTATATTATAGTATTTTGTATAGAATCTTCTAGCTGTATCTTTTTAGTATGCTTGTGGGTGGGATTATATACGTAGAGGGGTGCGTCTATGTCTCAGGAGGCTAGCGTAGCCACAGAGAGTGGGCTGGTCAGTTTTGCCTTGGGGATCAGAGAGACAACAGTTTTTACCACATGACGTCATGAATGGAAAGTTACAATTTGTATTGAAATAAGAAATATTTGATATGAATCGTTTCTTTGTTTGTACTACTTCAATAAAGGACCAATGAATCAAGAAATAATGACTGGAAGATTTGTTTTTACTATCAGTGAGTGGGTAAGCTATATGATTTCTACATCTTCGAGTCGTAATGGCAATTAAAAGTTGGACATTGGAAAGTTAAGAAATTGTCATTACACTCATGGAAGCGTGAATCAGAGTATCCGGGAAGGAATGGTGGAGGAGTGAATCAGCATCCAGAACAGTCCGTTCAGAATCAAAGGTATGGGTTGGGCACGTTTATTGGTGGCTTCTTAGTTTATTCAGTTTAGAGATACAGTGTGGAAACAGGCCCTTCAGCCCACTGAGCCTGCGCGATCCCCGGAAATTTAACACCATCCTAGCCACCGAGATTCCCGCCTCTCAATATGATCAAGGCTGATTGCCCCTTGGCTCAACTCCTCTTCTGTGCTGAAGTAGACACAAAATGCTGGCGTAACTCAGAAGGACAGTCAGCATCTCAGGAGAGAAGGTATGGGTGACATTTCGGGTCGAAACCCTTCTTCAGACTGCCAGGGGAAAGGAAAACATGTGATGTACAGAGCAATAGAACAAATGAATGAAATATATGCAAAAAAAAGTGACGATGATAAAGGAAACGGGTCATTGTTAGCTGTTTGCTACGTGAGAACGAGAAGCTTATGCGACTTGGGCGGGGGAGGGATGGGGAGAGAGGGAATGCCAGGGTTACTTGCAGTTAGAGAAATCAACATTCATACCATGGGTGGTAAGATGCCCAAGCGAAATATAAGCTGCTGTTCCTCCAATTTGCGTTTGGCCACACTCTGACAATGGAGGAGGCCTAGGACAGTGTGGGGACGGGAAGGGGAATTAAAGTGTTTGGCAACTGGGAGATCAGATAGGTCCAGGTGGACAGAGTGAAGGTGTTCAGTGAAACCATCGCCCAGTCAACGTTTGGTCTTACCGATTTATAAGACTGCAGATGACACAAAGCTGGGTGGCAGTGTGAACTGTGGGGAGGATGCTATGAGAATGCAGGGTGACTTGGACAGGTTGGGGGAGTGGGCAGATGCATGGCGGATGAAGTTTAATGCAGATAAATGTGAGGTTATCCACTTTGGTAGCAAAAACAGGAAGGTTAATTACTATGTAAATGGCATCAAGTTGGGAAAAGGGAAAGTACAACGGGATCTGGCGGTTCTTGTTCATCAGTCTATGAAAGTAAGCATGCAGGTACAGCAGGCAGTGAAGAAAGCAAATTGCATGTTGGCCTTTATAACAAGAGGAATCGAATATAGGAGCAAAGAGGTCCTTCTGCAGTTGTACAGAGCACCTAGTGAGACCACACCTGTAGTTTTGTTTCCCTAATTTGAGGAAAGGCATTCTTACTAATGAAGGAGTGCGGCGTAGGTTTACAAGGTTAATTCCCAGGTTGGCGGGACTGTCATATGCTGAGAGAATGGAGTGGCTGGGCTTGTACACTGGAGTTTAGAAGGATGAGAGGATATCTCATTGAAACATATAAGATTGTTAAGTGTTTGGACACGCCAGAGGCAGGAAACATGTTCCTGATGTTGGGGAGTCCAGAACCAGGGGCCACAGTTTAAGAATAAGGAGTAAGCCAGTTAGAAAGGAAACGAGGAAACACTTTTTCTCACAGAGAGTTGTGAGTCTGTGGAATTCTCTGCCTCAGAGGGCGGTAGAGGCAGGTTCTCTGGATGCTTTCAAGAGAGAGCTAGATAGGGCTCTTAAAAATAGCGGAGTCGGGATATGGGGAGAAGGCAGGAACGGGGTACTGATTGGGGATGATCAGCCATGATCACATTAAATGGCGGTGCTGGCTTGAAGGGCCGAATGGCCTACCCCTGCACCTATTGCCTACTGTCTATTGCCTTCTGTGCCACTGCACTCCAGGCACAGAATTCCTCTGCAAGAATAAATTGTTACACACCTCATTTTTAAATGACTACCACGCCACCCCATCCTCCTATATCTTGTAACAATGCCCTCTTGCTGCAGACTCTCCCACTGGTGGAAATATCTCATTTTCTGCTGTGTCAACCACCCACTAAGGATTTTATGTTTCAACGCCATATTGTTTTAAAGTCCAAAATATACAGATCCAACTTCTTTATATGATAGAGCAGTCCTCTCAACCCAGAGATGAGCCCAGTAAATCATTTTTGGACTCCCTCCAATGCCAGTATATTCTTCTTTAAATAAGGGTGACCAAAGCACAATATTCCATGCGTGGCGTCACAAGAGCAGTTCTCACTATTTCTCAACTCCAGCTCTCTTTAAATAAAAGCCATTTGCCTTTCACATGCTGCACCTGTCAGCTAACTTTGATTCATGCACAAGCACACCTAGATCCCTCAGTACTTTCACAATTTCTCTCCAATTAGATAATAGCCTGTTCTTTGATTCCTCTTGCCTCTTCCTCACATTTTTTCCACTTTAAATCACATTTGCCAAGTTTCCACCTACTCAATCTATCTATGTCTTACTGCAGAGTCTAAACATCTTCAGCACAACATGCTCATCTGTCTATTTTAGTGTCATTGGCTAACTTGGATACCTTATACTTCGCTCCGTCCACCTGGCCATTAATATAAATAGTAAATAATTGAAGGCCAAGAACTGATCTGTGGGGCACCAGTTACTTCCTTCCAGCCTGAAAAGTGACATTTATTCTGATATATCTACTGTCACAGCCCACAAGGGACATGACACAACACTGATATGTTGGATGATGCACCGTCACCTTCATCTCCTCCATTTCTAGCACCAACTCTCACCCGCTTCCCCCCAGACAGAACAGATATGGAGCACCCTTTGATCTGACCTTTCTCCCACCAGCCTCTGCATCAAGAACATCATTGCGGCAGAAATGTAATCCCACCACCAGTCACATCCTCCCCACCCCAACCCTTTCTGCTTTCGCCAGGGACCACTCTGTCCTTGATTCCCTGGTGTACTCATCACTTTTACCAATGCCTCCCCCCCACCCCACCATACCTTCAGGCACTTTCTCCTGCAACTGTAGCAAATGTGACGCCTTTATCTACATTTCCTCCTTCACCACCATCTGGGGACCTAAACTACCCCTACAGGTTTGGCAGAGATTCACTTGCACCTTCTCTGACCTTGCCCATTGCATTCAGTGATCCCGATGTGGTCAGCTATACATAGGTGAGAGCAAACACAGAGTAGGTGACTGTTTTGCCGAGCACATGTGCTCTGCCTGCCATGGCCATGTGGAGCTCCCATTTGCTAGCCCTTTATGCCAGTTTCTCTTCCCATTCCCACTGATGTCTGTACTCAGTCTCCACCACAACAGGGTGAGGCCAACTGCAAACTGGAGGAAGAGCTCCTCATATTCCACCAGGCTAGTCGATAGTCTAATAGTATGAACATTGGAGTCTCCATTTTTTGACAACCTGCTTCCCCTCTGTCTTGTTCTCTCCCCAATTGGTCTTCGCAGTCCTCCACACACCCTTTTTAAACACTTGCCCATCCCTCTATCACCCAGTTTCCTTCCTCTCCCCCACTCACTCCTGTTCATCACCCACACACTCCTCCCATTGAGTCTCCTCCAACCCTTGTTCCTATCTACCCAGCCTACCTTCCTTATTTGTTTCCATGCTTCATCCTCCTTTCCGATTCAATTCCATCATCTTCAGCACTTTGTTGGTTTACCGCTCAGCCTCAGTCACCATTTCCAAACCTTTTTATCCCATCTGGCTCTAACTCCACCTCCTCGTCTGGATCCACCTATTGTTTGCCAGCTCTTGCCAACTCCCACCCCACTAGCGTAATACTGGCTATTTCCCCACTACACTTTCATTCCAAATGACATGTCCCAACCCAAAATATTGACTGTATTTCCACCCACAAACATCTGCGTTCCTCCAGCAGATTGTTTGTTGTTTCTGTCTTTCTCAGCTTTGATGAAGGGTTTCGGATAAGAAGCATTAACTATTACACGTTTGCGTATATATTGGAATCAAGGATGGTCTTGCCTCCAGTCCAGTAGTTTTCGCATTGGTATGGCATTGGATTATTGTCTTGTGTACTGAGCTACAGTGAAAAGCTTTGTGTGCTGACCAGTACAATCAAGCCATACACAACTATTATAGGTAGTGCAAAGAGTCCAGAATATAGTGCTACAGCATTATATAGATATGTTACAAAACGTACCTTCAGCGGCGCTGCAGTTCTGTCACTGGCCCTGTGTGCGACTTTGGCGCCTTTGAGGGGGGGGGGGGGGCGGGATTAAAATGCCGTTTTCTCCTGCCTGTCCGAGATATATTTTCTCGGGCTACTCCCTGTTGATGGAAAATGGTTCCGACTGCCATTCTCGGAAGTTTAAAAAAAAAACGCTGAACAATTTAATCCCTGGAGTAAAATAAAAATCTACTTCTAATGCCGTCAACTCCGACAACAGGACGGATCTCACATAGGGGACAAAACATAAGGTAAGTCGTTTATTTTACATATAAACTTGCTTCTTAGGATTACTTTAATCAAAATTTCACGTTGCGAATAGGTTATTTAGGCCACATACGAACCGGCAGTGTTTTTCCTGTTCTCTTAATTTTTAAGAAAGTTATGGGCTTTTGACTGTCCTCGATCACAGCTTTTGAGTTGTCAATGGAAAAGCAATTGGGAACAAGATGCTAATTTCCGAGTATAAAAATGGCCTTAACCTTTTTAATACTGAAGATATGAAAGTGAATTAGGTGTCAAATTAAACTTCTTTTTATGCTTTATCTGATGGGATAAATTGCAGACTTGATTTTTTAAATCTCAAAATGTTGTAACATTGCTACATCATAGATACAGAGAAAAAATCCATGGTCTACTGTGAGGTAGCTGGGAAGATCAGTATTACTCCCTGGCTTATGGGAGGACCATTCAGTATTCTGATAATAGCAGGGAAAAAGCTGTTCCAGAATTTGGTGGTATGTGCTTACAAGCTTTTATATCTTCTGCATGACGGGAGTGGGGAGAAGAAGAAGTGACCAAGGTATTCAATTGTTCTGACCTTGATTATATTACGTTCCTAAAGTATTATGAAGTGTAGATGGAATCGATGATGGGGATGGTCTGGGCTACATCCACAATTCTCTGCAACTTCTTATGGTCTTGGGAAGAGCTGTTGCCAAACTAATCCTTGATTCATTCTGATAGGATGCTCTCTGTGGTGCATCGATATAAGTTGATTAGAGTAATTGGAGACATGCTGAACTACTGCATCTTCTGAGGAAGTAGAGGCTTTTTTGGCTATAGTTTTAATGTGGTTGATCCAGGTCAAATTATTGGTGATATTTATGCCTAAGTATTTGAAGCTCTCGACCATCTCCACTTCAGCACCAGGGAAGCTGATCGAGGCATAATCTCTATTTCGCTTCCTGAAATCAGTATCATCTTGCTGACATTGTGGAAGAAGTTGTCATCTTGATATCATGTACTAAGTTATCTCCTTCCTGTTCAAGAAGGAACTGCAGATGCTGGAAAATCAAAGGTAGACAAAAGTGCTGGAGAAACTCAGCGGGTGCAGCAGCATCTCCTTCCTGTTCTCTGCCTTGACATAGTTTGTAATTCTGTCCACTACAATGATGTCATTCGCAAACTTGACCAAACACGTACGCCATGACCAGCCTCTCGAAGAGCTTCCTGATTGTGGGCTCTGAGATGGCAATAAGGCCGATGTGGATCATGGAAGCCTGTGTCTGCTGAGACTTTGAAGATTGAGAGGTGACATGTTTGAATTATAAGATCTTGAAGGTCTTATCAGGGTGAACGTGAAGGGATGTTTCTGTTTCTGAGCGAACCTTGAACTAGGGAATAATATTTTCAAACAAGGGGTTACTCATTTAAGACAGTGTTGAGGCACAATGTTTTCTCTAGGAAGATCATGTGTTTTTGGAACTTTCTACCTCAAAAGACAATGGACGCATGGTCTCTGAATCATTTAAGCCACAGTTAGATTAGGTGAACGCTAATTAAGAACGGGTGGGTAGATAGTGCGCTACTTCTGCTGCTTAAGCAGGGATGACCATCTTGCAGTTGTCAGCGGGATCTCAAATGCTCCTCCTCCATTTAGAGGGATCATAGGTCAGAGATTCCCATCCAGGGACTTGAACAGTTCTTCCAGGTGAAGCAGCAATTTACTGGCACTTTGTTCACAATGTGACCATTTAGTGGAACACTCTGTACAGTCTGCAAGGGTGATCCTGAGCATCCAGGTGCTTGTCACTTTAATGCTGCGTCCCACTATGACTTCTCTATCTTTAGCCTCTTATCTTTAGCCTTCTACATTGCTCATGGAACAGCACCTTCTCTTCTATCTGTAGTCCAGAGAACACAATAACGATAACAATATCAGGTAATCACTCTTCTTTTTCTCTTCATAAATGTGGATGCACCTTTCTGCTACAGATTAAAATAATTGTTACCTGGACAACTGTGGCCTGCCTCTTTCGCAAACATCCCCTTTGTTCTCTCAACCCTCCCCTTCTCTGGAACGTAACAAAACTTATTTGCACCGTTTGAGTTCTGACAAAAGATCCTAGTCCCAATATGTCAAGTTAGTTTCTCTCCCCATTGATGCTGCCTCCAGAGCAATATTGAAACAGCACGGAAACAGCCCCTTTGGCCCAAGCCATCTATGCCGACTGATATGCCTTCCTGAGCTAGTCCCATTTACTTGCATTTGTTCCACATTTCTCCAAACATTTCTCCAAGTCAGTTTCCTATCCATGTACCTTTAGTTTGGTTTAGTTTAGGGATACAGTGTGGGAAGAGGCCCTTCGACCCATTGTGTCCATGCCATCCATTAATCGCGCATTTACATTTTTCTATGTTATCCCACCTCCACATCCTCTCCCTATACATTCAGGGCAATTTACTGAGATCAATTAACCTACAAATCCGTGTGCCCTTGGGATATGGAAGGAAATTGGTGCACCAAAAGGAAGCCCACGTGATCACAAGGAGAATGCAACTCCACATAGGTGTCAAAGCACCAAAAAGTATTTTGACATTTCCGAACATCATTTAAGCATTGTATTCTACCTGCAACTTTATTCCACCAACTTCTTGTATAGCTGTAACATGTCATTCCCCGGTAGCTTATTTCATAGAAACACCATCCTGCATGTGAAGATGTTCCCTCTAGCCAATCTTGAATACCTTTAAATCTTTCTCCGACAACTGAAACATATGTCCTGTAGTTTGAGGCTCCCCTTTCCTGGCAAGATCCACCTTATCTTTGCCTATTATAATTTTATAAACCTCCATAAAGCCAACCATCAATCATCTTCACTATAGGGAAACAGTCCTATCCTCTCCAGTCTCTCCTAACTCTAGCCCTCCTCTACCAGCAACATCCTTGTAAATCCTTTCTGACCCCCACCCCTTCTAGGTTAAACACATCCTTCTGAGAGTATGGTGATCAGAGCTGCATACCATATTCCACCCACTTCTTGTACATGATGTAACATGATGTCCCAACTCGTGTACTCAATGCCCAGACTGATAAGGGCAAGCATGTCACCCGTCTTCTTCACCATCTTGTCTATCTATGTCGCCACTTTCAGAAAAACATGTACTATTACCCCTGCGTGTCTCTGTTGTACAGCAATCCACGTTAATATCTGTTCCCAATGTTATTGCTGATGCTTTGAGCCATCCTTGTCTGATGCTCTGTATTCTATCTTTAAATCTCCCCCTCTATTCAACATTTACCTTAACATCTTTGGCATAATTTGCAAACTTACTAATCATGCCACCAATATTGTCATCCAAATTACTAATAGATATAAAACAATCAACAGGGAACTCAACTGTGATTCCTGTGCCATACCACTCTGCATCAGCCACCAATCTAAAAAACAACCCTCCGCTAACACCCTTGGTTTCCTTCCACCAAGCCATTTTAAAATCCAATTGGCTAGCTCACACTGGATCCCATTTTATCTAATTATCTTGATTCAGCCTACCATGCAGGACCTTGTCAAAAGCCCTGCTAAAGTCCATATAGACGATACCTACAACCTGATTCTCGTCAATCCCCTTGGTCCCTTCATAAAACACTTACAAATTTGAGAGACAGAATCTCCCACACACAAAGCCAAACTGACTATCCTTAATCAATCCTTGCCTTTCCAACGGCAGACCTGCTGGGAGCTTCCAGCATTTTATGTTTCAGATTCCCATAAATTATTAGGCATGTTTCATATTTTAAGGAGGCTTTGAGAACATCTTTGAATCATTTACTCTGCCCACGCGTTTATCTCTTGCTCCTCCTCTTTGCTCCCAATGTTGATGGTGATGCTTTGCACGTCTTTGTCTGATGCTCTGTATTCTATCTTTAAATCTCCCTCTTTATTCAACATCTAATCTGACTGATCTTCACATTTAGTTTAGTTTATTATTGTCAAGTGAAAAGCTTTATTGTTGCATACTATCCAGTCAGTGGAAAGACTATACATAATTACAATGAATGAATACGTTTATTGGCCAAGTGTGGACACATACAAGGAATTTGCCTTGGTGCTCCGCTCACAAGTAACAACACGACATACAGTAAACAATTAAGAATAAAACATGAAAACATTCAGAATAAAACATTATAGTTTAAACAAGTGAATGAAATAAAATACCAGAGCAAACGGATGCTACAGACTTTTGGTTATTGAGTAGAGCTCAATTTGAGTTATTGAGCATTTTTATGTCTGACTGTGGTGGCTTTGACAGTCTGGAGTCACCTTCCAGAGTGAAGTGCTTCAAAGAGTTTGTGGCCAGGGTGAGAGTGGTCACAGATGATCTTACCTGCTCGCTTCCTGGCCCTTGCAGTGTACAGTTCACAAATGGAGGGAAGGTTGCAGCCAACAACCTCCTCAGCTGATCAAACGATTCGCTGCAGCCTCTGTATGTCGTGCCTGGTGGCTGAGCCAAACCAGACCATGATGGAGAAGGTGAAAACAGACTCTTCGAAGGCCGTGTAGAATTGGACCATCATTGCCTGTGGCAGATTGTGTTTACTCAGCTGTCGCAGGAAGTACATCTCTGTTGGGCCTTTTTGACTGGAGTCGATGGTGACCCCCCATTTAAGTTCCTTGGAGATGATGGTTCCAAGGAACTTAAAAGACTCCACAGATGTGACTGTGGTGTTGTTGATGGTGAGTGGGGGGAGGGGAGGCAGAGCTCTCCTAAAGTCTACTATCAATTCCACTGCCTTAAGAGCAAAGAGCTCCAGGTTGTTACAAAGGCATCAGGACATCAGCTGTGACACTTCCTGTCTGTTGGCAGATTCCTCCCCATCCTGGATCGGTCCAATCAGGGTTGTGCCGTCCGATCAGGGTTGTGTCGTTGCTTGGAGTAAGTGACCAGTGATTGCTGAGTTTTAGAAATGCCTTTGTGTCAAGGTTCACTATATGCACTGGTTTCCTGATTAGATAACTGTGACGCTCCAGAAAATTTCCATTGGCTAGTACAAGAATGCTGAATTAATATACAGTATATTGTAAGATACCAGCTCAATGGTCTCCAATGCTATCAAAAACTGGGCATTTCTAAATTGGGCAATCAAGCCATCCACAGGGTACGGATATAGTATAAAGGGAATAACATTTAGTGAAAGATATAGACGAGTAAAGATTGATTAAAGTTAGTCCAAGGGTCTCCAATGAGATAGATGGTAGATCAGGACCGATCTCTAGTTGGTGATAGGATGGTCCGGTTGTATGGTCATATTCTTGATATCACACCATGGCTTGGTTTCTATCTTTATCTAATGTCTTGGGACACCGTTCTATGTTGAAATATTATATCAGTATTTATGCTGCATAAAAATTACAAACTCAGAGTTTGTTAAAATGAATGTTGCTTCAAGTCTCGAGCTGAAACGTTGCCTATCAATATCCTCCAGAGATGCTGCCTGACCTGCTGAGTTATTCTAGCACTTTGTGTTCTATACAAGATGTCAACATCTGCCTTCATTGTGTCCCAGTGATTGATGCCAGACATCCAAAATAATCACTATTTCCTATTAAACCCTAGTAGTTTCTTAAAACTGACCAATCTGAAAATTGTTCTATTATGCTGGAAGGTATCTAAACATCTTACTGAAAATGCAGTAAGGTGTAAGCATAGCATTGGAGAAGATCTCTTGGTGAACATTTGTGGGCTACAGAACAGTCTATTTATGCCTGCAAGATATGCAAAGCAGACACCTCAAACATAACAGAACTTCACACAACTAATTTTCTAAATCTATTTATTTCAATTCACTTTGGGTTCAAATCCATTTTGGGTTTTCACATGTTATGTGCAGCCTCCACGTTCAGGAGCTTGTTATTGTGACATTGAGAATAGTATCTTTGACAATAAACTTTGAGAATGGAGTGATCTTTATACTTACTGATATGAAGGCACACCATGGTTTGCTTGAGAGCTAAAGAATGCTAAACAGGAAAAGGAGAAGTGGTTGTTTGGAGTAAGTGACCAGTGATTGCTGAGCTTTAGAAATGCCTTTGTGTCAAGGTTCACTATATGCGCCAGTTTCCTGATTAGATAACTGTGACTCCTAGAAAATTTCCATTGGCAGTTACAAGAATGCTGAATTAGTTTGTAAGATGACAGATAATAGATCAGCTCAATGGTCTCCAAGGCTATCAAAAACTGGGCATTTCTATTATAATTTTAAGCTTCACTATCTGGTCATTAGTGTAGTGATAGTATTGTACCCTCAATGATCAAGTGTCAGATAGACAGAAATCATTTTATAACATATCTCATCAGAATTAAGAGTCTTCAACCTTAAACATTAACTCGGTTTCTTTTTTCACAGATGTTGCCTGACCTGCTGAGTGTTTCCACATTTTCTCCTTTCAGGGCGCATTTGAAGCTTCTGCAGTTTGATTGCTTTTCATAGAAATTCATGATAATTTTAAAACATTTTAATACTTCCAAATTTATTTAAGAAAGAACAATCTCTATTATCTGCAATGCACAGGATGCCAGGACTTTGCTTCACTGCCAATGAGTTATTTAAGAAGTGTTGTCAGTGTCGACGCATTGGTACTGATTTATTATTGTCAAATTTACCAAAATACAGTGAAAGCTTTGTTTTGCATAGATCATACTATATACTTGGGTACAGCAGATAAACAGAGAGCAGACTATAGTGTTGCAGCGACAGAAAAAAATGCAGATTAAAAAGTGCAAGTATCGTAATAAGGTAGATTTAAGATTGGAGATACATCCTCAGCTTATGAGATCAGTTCAAGAGTCTGATAATAGCGGGGAAGAAGCTTTCCTTGAATTTGGTGGTACGTGCATTCAAGCTTTTGGAGAGGAGAGAAGGGACTGACTGTGGTATGAGTGGTCCTTGATTATACTGGCTGCTTTCTCGAGGCAGCTTATAGTGTAGATGGAGTTGACGGGGGGAGGTTGTTTTGCATGATGGACTGTGCTGCAGTTTCTTGAAGTCTCAAGCTGAACAGTTGCCCAAGCAAGCGATGATGCATTGAGGGAGATCTTGTCTTGATATCATTTTACGAAGCTCTCTTTTCTCCACTCCATCATGTCATTGTGCGAGATCTGGCCTAACATGGTGCTGCCTTTTGCACACTTACAGATTAAGTTAGAGAATTTGGCTGTGCAGTCTTGACTGGGAAAGGAATATAATAAGAACAAAACATCCTCTGCATAATTGTCAACTATGGTGTTGACAATTGTTGTGGAAGATATTTAGTCATCTCTGCTTGCTGATTGTGGCCTATGTCAGAAAGTCAAGGATCCAGTAGCATAGCAGGGCGCTGAGCCATAGGTCCAAGAGTTTGGATATGAAAGTAGATTTGGCAACAAGTTTATATAATGTAAAATCAACAATGAGCCTATCAACCAACATATCTTTTGGGATGTTGGAGGAAACCAGAGTTCACAGGAAAAAGCCATGCACTCAAAGAGAGAACATGTTATTAATGTGGACCAGACCTATATTTTTTCCTTTTTTAAATACTTATTTTAAAATTAATAGAATTATGTTCACTGATCACAAAGTACCTCCCTACTGACCATCCAGCCACTTGCCCTGCTTCATTTCCTAAAATGGAGGTCCAGTGTTGCCTCCTCTCTGGTAGGCCCAACTACATATTGCATGAGAAAATTCTCCTGGACACATTTAACAAATTCCACCCTATCCAAGCCCTTTACACTATATCACTCCCAGTCAATACAAAGTAAATTGAAATGACCTACGATTACAATCCAATTATTCTTACTGTGATCTCTCAACATATTTGCTTGTCTAATTCCGGCTGAATATTGGGGGCCTATAGTACAATGCCATCAAAGTGATCACACTCCTTAAGTCTGATTTCCACTCATTTTGTCTCACCGGATACTCCACCAGGAATATTCTCTCTAAGTGCTGCCAAGATGTTCCAAATTTAAAAAAATCACCCTCCTGTCTTCCTCTTTCTTCTATCGTGCCCGTAGAGTCTGTACCCTGGAACATTGAGCTCCCAGTCCTGCACATCCCTCAGCCATGTTTCAGTAATAGCAATAATATCCTTGTGCCTTTCGGTGTAAGGAGCACCCTGAAATGCAGCCCATAAGAATTCTGAGAATGAGCTGGGGTAGAGATTGTGGGATTCAATCCCTGAACCCAGGGGTCCAATGTAAGTGAGGAAGATATGTTTGGACTGTTTGTGTGGCACGGTGGCGCAGCGGTAGAGTTGCTTCCTTACAGCACTTGCAGCGCCGGAGACCCGTGTTCGATCCTGACTATGGGTGCTGTCTGTATGGAGTTTGTACGTTCTCTCCCTGACCACATGGGTTTTCTCAGAGATTTTCGGTTTCCTCCCACTCTCCAAAGAAGTGCAGATATGTAGGTTAATTGGCTTGGTGTATATGTAAATTGTCCCTTGTGAATATAGGGTAGTGTTAATGTGCGGGGTTCGCTGGTCTCAATGGGCTGAAGGGCCCATTTCCGCGCTGTATCTCTAAACTAAACTAAACTGTCACAAAGGAAGTTCAACCTATTTCAGATCTACAAGCAGAACAGTGAAGGCACTTTCTACATTAATTTACCCACCTTTCTTCAGCTGACACATTGTGTGAAGCTTTAGACCTGGTTTTCCAAGATTAAATCTGCAAAACAGCTTAAATCAGCTTACCTAAAATATATAAATAGCCTATGTTTCTTCCTGAATGTGTTGGCTGCCTGTCCTTTTGCCGTCTCCACTGAGACTTTGTATGGGTAATTTGGAGACGAGCTGGGATTTGATTTAAAACAGTTAACATTTTAACATCTGATCAAAGTTCAGACATCCCATTAAAACCAGGAACCAGAAAGTGCACCAGGATTTTTAATTCAATGCCAAACTAAGCACATAAAACAAAATATAGCATGGGTTAAGATATAAATAAAAAGGAGGAACAAAATTCCCCACAAAATTCAAATTCCCCACAGTAATTTTAAATGTAAATTTTCAGCAACAAATAATTTGTTTAGCATTGTAAATTAAATTCATTTATACTCCAAAGGATAGGCCCTGATCTTTTTTATTGCTGTATTTACTGGACATCTCATTTGAACTTACCACAAAGTAATGATTTATCATGTGTCTGAAAACAAACTTGGTGAGATAGCAAAATAGCATGGCTTCCGGAGAAACAAGGCAGCTTGAACTGCAACATTTCATTTCCACACTTAATTGGACATCTACGGAGAGGGGCACGACTTACTGTTTATTAATATAATTGAGTGCGATAACTTTGTGATTATATATCCTGCATGCATGTATATGTTGGCTCCTTTTTTAAGATTGGCAGTAATTTGCTTTTTATTTTTTTAAATAAAATGTTAAACCCAACACCCCTTCATTTTCCCCTATATTCACCTTGCACAAAAACATGTGGGTATTGTCAGTGTATTCATATTGGATTTCATATTAAAGCAAAACTAATTCTGCTACAACATCCCATCTGTACCTGAAGAAGGGGTTCGACCCGAAACGTTGCCTATTTCCTTCGCTCCATCAATGCTGCCTCTTCCGCAGAGTTTCTCCAGCATTTTTGTCTACCTTCAGTTTTCCAGCATCTGCAGTTCCTTCTTAACAATCTGTACCTTTGTTTGTTTAGGAAACTTTTCAGTTTGTTTAAATATGATTTACTTTTGTCAATTTATGTTAAAACCCACGCTGATTAACTCTGATCAGTTCATGTCCTTTTCTGAATTTATTTCCTAAGTTTCAACAAATAAAATCAGAATTATTGTTTAATATTTTCAGGATGAATTCCATTCTCGAGTTTTGACACGAGATGCCAGAGTGGCTTGGCTCCTGTCCTTTGACCTAATGAGTTGAATTTTGAAAAATCATGGTAAATACCTTTACTCCTTCCCAACACACTGTCAACATCCAAGGGTGTAACTGGCTTGTGTTAGGTTTTTTTTACTTTGTGAATATATTTTTCACTTGACTTTCTAAATTATCATCCAAGACTTTTAAAATTATTTTGTTCTTCAAAATGTCAGCCAGGGCTCAGTGGTGGAGCTCGAAGTTTGAGCCAGAAAGTTGTGAGTCTCAATCCAGGATCCAGAATGCAGGTTTTTGCCAACATTCCAGTGTGATATTGGGTGAGGTCTCCAATACTGATAAAGGTTTGAAGAAGGGTTTCGGCCCGAAACGTTATCTATCGGTCTGAAGAAGGATTATGGCCCGAAACGTTACCTATCTCATTCGCTCCATAGATGCTGTTGCACCCACTGAGTTTCTCCAGCATTTTGTGTACTCTCCATTACTGATAGTGTTACCTTTTGGATTACACGATAAACTAAGATTTTAAGGGTTTGTCAAAGATTCCAAGGTGAATAAAACCTAGAGACATTCTCATGCCTTTGGGAATATTCTTTCAGTGACCATCATTGAAACATTGTCTATATGCTTGTTGACTTGCTGTTTATGGTGATTTGCTGATTACAAATCGACAGCCACATTTCCTGCTCTATTACCACTTATTACCTGACAAAATATACTTAATTGGCTGTGAAGCACCTTGGGACGTCCTGAGGTCATGAAATGCCTATAAATGCATTGTTTTTCATTGAATGCAAATCATTGCTGCACCTTTTTTACATACCAGGTTTGCCGATTTTCAGTCAAAGTATCCTTTATTGTCATTCAGATCTTGCGGTCTGAATGAAATTTCGTTGCCTTGCAGTCATACATATAATAAAATAACAAAACACACAATAAACACAAATGTTACATTCACCAGAGTGAGTTCTCCAGGCACCTCCTCACTGTGATGGAAGGCAAAAGTCTTAAGTCTTTGTCTCTTCCCTCCTTGTTCTCCCTATGCGCTGAGGCGATCCAGGCCTCCGATGTTGTGACCCCACCGGGTGATGGTAAGTAAGTCCCGCGGCTCAACCGTGCTCCGCGAACGGGCTGGTTCGAACTCCGTGGCCCGGGGTGGTTGAAGCTGCCGAAGGTACCACCCTCCAGTCCAGCAGACGAAGCTGTTGCCGCGGAAGCTCCGGAAAAACAGGTCACCAACCTGTGACTTGCGAGCTCCCGACGATGTCGTCCACTGGGCCTTCGGCGGAACCTCCGAAGTCAGGTCGCCGCCGTCGGAACGCCGCCACAGCCCCGAGTCGGGCCGCCGGCGGAAAGCCGGAACGCCGCCACAACCCCGAGGTCGGCCAGCCTCGCGCTGGTAAAACCGGGCTGGCTCTGCCTCCGGAGCCTCAAGGTCGGTCCCAGTTGGAGGCCGCCAGCTCCGCCATTAGGCCTCAGCGGAGATGGAGACGGGGGATACAAGAAGAAAAGTCGCATCCCCCCCGAAGGAAGATACTAAAACACGTTTCTCCAACTCCACCCTCCCCCCCCAAACATACACAACCTAATAACCCAAAATAACTAGCTAAAACAGGACAAGAAAACGACACAAAAAGAAAGAAACAGACGGACTGCAGGCGAGCTGCAGCTGCTAAGGCAGCGCTGCCACTTCCGGATTGGGGCCACTTTTTGAGTGGCCCCATCCTGTGCTAATTTTCCTTTCCTTGTATCCAATCCAATCTTCAAATATTCATGAAAACCCTTTTCAAGCTTAATTTCATGCCTGATGCTTGTCTGGCTTCCTGTGCCTTTTCGCTTCTGTTTGTAGATATTACAGATACAGATACATTTTATTTGTCACGTGTGCCAATTGGCACAGTGAAATGAAATCACCATGCAGCCATACAGTAAAAAATAAAGAACACAACATAGAGTATATAGAAATTCAACATAAAACATCCCCTCACAGCAGGATCAAAGTTTCCCACTGAGGGAAGGCACCAAAGTCAGTCTCATCCCCTGATGTTCCCCACTGTTCACCCGTGGTCGGGGCCTCCCCGAGCTCCCTGCAGTCGCCGCTACGGGCGGCCCGATGTTCAGGCCCCCTCGCCGGGGTGATGTAAGTCCGACGTCGGGGCTGGGGGATGTCCTCAGCGGCCTGGACCTCGAGTCGGCCCCCTCCTACCGGAGTCCGCGGCTCCCAATGTCCACACCTAACACTCATTGACATAGTTTTTTTTATTCAGAGTGGAGGGGTGGGGGCTTCCATTGAAAGCCATTTCCTCGTAGGAACAATGCTAGTCACATGATATTACGAGGACCTCTAGTATTTGGGGAAATTAACAGCAGTATGTTTGGGCAAAAGGGGAAGTTTTAAACTGAATTTGCACAATAAAGAATGAAAGGAAGCCATGAAACAAAAAATACTACTGTAGCTCAGAAATCTTGGCACCATCCTCTTTTTACGTAAACAACCCCCTCCCCCACCATCTCCCTCTCCCCATCCCCCTCTCCCTCTCCCCCTTCCCCTCCCTTTCCTCCACATCCTCTCTACCTCCCTATATACCTCTCTCTGCCTCTCTCTCTCACTATGCATCACTCTCCCTCTCTCTCCCTCCCTCCATCTCTCCCTCTCTCTCTCTTTCTCTCTCCCTCCCCCTCTCTCTTTCTCCTTCTCTCCCTCCCCTTCTCCCCCTCTTTCCCCCTCCCTCTCTCTCTCTCTCTCGCACCCTCTCCCTCTTGCACTCCCTCTCCCTCTTTCTCTCTCATGGAAGCAACCATTTCCCATTATTCCAATCCAACTGTGACAAAAGGTGTTTTCATAATCCCAGAGGGAGCTTCCCACTGGAAATTCTGTGAGTGCTGCAGGAGGTAGTTATTGAGTCATGCCTAGGTGAAACGATAGTTAATTTAACTCTCTTCCTGTGTTCTTGGTGTTCTTGTCTTTCTAGTTTGAGCAACTGGGAATCTTTCCTCCTTTCATGTATAGAAAGAATAGCAAAATTCCTGAAACAGGATAGAAATAATTGACTACATAATCAGATTTAGGTATATTGATTGAGAGATGAATTATAATCAAAATATTGGCAAATCACCTGAATAATGCTATGGTTTTTTTAGAAACCACCTGAGAGGGCAGATAGTTTAAAATCAAAATAAGGGTGTCCAATAATGTAGCACATCCTAACCACTGCACTCGTGCCGCGAACAGTTTGTGGTTAAGTCTAAAGGATTTCCTGGGACTTTCCATTGTGGCCTATTCTCATAGAATCACACAGCATGGAAACAGGCCCTTCAGCTGAACTCATCCATGTCGCCCAAGATGTCCCATCTAAAATAATCCCATTTGCCCAAGTTAGGCCCATATCCCTCTAAAGCTTAACCTGTCCAAATATCTTATAAAGGTTGGTATTGTACTGGCTTCAACCACATCCTCTGGTGGCACGGTGGCATAGCGGTAGAGTAGCTGCCTTACAGCTCCAGGGACCCGGGTTCGATCCTGACTATGGATGCTGCCTGTACAGAGTTTGTACGTTCTCCTCATGACATGCGTGGGTTTTCTCAGAGATCTTCGGTTTCCTCTCACACTCCAAAGACGTACAAGTTTGTAGGTCAATTGGCTTGGTATTAATGTAAAATTGTCCCCAGTGTGTGTAAGATAGTGTTAGTGTGCGGGAATAGCTGGCCGGTGTGGACTCGGTGGGCCGAAGGGACTGTTTCTGTGCTGTATGTCTAAAACTAAAGAAAACAAACTGTTCACCGACCTCAGGCTCCTATTAAATCTTTCCCTTCTCGCCTTAAACCTATGCTCTCTCTTGATTCCCCTATCCTGGGAAAGAGACTATGTGCATTCACCCTAGCTAAGCCCCCTCTTGACTTTCCCTATAAGATCACCCCTTAGTTTCCTACATTCCAAGGAATAATGTCACAGCCTGCTCTCTCCCTATAACTCAGGGCCTTGAGTCCTGACAGTATCATCATAAATCTTCTTTGTGCTCTTTCCAGTTTAATGGCATCTTTCCGGCAGTAGGATGAGCAATTTTGTCCGTCGCAAAGCAGACAATCACTCTATATGGTAGCCATACCTCCACTTTATTACAGTGGAGGGCATCGAAAGCACATAAGGCTGATAAGAAAGAGCAATTCCAAAAGGTTCACACAGAGAGTAAGCTAATTTGTAGAACAGTATATCCTTTAGACTTTAGAATCTAATAATATTATGGGAGCTTGTTCGTAAGTGGGAATGTCCAGAAGTCAGTCAGGTGTTCAGAATCCAAAGAAGGCGTGTACCGTATTTTTGAAATCTGCTGTACTATTAACAACCATTTCACATCAATTTAGATGTCTTCTTTATGAATATCCCCAATATATTTGCAGATACTAAGCTAATTTTAATTTGTCTAAATTTGCGTATTTCTGCAGTCTTGAAATGTTGGCAGGGTTTGTGTTAACATTTCACCATTGCAGAGCTGTCTGCCCTGAGAGAGCTGTTGAACTCGGGTGAATTCATGGATATAGAATGAAATAAGAGTGGAAGCTGCAATGGGAGAGAAATCCCAAGCCCGCTGGTGTCAGATTGAGTATTCAATCCCCGAACCACGTGCCTTGAGAAGACCTGCCCTCTCTTCATGGCTAAAAAGAGAAAGAGGAGGGAAAGCAACAAAAGTGGAACATATGCACCAGGAGGAGGACTATCAGCCCAATGTCCATGCAAGTCGATAATGAGCACCGATCCTATTCCCACCTTCTGATATAAGGTCCACGCGGGCGGTCCCCAGATCCCAAGAAGGTTTAGTTCCTGAGAATTGTTCTTAAATCAGAAACAAACAAGACAATGTGTGGGAGAAGATCACAGAAATAGCTGGGCGGGAGAGTGAGCAAGTGCGGGAAAAGTGGCCGCCAGCCGACCTCACTGACCCAGCGAGTGGATGAGCCTGCTCGTTGCTCCCAGCTCAACACAGCCCCCCGATGGTTGTGGCTTCAGAAATAGATGGGGAGAGAGGGCACTTGAAAATTCTCAGCTCTCACCTGCCAGAAGATGACAGCAGCCCCTCGGCAGCTGGCAGGTTCATCCCCATTCATCCTGCCAGTCTCCCAAATGCTTGCTCGTATGTATGAGGTGTTTGTAAAATGTGCATTTAGAACGCAGGGGGAACCAGTGGCTCAACAAGACATGGCTCTTCCGAAACACATTCAGATAGTAATTAAATATCTCAAAGGAAAATATTCAAACGCTCAACAGGTCAGGCTGCATCTGTGGCGAGTAAAAGATAGTTAATATTTCTGTTTCTTACCCGATTTAGAAAATAGGGCTTTGACTTTTACTCTCTATTATTATTGCACTGAGGATTTCTGCCTTCTACCTGTTGAGACAATGAGCTCCACTTCCCAACCATTCTTTGGGTGAAAGCAATTTTCCTCATCGCATTTCTAATTTCTTAAATCTTAGCCCCTGTTTTTTGAATTGAAGGAAAATAGGCCAGTCCTATTGATCGCAGCTAGGCCTTTCATAATTTCATGCACCTCAACTCAATCTTTCTTTACCCTCCTCTGTTTCAAAGAAAACAAGCAAAGCTTATCCAATATTTACTCATGGCTAGAGTTTGCAAATCCTGGCAACATCGTGTAAATCTTTTGTAACAGCCTTCTACTCACAAAAAACATCTGTCAACTATTACCCTTTGCTTCTTTCCATTGAGCCAGATTTTGATTCAATTTGCTGCTTTTAGATTCCATGGGCTTTTATTTTTTTGGCCAGCCTGCCATTTGGGACCTTGTCAAAAGACCCCTGCTAGCAAGCATCTGATCTAGGAGGAAATGCTGGAGCACGTTTAGGGTTTTAGGATTAGATTCCCGAGTCTATGTATATCTGTGACAGGGATCAATCTGGGGGATTGCCTTTGACAACAACGGCCCTCAGGCCCACCGAGTCTGCGCCGACTAGCGATCCCCGCACATTAACACTATCCTACACTGGGGACAATTTGCAACTTCACCAAGTAAATTAACCCGCAAACCGGTACGTCTTTGGAGTGTGTGAGGAAACCGGAGCACTTGGAGAAACCCCATGCGGTCACGGGTTGAACGTACACACTCCGTACAGACAGCACCGATAGTCAGGATCGAACCAGGTTCTCTGGCACTGTAAAGCAGCAACTCCACCACTGCGTCCAAGTTATTTTGGATTCCCTATTCACCTGAAGAGCGGAGTGACCTCCTTGGTTACGTTTGTGTTTCTTTAGCCGATTATTGTTAGGTTAGTGAAAGATACCAACCTAGTTCCAGACTCATTAGGCTCCTTGACAGCTTTCTTGACAAAGATATTTGGCTTTGAATAGCTATTTCCACTGTGGAATAGAGTAATCTCCTTATATTTTATAATTCAGCAATAAATAAAAGATTAATTAATATTAAACTAATTATAACTGTAAATTCAAGGCCATTACCAAAAATACAGTGACCCAGGCAGCTAATCATGCAGAAGGAAGTTTAATCCCTTCTTTGTGTTTAAGACATAAATCTTGGTGTGAGGAGTCAGCTGCTCCAATTCTCAGCCAGAGCAGACCCAGATGGAAAAGCTGCAGAAACTGTGACTCTCACAAGTGAGGATTGTGGTTGGGATTTCGATTGTCACATAATCAATTGTAGACTATGTAACATCTCAATCTGAAGAACATGTTATCTGATAGCAGAGTTCACTTTAGAGCAAATTGGCTAACCCGTGACCCAGACATACAAGGGTTGGAACTGGGTCAATACTCTGATGCATATGATAAAATCTAGCTTATTAAAGCTTGGTTGTTCAATATAAGTTTGGATATAGAGTGGATATTGAGTCCTAGAGTTTTACAGTATGGAAACAGGCCCTTCGGCCCAACCTACCCACACAAACTAATTTCCTTCTCTCCACAAACTGAAATACTCCAAGGGATGTAAATCAAGATGCTGGAAATTTGAATTAAAACCCAGAAAATGATGGAACCAATCTGCAGAAGAGAAACAAGATTTAATGTTTTAGGTATAAGACCCTTTTCAGAGCAGAGAAGCTGGGGAAAAATTAATAATGCTTGGATAGGATCATCTTCTGCAGTTCTCCTCCCTATACCTCTTCAAGGTTTCTCCTGTCTTCCCAAGTGTCAATTGCATAGGGAGGTAGACAGACATTTGGCATGCTTCCTTTCATTAGTCTGGGTGGAGTGCAGTAGTGTCATGTTACACCTCTATAAGACATATGACCACATTTGGAATATTCTGTACAGTTGGTTGGCATAATCGAGTTGGGCTGAGGAACCGGTTTCCATGTTCAACCCTGCTATAGGAATTATATCATTAAACTGGAATGTAAAAAAAGGTTTATAAAATGTTACCTGTTCCGGAGGGTTTGAATTAGAAGGACGGGCTTGACAGGACAAGATTACTTTCCTGGGAGTGAAGGAGGCCAAGGGGTGACATTATAGAGGTTTATAAAATCAAGAGGGGCATGGTAGGTAAGATGAATAGAGGCACTTGTTTCCCCCACGACAGGTGACTCTAAAAATGAAGTGCATAGATTTAATGTGTCGGAAGCAACTGCGGATGCTGGTTTAAACCGAAGATCTCCCTCTCCCCCGACATCAGTCTGAAGAAGGGTCTCGACCCGAAACGTCACCCATACTTCTCTCCAGAGACGCTGCCTGGCCCGCTGAGTTACTCTAGCATTTTGTATCTATCTTGGGCATAGATTTAAGGTCAGAAGGAAAAGATTTAATAGGGATCTGACTGAGGGCATCATTCTCACACCGGGCACGGTGCATATATGGATTGAGCAGTACTCGAAGGGCCGAATGGCCTCCTCCTGCACCTATTTTCTATGAGCAGGCAGAGGATGTGGGAGAGGCAGATACAATTATGACATTTTAACAACACTCGGACAGTAGATAGGTACATACATCTAGAGTGACATTTTTTCCCATTCTTCTTTGCAAAATAGCTCAAGCTCAGTCAGATTGGATGGAGAGCATCTGTGAACAGCAATTTTCAAGTCTTGCCAGAGATTCTCAATTGGATTTAGGTCTGGACTTTGACTGGGCCATTCTAACACATGAATATGCTTTGATCTGAACCATTCCATTGTAGCTCTGGCTGTATGTTTAGGGTTGTTGTCCTGCTGGAAGGTGAACCTCCGCCCAGTCTCAAGTCTTTTGCAGACTCTAACAGGTTTTCTTCCAAGATTGCCCTGTATTTGGCTCCATCCATCTTCCCATCAACTCTGACTAGCTTCCCTGTCCCTGCTGAGGAAAAGCATCCCCACAGCATGATGCTGCCACCACCATGTTTCACAGTGGGGATGGTGTGTTCAGGGTGATGTGCAGTGTTAGTTTTCCGCCACACATAGCGTTTTGCATTTAAGCCAAAAACTTCAATTTTGGTCTCATCAGACCAGAGCACCTACCTCCACATGTTTGCTGTGTCCCCCACATGGCTTGTGGCAAACTGCAAATGGGACTTCTTATGGCTTTGTTTCAACAATGGCTTTCTTCTTGCCACTCTTCCATAAAGGCCTGATTTGTGGAATGCACAACTATTAGTTGTCCTGTGGACAGATTCTCCCACCTGAGCTGTGGATCTCTGCAGCACCTCCAGAGTTACCATGGGCCTCTTGGCTGCTTCTCTGATCAATGCTCTCCTTGCCCGGCCTGTCAGTTTAAGTGGACGGCCATGTCTTGGTAGGTTTGCAGTTGTGCCATACTCTTTCCATTTTCGGATGAAGGATTGAACAGTGCTCCATGAGATGTTCAAAGCTTGGGATATTTTTTTGTTAACCTAACCTTTCTTTAAACTTCTCCACAACTTTATCCCTGACCTGTCTGGTGTGTTCCTTGGGCTTCGTGATGCTGTTTGTTCACTAATGTTCTCTAACAAACCTCTGAGGACTTCACAGAACATCTGTATTTATACTGAGATTAGTTTACACACAAGTGGACTCTATTTACTAATTAGGTGACTTCTGAAGGCAATTGGTTGCACTGGATTTTATTTAGGGGTATCAGAGTAAAGGGGGCTGAATACTTTTGCATGCCACACCTTTCAGTTTTTTATTTGTAAAAAAATGTGAAAACCATGTATCATTTTCCTTCCACTTCACAATTATGCGCCACTTTGTGTTGGTCTATCACATAAAATCCCAATAAAATACATTTACGTTTGTGGTTGTAACGTGACAAAATGTGGAAATGTTCAAGGGGTATGAAAACTTTTGCAAGCCACTGTAGATAGGAAAGGTTTGGATTGACACGGGCCAGACACAACAAACAATTGCGACTAGCTATATTAGCATCTTGGGTACACAAAAGGCTGGAGAAACTCAGCGGGTGCAGCAGCATCTAAGGAGCAAAGGAGATAGGCACTTTTCGGGCCGAAACCCTTCTTCAGATATTAGCATCTTGGTTGGTGTGAACGAGTTTGGCCGAAGAACCTGTTCCCATGCTGAATAGCTCAATATGAATTTGTTCTAATACTGTTGTAGATAGTCCTGCTATTTCTAACCCTGTGTGATGAAGCTCGCTTCAATCTCATTCCAGCTCATTAACTCTGAGCTAGCATGATTCATGACAGAGACATTTGCAACGTGTTTATCCTCAATTGCCTCACTGTCCACTTATTCCCACATTCTGCAGTCCAAGCATTCTCCATGTGCCATTGTTATCTGTGATATTCTTATTCACTGCTGCATTGCTCGTCAGAGCAAACAAATGTATCGGTTTCTCCATGAGCAACTGGCAGCATCTTGCCAGGGTAATATAAATAGTGCAAAGTGTGATTCCTGGAGGTACTTACACGTTGTATAATTCATTCAAATTAAGATGTCTGTCAGCAGAAACTAGAAACATAGAAAATAGGTACAGGAGTAGGCCATTCGGCCCTTCGAGTCAGCACCGTCCTGCAATATGATCATGGCTGATCATCCAAAATCAGTACCCTGTTCCTTCTTTCTCCCCACATCCCTTGATTCCTTTAGCCCCAAGGGCTAAATCTAACTCTTTCTTGAAAACATCCATTGAATTGGCCTCCACTGCCTTCTGTGGCAGAGAATTCCACGGATTCACAACTCTCTGGGTGAAAGGTTTTTCCTCATCTCAGTCCTATATGGCATACCCCTTATTCTTAAAACTGCGATCCCTGCTTCTGGACCCCCAACATTGGGAGCAATTTTTCTGCATCTAGCCTGTCCAATCCATTAAGAAATTTATGTTTCTATAAGATCCCCTCTCATCCTTCTAAAATCAAGTGAATATAAGCCCAGTCGACCCATTCTTTCATCATATGTCAGTCGTGCCATCCCAGGAATTAACCTGGTGAACCTAGACTCCCTCAATAGCAAGAATGTCCTTCCTCAAATTAGGAGAACAAAATTGCACACAATACTCCAGGTGTGGTCTCACCAGGGCCGTGTACAACTGCAGTGGGACCTCCTTGCTCCTGAACTTAAATCCTCTCACAATGAAGGCCAACATGCCACTAGCTTTCTTCATTGCTTGCTGTACCTGCCTGCTTACTTTCAGTGACTGATGTACAAGGACTCATTACACCTCCCTTTTTCCTAATCTAACACCATTCAGATAATAATCTGCCTTCTTGTTCTTGCCATCAAAGTGGATAACCTCACATTTTTCACATTATACTGCATCTGCCATGCATCTGCCCACTCACCCAACCTATCCAAGCCACCCTGCAGCCTCATAGCACCCTCCTTGCACCTCACACTGCCGCCCAGCTTGTGTCAACCGCAAACGTGGAGATGTTACATTTAATTCACTCATCTAAATCATTAATTATTATTTGTAAATAACTGGGGTCCCAGCACTGAGCCTTGCTGCACCCTCTCAGTGTAGAGCAAAGTAGAGCAGTGAAGATAATTACCTTCTGTGTGGAGAAAAGTCAAGGTTTGTAGCTACGATATTGGATTGTTACTGTTACTTCCCTACCAATCACTCTGAAGCCTTCATTTGTAAGCCCTGCGCTCTGCCGGTACACTGAAAAATAATTTTCTGGGTGCCAAAGTTTTTCTCAAGCCTGCGGTTGAGTAAGGAAGTGTAAGTAGGGGTGTTAATGTGCCAAGGTAACAACTGAGACCTCATGGCATGTTGAAGTTGTATCTGGATGCCTCAAACACTTTCAAAGTTGTGATTGTACGCTGCACAGCTTTGCTTTATGAAGAAGCCTCATCACGGCAACCGCAAATGAGAAAGAGATCTCCACAAGGAGAAAGAAATGATCAAATGTAACAACAGCTACCTGATAAAGATATAAATGTATCATGGAGCTGAAATGGACATTTGTGTAATCATCAGTACTCATGAATACATGTCAAACGCTTTAATAGTCCTCGGCCTTTCCTCCATATAAAGGTGCCATCAAACACAGACACTTTGTCCAATAGCAAAAAGCTCCTTTCATATCAGGAGAATGTAAGCAACCTCCATATCTTTCCAGTGGCACCATTAGCTTGCACGGATGTTAGAGTAACCCAAATATTGTTTGACATTATAGCCGTATATCTAATAAGAGCCGAAGAAATAAAAGGATCAGAAGTATCGCAACAGTTTCTGTTTCTATTTCAGATTTCCGGAAACTGCAGTTTTTTGATTTTTAATCTCTATAGCCAGGTTTCCAAACTCTTTGTTGTGATAGTGAGGAGAGTACGTAATGATATTGAACTGCTGTCAAGTTGGACAATGACAGATGGAGTCTTATCCTGACACGTGCGAGTTGATGCCTTTTGGGAGGTCTAATAAAGGTTGTACATATACCATGAATGGCGGAGCCGTAGGAAGTACTGAGCAGATGGACCATGGTGTACGTCTATAGATCTCTAAAGTACAGATGAACAAGTTCTACAGGATGTTTGTCTTCATTAGCTAGGGAATAGAACATTAGAGCATGGAGGTCGTGTAACAAAGTTATAAAACTTTGGTGTGGGTACAGCTGGGGGGTATTGTGTGAATATCTGTCCATATTATAAGAATGATGTGAATGCACTGCAGAGGATTCAGAGGAGATTCACCAGGATTTTGCCTGGGATGGTACATTTCATGTACGAGGACTGGATAGATTGGGTTTATTTTCCTAGGGGTGGGGAGGAAGCAGGGGCAACAAAATGTTGAAGGAGTGGGTGACGTTTTGGGTCGAGACCCTTCTTCAGACTGATGTCAGGGAGGGGGCGGGACAAAGATAGATAGATAGGAGACAGCAAGACTAGTGGGAGAACTGGGAAGGGGAAGGGGATGGAGGGAGAAAGCAAGGGCTATCTGAAGTTAGAAAAGTCAATGTTCATACCGCTGGGGTGTAAGCGAAATATGAGGTGCTGTTCCTCCAATTTGCGCTGGGCCTCACTCTGACAATGGAGGAGGCCCAGGACAGAAAGGTCAGATTGGGAATGGGAGGGGGAGTTGAAGTGTTGAGCCACCGGGAGATCTGGTAGGTTAAGATGGACTGAGCGTAGGTGTTCATTGAAACGATTGCCGAGCCTGCGCTTGGTCTCGCCGATGTAGAGAAGTTGACACCTGGAACAGCGGGTGCAGTAGATGAGGTTGGAGGAGGTGCAAGTGAACCTCTGCCTCACATGGAAAGACTGTTTGGGTCCTTGGATGGAGTCGAGGGGGGGAGGTAAAGGGACAGGCGTTGCATCTCCTCCGGTTGCAGGGGAAAGTACCTGGGGAGGGGGTGGTTTGGGTGGGAAGGGGCGAATTGACCGGGGCGTTTCGGAGGGAACGGTCTCTGCGAAGAACAGAAAGGGGTGGAGATGGGAAGATGTGGCCAGTTGTGGGATCCCGTCGCCCATTCCTTCTCTCCAGAGATGCTGCCACACTCGCTGAGTTACTCCAGCATTTTGTGTCTACCTTCGATTTAAACCAGCATCTGCAGTTCTTTCTTACACAAAATGATGAAGGGTATGGATAAAGGGTATAGTGACCATAAGACATAGGAGCAGGCGTATAGGCATAAAACCAGGAACAGCACAGTGGCGCAGCGGTAGAATCTATGTCTTACAGTGCCAGATACCCGGGTTTAATCCTGACTGGCTGATGCCTGTACAAAGTTTGTACGTTCTCCCTGCGACCGTGTGGGTTTTCCCTGGGTGCTCCGGTTTCCTTCCCACACTCCAAAGATGTACGGGGTTTGCAGGTTAATTGGCTTCAGTTTGATTCAATTGGCTTCCACAACAAAGATGTTTAAAGCCAGAGGGCACAGGTTTGCGGTGAGCAGTGAGAAGGTTTGGAGGGAATCTGAGGACAAAATAAATCACCCACAAATGGTTGGAATCTGGAAGGCACTGCCTGAAAAGGTGTTGGAGGCAGGGACTCTCACAGCATTTAGGATACAACTGGACGAGCACTGGAATCACCAATGCACGGAAGGCTATGGTCCGAGTACTGGTAAACGTGATTAGTATAGCTGATTACTTGATGGTTGGCATTAATATAGTGAACCAAAGGGTTTGTTTCCGTGCCGTGTAACTCAATGACTCTCATGGTAGACACAAAATGTTGGAGTAACTCAGGGGGACATGCAGCATCTGTCCTGAGATATCATGAGATGTTGCCTGTCCCACCTGAGTTACTCCAGCATTTTGTGTCTACCTTCGATTTAAACCAGCATCTGCAGTTCTTTCCTACACTCAATGACTCTCATAATCATGAATGTCCCCATTGAATCACTGATCATTCTTTGCTATTTCCCAGGAAATGAGGCCTAAACTATATAATGCCGAACCTTCCAGATTTGATATCATTTTCTTAAATATTTTTTACACTGTGTTGATATTGCTTCAAAGTGAGCGAAGATATATACTGTATATATTTAGAATATATATTAACGATTTAGACGAAGGAATTAAATGTATCATCTCCTAGTTTGCAGATGACACAAAGCTGTGTGGCAGTGTGCGCTGCGAGGAGGATGCTATGAGGCTGCAGGGTGACTTGGGTAGGTTGGGTGAGTGGGCAGATGCATGGCAGATGCAGTATAATGTGGATAAATGTGAGGTTATCCACTTTGGTGGCAAGAACAAGAAGGTAGATTATTATCTGAATGGTGTCAGATTAGGAAAAGGGGATGTGCAACGAGAGCTGGGTGTGCTTGTACATCAGTCATGCCTGCTGTACCTGCTGTACATGCAGGTACAGCAGGCAGTGAAGAAAGCAAATGGCATGTTGGCCTCCATAGCAAGAGGATTTGAGTGTAGGTGCAGGGAGGTCCTACTGCAGTTGTACAGGGCCTTGGTGAGACCGCACCTGGAGTATTGTGTGCAGTTTTTGTCTCCTAATTTGAGGAAGGCCATTCTTGCTATTGAGGGAGTGCAGTGTAGGTTCACCAGGTTAATTCCCATGATGGCAGGACTGACATAGGATGAAAGAATGGATCGACAGGGCTTATATTCGCTGGAATTTAGAAGGATGAGAGGGGATCTTATAGAAACATATAAAATTGTTAAGGGATTGGACAGGCTAGATACAGGAAAAATGTTCCCAATGATGGCGGAGTCCAGAAGCAGGAGTCACAGTTTAAGAATAAGGGGCAGGCCATTTAGGACTGAGATGAGGAAAAACATTTTCACAGAAAAACTGTCACAGATGGCAGTGGAGGACAATTCACTGGACGTTTTCAATAGAGAGTTAGATATAGCTCTTAGGGCTAAAGGAATCAAGGGATATGGGGCGAAAGCAGGAACGGGGTACTGATTTTGGATGATCAGCCATGATCATATTGAATGATGGTGTTGGTTCGAAGGGCCAAATGGCCTACTCCTGTACCTATTTTCTATGCTTCAATGAACTTTCAATATATCTTGTGTAATCATTTCCTTTGCTTTCAATCCCATCCTTTCAATAATGGATTTTCACGTTTTGTTTTCCTTCATTTTTGTAAGGTTGTATTACCTGAATAGCTCCCCTTGATAATTTGTGCATTTAAAATCTCCAAAAGCTCATCCCTCCACACCCTTTTGTCACTTATTTCCAAGGAGTGAGTTGCTTTTGCGGTATCAGTGCAAATGAATTCATGCTGATCACCATTACACGCACATTTTTAAACACAGCTTGCTTTAATATGCATTTATGACTGGGTATACACATGCACAGAGTACTTACTCCCCATGTTTGAAATGTGAATCCATTGCAAGGTATGGATGTTGGAATGCTTCCTGAGCAAAGCCTGGGAATTTAAGGAGCGCTCTGGTACTCCAGTGCGACATAGAGGTCACTTTAGGTGTCAGATTTGTTTCAATCGATTCATTCTGCAATCGAAAGATCTTTATTTTTCCTACACTATGTGATCACTAAGAATTTGGAAAAAAAAAATTGCGGGCTGTATGGCCCCTTCTCCAACATTTAATGAAATTGTGGCTGATTCTTTATCTGAAGACTACATTCACGTTGAATACCCCGATATATTAATTTCCAGTATGTCCTAAAATCATATATATAGAATCAGGATTCCAAGCCACCAACTCACCTTTGCTGCTGAACATCTTTCAGAGAAGGGTTGTGTTGCTTGGCACTGTATAGCAATCTCATATTCTCATATTCTTTCTTGGCACCCACATCATTTCATTAACAGCACTTCTCTATGCATCTGTTGGTTGGACAGACTGATGAGAAATGGGCCTTTGATACGCCGCAGAACAGATTTTCTTTTGTGATGTAGAGTGCTTTGCACTGCTGTGTGCTTTTGATTCTTGCAGCAGATTTATGTAGTGCCTCCCACCCTTTCCCCACTGTAACCCACAATACTTTACCCTGAATGGGACCCATTCCAATCAGGTCTGATACTGGGATTCAGAGTGTAAATTGAATATATAACTTGGCCCTCAGAATAGGAAATACGACAAATCAAAAATTATATCTTTATAGTGAATTTCACTTTTTATATTTTACAAAATGCTCAATCTTTAGCCTTTGAGGGATGAGAATTCAGGTATTGTAACAGTGTGTGTGCTCCCATGATTTGTTTTTTTTTACGGAGAGATTAACTTCAATACCCTGCCAATTAAGAATAAGGGGTAGGCCATTTAGGACTGAGATGAGGAAAATCTTCTTCACTCAGAGAGTTGTGAATCTGTGGAATTTTCTGCCACAGAAGGCAGTGGAGGCCAATTCACTGGATGTTTTCAAGAGCATTAGATATAGCTCTTGGGGCTAAAGGAATCAAGGAATATGGGGAAAATACAGGAATGGGGCATGATTTTAGATGATCAGCCATGATCACATTGGATGGCGGTGCTGGCTCGAAGTACCGAATAGCCTACCCCTGCACCTATTTTTCTATGTTTCTATCTGGCTATTCTAGTGATACAGTTGGATAACAAAATCACCACAGAATTGTGTCCAGTGTTATAGTCGTGTTTTATCAATACCACTAAAAGCAGTCATCATGTATCCCTAAAAATGCAGAATCATTGCTTTTATTCATGTAACTGTGGTTATTCTAACATGAAATAATGGTACAAGCAACTCTGATTTTTTTTGCTGTGTCAAACAATAATCTATGCACAAGTGCTAATAATGTGTAATACAAAGTGCGATAAATTTATTATTAGAAGCATAGAGCCAATGTCCAATAGCTTTATTGACTGAAGGAGCTGCAAAATTAAAAACATTTATTAGCCCATTATTCAATTACAACAACTATTCACAAAGCTCCTTTAATGCAGCTTCATCTACAGCCTCCTTAGGCAGCTCGTTCCATATACCCACCGCTCTCTGTGTGAATAGGTAGCCTATCACCCCCCTTTTTAATCTTTCCCCATTTCCTTAAATTTATGTGCCTCTAGTTTTAGACTCCCCTACACCAAAAAAAAGACTGTTACCATCTCTTATCTGCGGCTCTGATGATATAATATACCTCTTTAAGGTCATCCCTAAGCCTCCTACACTCCAGTAAAAATAAGCCCAAGCCTAACTCGCCTCTCCTTCGAACTCAAGGCTTCTCATATCTAGCTCCTGCCAATTCCATTCTTCAGGTGAAACATAGGAAGAAGCAAATAGCTCTGCCGTGTGGAAAAAGAACATGCAATGGATTACCCATTAAGCCATCGATAGAATTTTAATTATCTGCTCCACCATATCTTTGCTGCTTTGGCCGAAAGAGGTTTCAGCTGTTGCCACTTTTCCATTACAACAATCGGGGACACAACATCATCTAATTTGTACTAAAGTGCTACCAGTACTGACAGCAGCACTTTATGGGCCTTCATTCATCATGGTTAGCAGTGTGGATCTCTTGCATCTATTTTATTGGATATCAAACAGTTTGTAATATTATTACATTGAATAGAATATTGGGATTGTTTAAGTGGTTCCAAGATTTTTACACCTCTATTTCATTTTATGGTTAGTCAAAGGATTGGATGCCATTCAGATAAGTCACTTTGACATAATTTTATTTTCCTCGTCTTACAACTTAGGGTTATATAAAACCCTACAGCTTAAAAAAAAAAATACTGCTTTGTTGAAGTTATTAACTTTTCGTTTGTAATTAAGGTAATGTGAGAAATGCCAGCTCAGCTTTTTTAGCGTTGTCAGGTGGTGGTGCACGTCAAATGTTGTGGTGATGATATTTGTTTTTTAACCTTGAATAATCACCAGGTGGATTAAATGTGTAGGAAGGAACTGGAGATGCTGGTTTACCCCGAAAATGGACACAAAAAGTTCTTCTGAAGAAGGGTCTCGACCTGAAACGTTACCCATTCCTTCTATCCAGAGAAGCTGCCAGTTCCGCTGAGTCACTCCAGCGTTTTGTGTCTATCACCAGGTCGACTACATCGGAGGTAAACATCTTCATGATACACTACTGCATTGAACTCATATAGTTGGTAGAAGTAAGATCATACTAAAGTGTTGTACATCTCTGAATTTAATGATTTCACAATGGAGGATGTGCCTTCAGCTGTGAACATGATAAGCTGTGAGAGTCCCTCTCAGAAGCTCGCTCTCTTTCTTTATTTAAAACTGCTTCATGAACCAGATTTTTGGTCATTTGCTTTTTTATTTTCTTGTGCAGCTCAGATCATTTTTCTGTGTCACAATATTCCAATGAAACACCACAGGCCATCTTTCCCACAATAAAGGAGCCATGGAAATGAAAGTTACTTTTAGCTCTCCAAATGGCTGGGAAGACATTAGAGATTATATTTATAAAAGATAGAAATAGAGTAGTTTAATTAATTTTGGCTGGGAGCTTCAATATCACTCTGTTCTGTGATACTAAGTCAGCATCAGACTTGGTATATTACAGCATCACAAAGATGTCCACAGCTCACTCTGCCGTCACCCAAAGGAGGGAATATTCACGAGCATTATTCAAAACTTCCTGTTATTTCAAATTTACAATATAACACCTCCTTTACACTGGTATGTGTGCCAGGGCAACAAGGTGACCCAGCTGGTAGCACTGCTGTCTCAGCAGCAGAGAGAGACCCGAGTTTAAACTTGAGCTCCATGTTCACATTCTCCCTGTGACCACATGGATTTCCACCAAGTGCTCTGGTTTCCTCCCACATCTCAAAGGCAAGTGAGTTTATAGGTTAATTGGCCTCCCTCAATTGCTCCTAGTGTGTAGGGAATGGATCCGAAAGTGCCTGCAACGTCACCTATTCCCTCTCTCCAAAGATGCTGCCTGACCTGCTGAGTTGCTCCAGCTTTTATTGTGTCAGTCTTCAGCTTAAACCAGCATCTGCAGTTCCTCCCTCCACATAGCACTAATGTGATCGTGCTTGGCGTGGACTTGGTGGGTCAAACGGCCTATTTCCATGCTGTATCGTTCAATCAGTTAATCAAATCATTAAAATTGTGCGACAGAAATTATAGAACACAAAACAAAAACAATGTAAATCTGAATGAAAATATAGATTTATTTGTAATCAAATATAGTGGGGATGAACATCATTCCAACTCCCACAAAACAAATTGACAGATGTATAGACAGATTAAGTGAACATTAAATATAACCTCTTAAGAGGATTTGAAGACAGTAATCCAAATATAAAGGTAGATTACATATAATTGGTGCAATGAGAATTCAAATGCATATTTTATTTTCACTTTTATGTCGTATCCAGATTACAACTGTTAATTCTGAGATTATTTGCAGGATTTGAAATGTTCAATTATATTAATTATGAGAAAGGATTAGTAAAATAATGAGTTTGACTCAATTATTTCAACCATCAAAACATAATCCTTTGGAAGAATGTCAAATGGTAACATGAATTTCTTCATAAGACTTTCTAACCATCTAAGGTTTTTTTAAAATAATTTGAACTCCAAGTTGCTGCCATATTAAATTTAGATTTATCAAGCACCTGTGTAAAGCCCTTGAAGTTTTATAAGTGTAAGCTTTTATTGTAAATATGTTGATATTACTCCAAGCTAAGGCTAGATTTACGTCTTGCTGCTATTATCTTCATTTAGATACCTTTAATCAGGGTAGAATAGAGGAGCATTTTTAGAAAGGTTAACAGAAAGATGGAAGATGACCTGAGGCCAAATACTACCATCCACACAAGGATATTCTCCTGGTTAATCAAGAACAAATTACATTTATTATAATACCCACAATGTA
Organism: Okamejei kenojei; assembly: GCA_035221665.1. Taxonomy (NCBI): domain Eukaryota; kingdom Metazoa; phylum Chordata; class Chondrichthyes; order Rajiformes; family Rajidae; genus Okamejei; species Okamejei kenojei. The sequence continues at coordinate 74,697,491 of CM069138.1, read as the reverse complement.
GTAAAATGTCTGAGAGCACTTCATGGAATTGGAATCAAATAAACTCTGCCAGAGAACCTATGGATATATTCTAACATTTTGGTCAAATGTTTTAAGGAGTACCTTATAGAAGGAAAGGGAGGCAAAGTCAGAGATATTTTGGGAGGAAATACCCAAGTTTAGCACCATGCTACTGAAGGCGAGACCACCAATAATAGAGCCATGATGACTGGATAAGCTCAAGCAGTCATGAATGTGGAGTGCTAAGAAGTTTATAGGGCTGTGAAGGTTATAGAAATAGAACGGATTGGAGCCATGGAAGAATTTCAACAGGAGGGTGAGAATTTGAAATTTGAGACATTGCGACATTGCTAGTCGGGGTGGCACAGTGGTAGAGTTGCTTCCTTACAGCGCCAAAGACCTGGTTTGATCCTGACTATGGGTGCTGCCTGTACAGAGTTTGTACATTTTCCCTGTGTCCACATGGTTTTCTCAGGGTGCTCCGGTTTCCTCACACACACCAAAGGCGTACAGGTTTGTAGCCTAATTGGCTTCTGTAAATTGTAAAATTGTCCCTAGTGTGTAGGATAGCGTTAGTGTATGTGGTGATTGTTGGTCGGCTCGGACTTGGTGAGCCAAAGACCCTGCTTCCGCACTGCATCTCTAACGTTTGATGGCTGTTCCAAGAGTGTATTGTAGGTTAGCAATTCCCGTGATGGAAGATGAATGGAACAAAGGTAGATAATAAAATGAGCAACAGAGTTTTGGATGCACTGATTAAGGCTGAGAACAAGATGAGAGACCAGTCAGAAAATGGTTGGAATAATTGAGTTAGGAGTTGCTAATGTTTTCAATAACAAAAATTTTGAGCAAGGAGTGAAGGCGGGTAATGTCAGGGTGGTGGAAGTTGGTGTCTCTGGTGATGGACAAACGATGGGTTGTGTCCAATAGTATTTTCAGTTTGTAAAGAGTTTAGTTCAGCCTCCATCAAGGAGGGGAATGCATTCAGCAGTGAAGGAATGAATTTGCAGGAGCAAAATACATTGCTTCAATCTTCACAATGTTTTATTGGAAGAAATGTCAGTACAGGCTGTTGGACAAGTGCCATGAAAAGATTAAAGGCATTGGTGAAGTCATGGAGTACTTCTTCAGATGATCCTTCAACAAGGACCATCATATTGAAGAGAAACATAAGAGAGTAAAGTTATTGAAGGAATAAAGAAGTAATGGTTGTTGATCAGAAAGATGTTATTGCCGAATATATTTTTAGTTGCGCCTTCCCAGAGAGAATAATATGTAGAATATATCAACTTACATCTTCATTTACTCAAAAAACCTATTTAGCTGATTTATGTCACATGCTCATTGAATGCTCTAACATTAGATCTCAGTGTCAAAACATGTGCTGGGGTCAATAAATCAACCTGGCGCCGAAATAGTTGAAATCAATAAGTTTTATTTGCCCACCCAAAATATTTTCTAACATTAAAATTGTTGTGACTTTGTGAACCAAGTCACGCAGAGGCTGAAGCTGAATGATGTCAAAGTCTTTATTTGTCGAGGGAAACGGATATTCTCTTGGAGACTCACTCAGTAGTACTTAAAGTTTATATATGTTTTAAACGCAAGGCCAACAATAAATGATTAACTATAGTTTCAGTCAAATGCAAGGACAACAATAAACGATTAACTACAGTTTCCACAATTATAATTATTTACTATTCTTTAACATTTTGAGTATTGACAGGTAATTTTGCATGATTACATATTTACAATGAAAGTTCATACACAGTACATATGGGTGTTCTAAAAACCTATGAAGACAGAGAAACCAGACAAGTCTTAAGAAGGGTTTGACCCAAACGCCATCTATTCTTTTACTCCAGAGATGCTGCCTGACCTGCTGAGTTACTCCAGCATTTCTTGTCTATCTTCACTATAAACCAGCATCTGCAGTTCCTTCCTATACCCAAAGTTAGTTATGTGAGTACTGACTTTCTTGAGTATACAAATACCTCAATTATTGATAAATAAATAAATATGCCTATGACCAGCATGATGGGCCAAGTGCCAAATAAGTCTGGTCTGGAAGCTTCCTTCATTTCTTTCACATTAGTGTGAAATAACTTAAACTGAAGATTTTGGTGTGATGTAGGCCTGTAACATAACCTATTGTCTGAAGAAGGGTCTCGACCCGAAACATTACCCATTCCTTCTATCCAGAGACGCTGTGTGTCCTGCTGAGTTACTCCAGCATTTTATGTCTATCTTCGGTGTAAACCAGCTTCTGCAGTTCCTCCCTACCCATTGTCTTGCGTTTGGCTGATGAATATGTCAACGTGTCATGGTCATGTGAGTAGACAGCATGTCTGTTTGCAAAGTTGCAATTTGAATTTTAAACTGGTTACCTCATTCAATGTACATTAGAACAGATATTCTGGGGACTGGTTCTTGTTTTTAATTCATTGCTGTTGCTTTCACATAATTTTATAACCTCAATAACTCCTCTAATAAAGCAATAGTTAACAACACTGAAATAACTATTCTGATGGTGGGTGCAAAGCATAGACACAGTTATGTTTATCGTTGTTTCAAGGCTTTGAATGTGTTTGCAGCCATGACTTGTCTTTGTCCAGTGGGACCAAAGGGAAGTAATGCTCCAGCCCACATTGATCTGTCGCAAGATGGCCATTTGCTTCTCAACTGACAGAAAGTTAGAATTTTACCCTAAATTTTCATTCCGATGTAACTAAATAATAAATATAAAACATATTTGCCATAAATAATATCAATTTGTTCTTATGACATTTGTCAATTATTTCATTCTCATTGGTAATGGAAAAATATGCTGTGCCCAAGGCTCTCCTCCAGCCCTGTGAATACATTCCTTATAGGCTGTTTGCCGAGGGTATGACCTTCCCTTTATTTACAATCTGCAGTAAATTAACCCTGGTAATCTTTATACTTAGCATCCATCGCACTGCCTATAATTTATGATTATGAATGTTTACCTTTAATTTGTCCAGCTCTACATCCCTTTCTACTACAGGGGCTGGAAAGGAGAAAATATTAAAAATATCTAAATCCTCAGTAGGATTTACTTTGTACTAGATTTTTCTAATCCTTCTGGTATGTGTGTTTCATTTTCTCTTCCCCTTTTCAGCGTTATTCTTCAAGCATTGGTTGATAGAGAAGGCTTTCATTTTTGCACATTTGTTAAACTTGCCATCACTATTATCTCAATATGTTATTGACATTTGTACAGTATCTTACAAAGGGTTAATGATTGGCTTTGTTGAATTTATACGTTGAATTTATATGTTGAATTTATATATATTTTGCATGGCAACAAATATGGCTTAAAAGATCCCTAAGGCATTCTCATTGTGATTACTCTTAAGACATTTATGAAACGTGTCAGACCATTTTTTATATTTGAAAGACAGATTGCAAAATGGCCACGGTACCGTGTCTTATACCTTAGGTCATTAAGGGGTCCATTATCGGGACGCAAAGAACTGCAGAAACTGGTTTGCACAAAAAGCTACAAAGTACTGGAGTAACTCAACACGTAGGCAGCATCTCTGGATAACATGGATAGGTGGCATTACAGTTGTGGGGGCCTTGTTCTGATGGCTTGTAGTAGTGGGGAGAAAGCTGGAAGAGAGATAGAGGTGGCACAAAGCCAGCCGAATGATAGGTGGATACAGGTGATGAGGGATTTTGGTCGGCAGATGGTTGGACGAAGGCCAGAGATGAAAAGACAAAAAGTGTGAGATAAAGAGATAAGAATGGAAAAGGCATGTAATGTGTAGCCAGAGGGATGTGGGTGGAAGGGGACGGGGAGGGGAAGTGGAGGAGTGGGGGGGGGGGGGGGTATGGTGGGGAGAGTGGGAGGTGAGAGTGGGGGGTAGAGGGGAAGGGCGAAATGGTTGCACATTCAGACCGGGCAGAGGGAAGAGGAGGGGGGGGGGGGGGGGGGGGGGGGGGGAAGGGAGGTTCCATTATGGTTAGAGTTCATAATTCTAGATTTTGAGTTAACGCAGTGCCAATTCCGATAACCTCAACAGCCACCTTTAGAAACTAGGCATAACATGGGCATAACCACCACATGACAACACGCACTGTTGTGTCTTGGTTGAGTTTATCTATTGCAGTGTAGGAGAGGCTAAGAATGAAGAAAATTACAGTTTGCGTGGTATTCTGATAATGTTGTAGATAACATGTTGCTGCATGAGCTCGTCATCTTTGTTAAATTGAATGAATTTACTGTCTTTCAGATGGTGGGGCTGAGAGAAACATCAGATACAGTTCAAACTATTAAATAAATGAAACTTATAGAAAACAGTGCTGAGGAATTCTCACTGAGAAATACACATATCTTCCCAAACAGAAGTTCAAAGGCACCATTTTTGGAAAAGGGTTTTGCTTGACTGCCTAACAACAGTGTAGTGTAACAGGGAGTGTTTTGCATACATTTTTACGCAACATTAATTTGATAATAGCACTGTCATTTTCAAATGCCAACCTAATCAGTGCCTTGGTTTTACAATGGTAGTCAGGTTTGTTTCCACACATCCACACCCATTGCATACTCAAATGCTCATATTTAAGGAGATTGTGTATTATTCACTGATCATGGCTCAGATTATCTTATTAGATACGAAAGCCCATTTGGCTCCTTGCCAAAGGAGTCCATGCCAGCTCTCAGAACATTCCCATCAATTGGCTTTTTCCCTTCCTTCCTTATAACCATTCTCTCAATCAACTACTCTCATTCTCCCACCCAGTCATAGATTAATACAGCGTGGAAACATGCCCTTTGGCCCAACATGCCCACATCACCGTCTATATCTCTCATTTCCCTTATCCCTAACCAGTCTGAAGAAGGGTCTCGACCCGAAACGTCACCCATTCCTTCTCTCCAGAGATGCTGCCTGTCCCGCTGAGTACTCCAGATTTTTGTGTCTATCTTTGGTTTAAACCAGCATCTGCAGTTCCTTCTTAAACATAGATAAATAAACTAATTGTTTGAATAGCTGGGCACTGGGAAGATATTACAGTGCAAACCTGGAATTTTGCTTCATTAATTTCATATCTACTTCAGTGTTGGACTTTAGAACAGTACAGGATAAGGACCTTCAGCCCACAATGTTTGTGCTGAACACCATGCCAAGTTAAACTGATTTCATCTGCCTGTATACGCTCCAAATCTATTCTCTGAAAGCCACTTTTGTATCTGCCTCCAGCATGACCCCTGGCAATACATTCCAGGCCCCACCCTGCTCTCTGTGCAATAAAACTTGCCCCACACCTCGATTAAACTTGCCCCTCTCTTATAGTGTTAAACCCCTGTCTCACTGTGCGAGTTGGCCCACGAGTGACCCCGAGTTTTCACTCGTGGTGATCACGTAGCGGGAACGTCGGAACTCGCACGAGCAACTTATCGACTCGTGGCGCTAACGGCAGGTACTCGGGAAACTTGTTAACTCGTGAAAAAAATCAAACATGTTTGATTTTTTCCACGAGTCAAATTAACTGTTCAAGTTAAAAATGGAAACATTTAAACTCGTTGTAATAACGTAGTGGCCCGTGCGTTTATCTTAGTGTCTTGTGAGTCTACCGTGGGAACTTTAATAATCTGTTCTTTTGCTCGAGTAAAGACTGAACCAAAGATAGACACAAAATGCTGGAGTAACTCAGCGGACCAGGCAGCATCTCTGGAGAGAAGGAATAGAGTCGAGACCCTTCTTCAGACTTACCCGAAATGCCACCCATTCCTTCTCTCCAGAGATGCGGCCTGTCCTGCTGAGTTACTCCAGCATTTTGTGTCTATCTTCGGCCTTTCTGCGATGATCTGCCACTTGTCCTTTATTACTGAGGCGCCTGCCCCGTGGCTTCGTATTCGTCACTCTGTCTCATGAGGACGCGGTTTTAAAGACCTGCCGAAGGGGCAAGTCTGGGGTGGTGGGTGGGATGTGTCCATGTGTGATGCTCCATCCACCCCCCGGGGCCGAGAGTGTGGGATTGGGAAGGAACTGCAGCTGCTGGTTCACACCGGAGATAGACAATACACAATGCTGGAGTAACTCCGAGGGACAGGCAGCATCTCTGGAGAGATGGGATGGGTGAGATTTCGGGTTGAGACCCTACTTCAGACTTCTCCAGAGATCCCGCTGAGTTTGCTCCAGTAGTTGGTGTCTATCCCGGTGGTGGGGAGCCGGGCTTGGCCGACCCGCCGCCTCTACTTGCCGGTCAGTCCGGTGATCATCGCCCTCCGCCCGGATGCAGCGGAGGTTTCCACCCGGTGAGTTGTCCAGTGCTCACGGTGGACGAGGGAGGACAGCAATAGGCCAGGTGAATGAATAGCAGCACATAAATGAGTCGACCTTTAATATTTCTTGATTTTATGTTTTAATTTACAAGCTGCTTCAAGTGAGGCAAGTTTTATTTTCAGTCCGAAGAAGGGTCTCGACCCGAAACGTCACCCATTCAACGAAAAAGCTGGAGTAACTCAGAGGGTCAGGCAGCAACTCTGGAGAGAAGGAATAGGTGACTTTTCGGGTCGAGATCCTTCTTCAGAAGACGAGCCCTTATCCAAAACATCACCTTCTCCAGAGATGTTACCTGGCCCGCGTTGTTACTCCAGCTTGTTGTGTCTGCCTTCCGTCCAAAGCCTCGGGATCGTCGCCAACATGAAGACGGTGCGAAAGCCCCCGCGCCCGGTGCAATGGGCGGGGAGCTGGAGAGGGAGGGAAGGGTCACACACATGGCCGGGAAGCAGAGGGGTGGGGGTGGGGCTGGTGACACTCAGGGCCAACAATGAGATGGAGAAATACAGAAACACTGACGTGCGAAGGAGACCTACAATAGCGCATGATCTCTCTCGCGTTATGGCGGGTGATTGTCGCCTGTCCGCTGTTTCTGCCCCTAGAGCCTTGGGATCGTTGCCCTTTGTGTTGGCGTGAAGAGGAGGGGGCTATTGTGCTGCTTGATTGCCCCCTGCTATCATAGGGACAGGGAGACTCAGCGGCTTTTGAGACTGGTGGGCAATCACTACCAAAGTGTCTGCCTGCAGTCAGCACACCTCTCCTACACATGTCTCCCGCGCTAACCATCCCGCAGAGAATGATCCCAGCACCCAAGAGCCTTGTCTGTCACCCCCCACCCCCAACCACCCTCCACCTCAACTTACGCCTGGGCACCAAAGCAGCTCAGGAGGCGAACCCTGAGGTCCGTCTCCCGACAATCTGATGTGCAACGGATGTGAAAGAACAGCGGCTGCGGCCGGCACCCGGCCTGGACTTCTCACACCCTCACACACTTACCTTCATTCACGATTGGCTCAAGAGTAACGGGAGAGGAACTTGGTAACTCGGGAGAGGAACTTGGAACATCGCAGCAATGACATACCCGTGGGAACTCGGTTCAACACTTGATCATAAACTTGAAATCTCGTACATAACCACGAGTCTGTTTTTTTTCTTTCACTTGGGGTCACTCGTGGGATGACTCGCACCGTGAGACAGGGCCATTAGGTATTTCCACCCTGGGAAAAAGGCTCTGACTGTCTGCCCTATCTATCCCTATAATACATCACTCCATATTTGGCTTGGTCCTGTATGGGAGGGATTGACACTATCATTTTTAGAATTTGGAAAGCCATCCAGTGCTCAAAAGTAACAGGCACCAGATGGTTCATTTGAAGCCCAATGCTTCAAATTGATGACTTCATTTGAACAGGAACAAAAATAATAATATGTTATTATTCAATCCAATAACATAGTTAAAAATTAAAGAGGAAAACAGAAATAATCTCATAGCCTTTCTTATGTTCTTTTGAGAAGAAAATAGTTCCGTGAAAAAGCCTCACATCATTTTTTTAGAGAGATAGGGCTAGAATTGCTCGAGCTTCTTCAATCATTCTGATTTAGTTCATCCCATTTTGGTTAAGTTACTGAGTGCATGATAATTAATGTTCTGTGGGACAAGGTTTAGATTTAATGAGTGAGATGTATGAATATAATCCTAAAATAGATACAAAATGCTAGAGTAACTCAGCGGCACAGGCAGCATCTCTGGAGAGAAGGAATGGGCGAATTTTTAGGTTGAGACCCTTCTTCAGACTGAAAGTCACGGGAAAGGGGAACGAGAGACAATAATGTCGAGAGATATAGAATATAATCTTTGATGCTAACAACAACCTCTCTGACGACCTCAACAAAACCAAGGAACTAATGGTTAACTTCAGAAGGGGAAAGTCAGGAGATCACATACCAGTTTTCACTGGGGGGACAGCATACAGATGTAATCATGAAGAAAGTGTGTCAGCACTTTCAATTTCTTAAAAGTTTAAAGAGATTTGGTATTTCACCAAATACTCTAACATACCTCTAGAGATGCACTGTGGGAAGTAACCTGATTGGTTAGTTGCATCATGGTATGGCAATTTTAATGGAGGCTACAGAAAATGATAGACTTAGCCTGGGTGCTTTGTGGCCTAATATGCATTTGGTCTTGCCGGGGACACATCGGGAGTACTATAGAGAATAGACAAGATTTGATGTGGTGCACGTGAATCTTTGCCTCGACAAGAAGAGCTGCACAGAAATCTACATTCTCTTGTGTCTCCATTTTCTGAAACAAAATCTGTTTGTTTCCATGACATTACAGAGAAACATAAATCACCGTCTTTATCATAGCATGAATTTTGCAATATTTTTACAAAAATAGAGATAAAAATCCAAGATAGTGCCCTCATAAATCAGAAAACAGATTTTTATCATCACTGTTTTTGTGATAAGGATTTGTAAATTATCAAGATAAGACTTTAAAAAAAAAATGAGTAGACAAATAATCAAGGGCAGATGCTTATCTGAATTCTCGGTATCACTCCTGATGCTCTGTGGTGGATGCACTGATGAAGAATATTTACTTCAGTTGGCAGCAAAATAATGTACTGGCAAAGATGTTGATGTCACTATTTAAAAAAAATGTAAACATTGTTTCTTAAATCCTGTAAGGGAGCAATAAAGAAAATATGTAATTTAGTCAAGAGGTGAAATATAAATAAGATGCCACAATAACACCCACCCTGCTTTCTGCAGTAGTTTTGACCATTCGAATAATAACATGTGGACTAGTGCTTTGATCATGGATTACATGACATTGGTCAGGCTATGATGACCTCTGGTTAAACTGTAGCTGTAAACTCTTTTCCCACGTCATAAATGAGAAGACTAGACTTAACCTTCCAAGCCATTTGAAGTACTAATTATTGAGCCCTTATTCAAAAAAAAAAACTATCCTTGATTTTATTGGTGCACCAGAACTTCACAAATGTAAAAAATAAAAATTATGCTGCAGCAATTCAAAATGTCAAAAATAAAAGATGTTTTGTGTAACAATTAAAGATGATAAGGGAACTTTCAAGTGAATCATATTAAAGGATAAGAGCACATTTGTTGTGGTTCTAAATGAAATGAGCTTTAAAGGGATTAGGTGCCCGATTACTGATTATCTGACCATGTAACAACTAAGGACACATCACGCAGTTGGCAAATGGATAGGAATGTTCACCTCTGGCAGACCTTGAAACCATTGCTGTAGATAGTGCACATGTTGGGCAGTGTATTTTCTACTGCCTCTGTTTGGAGAGATGGTAGACACCAGGGATGATATAAATAAGCAAAATAAGAAAAATGTTCTAATAATACTTAGCTGCAAAATAAATAAACTAATCTCCTTCATTAAATGATAGATCACTCTCCATAATGCAGGTAATATTGAATATGAATATTGATATCCCTAACTTTAAGTAACCCTTGCATCCCCTTTCTTTCCATCCCTCCCACAGCCTAGTCGTCATAGTAGTTTCACTGTCGTCCTGTTGAGTTTCACTGTAAGTATAACTCGTTAGCACCTACCCTGCAGCCAACAATGTATCATTGTTGGCTCCACCTTTCTTTGATCATCCTTGCTTTTTGTATATCTTTCATTCATTTGGCCTATTTACCTTCTATGTCTCTCGTTTCCCTTTCCCCTGACTCTCAGTTTGAAGAAGGTTCTTGACCCAAAACGTCACCTATTCCTTTTCTAAAGGGATACTGCTTGACCCACTGAGTTACTCCAGCTTTTTGTGTTTACTTCAGTTTACACCAGCATCTGCATTGCCTTCCTACAAAGATAATAATATACAGTGCCCTCCACAATGTTTGGGACAATGACCATCATTTATTTATTTGCCTCTGTACAATTTGAGATTTGTAATAGAAAAAAAATCACATGTGGTTAAAGTGCACATTGTCAGATTTTAATAAAGGCCATATTTATACATTTTGGTATCATGTAGAAATTACAGCAGTGTTTTTATACATAGTCCCCCATTTCAGGGCACATAATGTTTGGGACACAGCAATGTCATGTAAATGAAATAAGTCATGTTTAGTATTTTGTTGCATATCCTTTGCATTCAATGACTGCTTGAAGTCTGCGGTTCATGGACATCACCAGTTGCTGGGTGTCTTCTCTGGTGATGCTCTGCCAGGCCTGTATTGCAGCCATCTTTAGCTTATCTTGCTTTGGGGGCTAGTCCCCTTAAATTTTCTCTTCAGCATATAAATGTCAGTCTCAATTGGGTTCAGATCAGGTGATTGACAGCCACTCAAGAATTAACCATTTTTTAACTTTGAAAAACTCCTTTGTTGCTTTAGCAGTATGTTTGGGATCATTGTCTTGCTGTAGAAAGAACTGCCGGCCAATGAGTTTTGAAGCATTTGTTTGAACTTCTATGGTCATTTAAGTTCCTTGGAACCATCATCTCCAGGGACCTGGAATGGGAGGCCACCATCGACTCCACAGTCAAAAAGGCCCAACAGAGGATGTACTTCCTGCAGCTGCTGAGATAACACAACCTGCCACAGGCAATGATGGTCCAGTTTTATACTGCCATCATAGAGTCTGTCATCACTTCACCATCATGGCCTGTTTGACTGTCCATGTGCTCTGGTATTTTATTTTATTCTTCACATGTTTAAATTATAATGTTTTATTTTTAATTGTCTACTGTATATTGTGTTGTTACTTGAGAGCAAATCACCAAGGCATATTCATTGTATGTATACATATTTGGCTAATAAAATGTATTCAATTTAAACCAAAGCCCTCCAGTTTTGCACTCCACTGCCCTGGGAAAAGGACTATAATCATTCTCCTTGTCTATATCCCTCTTGATTTTGTAACCCTCTCCTTCCTTCACCTTAGGCAAAATCGTTTATGCTTATCCAACCTCTCCCTATAACTCACGCCCTCAGTCCTGCCTCCATCCTCGTGAATCTTTTCTGTAGTCTGCCTAGCTTAATCACACCCTTCCGATAATATGGTGACCAGAACTACACACAATATTCCAAGTGCAGTCTGTGCATGTTGTGCAAAACATTGTGGTACCTCAAGAATTTTTTTCATAACTTGGATCCCTTCGTGTCTGTTTTCCCAATACCTTTCTATTCTGATTTAGCCCTCGAAGCATCGAACTCTGAGAACCATTCTTTATTATGAAATACAATTATTGGTACATTTTAGCATGTGCTTCACAGTTTGCTGACAGGCTGTCTCCATGTTCCCGTTCTCTTGCATCCGTAGGCCTGCTTCCAACAGGAGTCATATGAAAAGCAATGGACAGTATTTGTTATTTAAGTTTGCTGTAACAAGTTTGTTAATGCACTGAATCTCATCTCAAGTTCCCTGTGGTCAACAGTGGATCACTATAGCAGTCTGAACAAAGTCCGGACCCATACATCATCTGTCTAATCCCTTCCGCAGATGCTGCCTGACCCACTGAATTCCTCCAGAAGTTTGCTTTTTGCAGTTGATTACTGTTGCTTGGCCTGGTCCCTGATCAAAGCTTGAGCCTCATTTACATTTTACCACACAAATGCTAAACTTCAGGCACATCACACACTGGCATTCTGGGAGACAGGACAATTACAGTTCATTCAGAAAGTATTCAGACCCCTTCACTATTTCCACATTTTGTTATGTTACAGCCTTATTCTAAAATGGATTATTATTATTTTATTATCATCAATCTACACACAATACCTTATAATAAAAAAGCAAAAACAGGTGTTTAGAAATTTTTGCAAAGTAATTAAGAAGAAATAACTGAAATATCACTTTTACATCAGTATCCAGACCCTTTACCCAGTACTTTGTTGAGGCATCTTTGGCAGCGATTGATTACAGCCTCAAGTCTTCTTGGGTATGATGCTACAAGCTTGGCACACCTGTATTTGGGTAATTTCTCCCATTCCTATGCAGATCCTCTCAAGCTCTGTCTGGTTGAATGGGGAACGTCGATGCACAGCTATTTCAAGGTCCCTCCAGAGATATTCGATCGGGTTCAAGTCCGGGCCCTGGGTGGGCCACTCAAGGACATTCACAGACTTGTCACAAAGCCACTCCTGCATTGTCTTGGCTGTGTGCTTAGGGCCGGTATCCTGTTGGAAGGTGAACCTCCGCCCCAGTCTGACGTCCAGAACGCTCTGGAGCAGGTTTTCATCAAGGATCTCCCTGTACTTTGCTCCGTTCATCTTTCCCTTGATCCTGACTGGTCTCCCAGTTCCTGCCTCTGAAAAACATCCCCACAGCATGATGCTGCCACCACCATGCTTCACATAGGTATGGTATTGGCCAGGTGATGAGTGGTACCTGGTTTCCTCCAGACGTGACATTTGGCATTCAGGCCAAAGAGTTCAATCTTGGTTTCATCAGATCACAGAATCGTGTTTCTCATGGTTTGAGAGTCCTTTAGGTTCCTTTTGGCAAACTCCAAACAGGCTGTCATGTGTCTTTTACTGAGGAGTGGCTTCCGTCTGGCCATTCCACCATAAAGTGGTAGAGTGCTGCAGATATTGTTGTCCTTCTGGAAGGTTCTCCCATCTCCACAGAGGAACTCTGGAGCTCTGTCAGAGTGACCATCGTATTCTTGGTCACTTCCCTGACCAGGGCCCTTCTCCCCCGATTGCTCAGTTTGGCCGGTCAGCCAGCACTATGAAGAGTCCTGGTGGTTCAAAAGTTCTTCCATGTAAGAATGACGGCAGCCATTGTGCTCTTCGGAACCTGCAATGCTGCAGAAATTGTTTTATACCCTTCCCCAGATCTGTGTCTCGACACAAACCTGTCTCGGAGGTTTATGGACAATTCCTTCGTCTTCATGGCTTGGTTTTTGCTTTGACATACACTGTCAACTGTGGGATCTTAAATATACAGCCTTTCCAAATCAATACCAATCAATTGAATTTACCACAGGTGGACTCCAATCAAGTTGTAGAAACATCTCGAGGATAATCAATGGAAGCAGGAAGAACCTAAGCTCAATTGTGAGTGTCATAGCAAAGGGTCTGAATACTTATTTCTTATGTATTTATGTAAATGTGATATTTCAGTTATTTCTTTTTAATTGCTTTGCAAAAATTTCTAAACGCCAGTTTTTGCTTCTTCATTCTGGGGTATAGTGTGTAGATTGATGATTTTAAAAAAAGAATTTAATCCATTTTAAAAGAAAGCTGTAACGTGACAAAATGTAGAAAAAGTGAAGGGGTCTGAATGCTTTCTGAATGCACTGTACATTGGGTAATTACATCAAAAACAAGCTTTCCAAAAGAACTCAGTGGATTGATAATATGCAATTTTTTTTAAAGGGTTTGGGTTAAACATTTTTGTTAAGAATAGCAATACTTAAAATCACTCCTTAATTGTTCCAAACTACCTCAAAGAGGTACGACTTCTAGTGACTGACCAGGCCACCCCTCCCTACTGCAACCGCTGTATCTGTGTTCCACTTCCAGATGACCAGGGTATCCTTATGACTGCACCACTCCCTGCTACAGGGAGGTCCTATTTTTAATGTAAAACCCTGCTTGCCATAAATAATGCAGTCTGAAGAAGGGTTCAACCCGAAACGTCACCTATCCCTTCTCCCCAGAGATGCTGCCTGTCCCGTTGAGTTATTACAGCTTTTTGTGTCTATCTTCGGTTTAAACCAGCTTCTGCAGTTCCTTCCTAAACAATTGTAAATATATCTTTCCCTTTAAACTCCACCCCCCCCCCCCCCCCCCCATCCTTCTCCACCTATCCTGAGCAAACCAGAAAGGACACAAAGTGCTGGAGTAACTCAATGGGTCAGGCAGCATTTCTGGGAGCCAAAACATCTTCTATCCATGTTCTCCAGAGATGCTGCCTGAACTGCTTAGTTACCCCAGCACTTTGTGTCCTTTTCTGTAAATCAGCATCTACAGTTCCCTGTTTCTATGCACTGAGCAAACAGGAATTCAGCTCTCTTCCCCTTTTCCTGTTTCACTATCAATGCCAACTGTTTGACGCAATTTTTTAATGTTACAAAGTCACAATTCTGAATTACTGGTCAAACAAAATTTCCAAAGCTACACTCTGAAAAAACTTTAAAAAAATGGGAAATGGAGTCTTGAAATTAAACATTCAGATTCGGGTGGTCAAATACAAAGTTTGAAAACTCTCTAGCACTTAGTCTCTGCACATGAAAACTACCCCAGAAACCCCACATCAACATGAAATAAAATACGTACCAAAAAAGTCCCATATTTTCAATTTTTCAAAAGTTTCTTGCACAAATCCAATCACAGAGCCCAGAGCATCTTTTTTTATGATATCTTTAATATTCACAATACATCTCTGTGGATAGTCATAAACCACATGGGGTCAGACTCCCGTCTCAGCTACTCTGTCATAAGGTCATAAGTAATAGGAGCAGAATTAGGCCATTCAGCCCATCAAATCTACTCCGCCATTCAATCATGGCTGATCTATCTCTCCCCCCTAACCCCATTTTCCTGCCTTCTCCCCATAACCCCTGACGCTCGTACTAATCAAAAATCCATCTATCTCGGCTTCATTGATTTGGTCTCCACAGCCTTCTGTGGCAAATAATTCCACAGATTCACCACCCTCTGACTGTAGAAATTCCTTCTCATTTTCTTCCTAAAGAAATGTCCCTTAATTCTGATGCTCGACCTCTCGTCCTAGACTCTCCCACTGATGGGACTCCAACATCCTCTCCACATCCACTCTATCCATAGCACTTTGACTGGCCTTGCTTCTTTCAGGGCATGATAGGATATTACAGAAACGAGGAACTGCAGATGCTGGTTTATAATCAAAGACACAACGTATCAGAGAAACTCAGCAGGTTCGGCAGCATCTCTTGAGAACATGGATAGATGACGTTTCAGGTTGCGACCCTTCTTCAGACTAATTGTGGTGGTGGGGGGGGGGGGGGGGGTGGGGGGTGGGAATGAGTGGAAGGAAGCAAAGCTGAAAGAGGGGCGGGGTAAAGCCTGGCATGTAGTCGGTGGACGTTGCCTATTTCCTTTGTTCCATAGATGCTGCTGCACCCGCTGAGTTTCTCCAGCACTTCTGTCTACCTATGTAGTAGGTGGATGCAGGTGAAGGAGGTTTGATAGGCAGATAGCTGGAGGAGGAGGGGTGAAATAGCTGCGAGTCCTGGTGGGTCCACATATTACACTTTTGCTCAATTTCTGGCTTGGCGGATTCTGATCTATCTCTTACTGTATAACCACCTCTACAGGACATTAACATAAGTACAGTTAAACATGCAGCATGCAGATTTTTACTTTGCGCTGTCTTTTCGTCACTTCTGCTAGAGCTGGTAATATAAATTGGTGTCGTTTAATGGGAGCCAACTGCAGTTTGACTTTTGATCTAAGTAGGCATTAATTGTGAGTGAAAATAAACAATGGAAGTAATTATAATCAAAATGCCTTCTGGGAAACGTGTGTAGTCAGTTCAGGAAATGTTTTACTTCCTGCATTGTCTCATCATCTTTGCAGTTTATTTACTTTAATTGTTGACTAAATTAAAATGTTATTTCCCCTCAAAGTTGCTTTATTTCCTGTGGGATTTCATTTATATTGTTAAAATACAACTGCATTTGGTCGAAGATTGAATTGTTGCACTCAAATCTTCAATAAACCATGGCCAAAACCAAATTTGCTTAAAGCATCATAAAGAATGAAATGATAAAAATTTAGCACATGTGACCATAACTGCAGTGAAGCGAGGTAATGGTACATCATAACATATCATGGGTTACACAAAAAGCTGGAGAAACTCAGCGGGTGCAGCAGCATCTAAGGAGCGAAGGAGATAGGCGACGTTTCGGGTCGAGACCCTTCTTCAGACTGGTCAGGGATCAGGGAAACGAGAGATATAGACGGTGATGTGCAGAGATAAGGAACAATGAATGAAAGATATGCAAAAAAGTATCGATGATAAAGGGAACAAGCCATTGTAAGCTGTTTGTGGTGTGAAAATGAGAAGCTAGTGCAATTAGGGTGGGGGAGGGAGATAGAGATAGAGGGAATGCCAGGGCCCGAGGGCTGAGGGAGAGGTGGGAAGGGGAGGAGACAGCAAGGGTTAACAGAATTGAGAAAATTCTGAAGAAGGGTCTGGACCCGAAACGTCGCCTATCTCCTTCGCTCCTTAGATGCTGCTGCACCCGCTGAGTTTCTCCAGCTTTTTGTGTAACTCCCCCCTGAGAAAATTCAATGTTCAAGCCCAAAGGATGCAGATTCCCCAAGCGGAATATGAGGTGCTGTTCCTCCAACTTGCGGTGTTGCTCACTCTGGCCGTGGAGGAGGCCCAGGACCGAGAGGTCGGATGCGGAATGGGAGGGGGAGTTGAAGTGCTGAGCCACCGGGAGGTCGGGTTGGTTTTTGCGGACCGAGCGGAGGTGTTCGGCGAAACGATCGCCAAGCCTCACCGATATAGATCATCTGGCATCTGGAGCAGCGGATGCAGTAGATGAGGTTGGAGGAGGTGCAGGTGAACCTCTGTCGGACCTGACTGTCACCCAGACTCATAACATATCATGGTTGTTTTATGCAGGTCTGGCCTCACAGAGATAGAAACAGAAACATGCATTTTCACCGGAGCAAACAACTACCTGCACTGTGGTTTAGTACACTGTGGCAATTGAAATGGTCCAAGATGTAGTTCTCGATCCAGGCTAACATGGCTGATTTCGACTAGGATGGCAATGGGTAACCACAATTAATGGATGTTAAATTATGTGTTTATTGTGTGTTTTGTTTTAATTTATTACATGTTATGACTGCAAGGTAACAAATTTCGTTCAGACCGAAAGGTCTGAATGACAATAAAGGAATCTGAATCTGAATCTGAATCTGAATCAATTAGCTGCAGATCTAAAAGCAGAAAAACTATTTCACAGGCAAGTGATAACCACATTGACAAAAGACTGGAAAGACCGTATAAGGAACCTTTAGAACAATGTGTGGCTCATTACCTACAGACGAACGAAAGAAACTTAAAAAATAGGAACATTCTTTAAGGTCATTAACTTTTACTTCACAAATAATTGGATTAAAATTAGTCTGCCTCCTCATACATGTGGTCATGTGGACATTTTGCAGCTAATAGGAAACATTCTTGATTCCTGTTTCTCCAGAATAATTGTATTTTCCATATAATCTTCTGAATCCTTTACTGTATCTACATTTCTCTCATGTGTACACCCAGAAGGTCAAACGGCATTCATTGGGAGATAATAGAGTTGACATTTCAGGGGGTCAAGGATCATTCCGTTCTGTTGCTGTTTGATCCGACGAGTGCTTTCAGCAGTTTCTATTTCTGTTTTAAATTTCCTACATTTGCAGTTTTTGTTTCTGATTCAAGCTACAGCCCCGCGTCCCAGTAATGTTACTTCTTTTTGTGTTAAAAGTTTTCAGTCAAATGGATTGTGGGAATAGACAATTGTGATGTTGACTTCTCCTTGTCACCTTGTCGTGGTGGAGAAGCTTGTGTGGTCCTGAGATCCTGAGAGAGATGCAGTCTAGAGCTAAGCTCCTGGTAGGGCCGCCCATGGCAGTAAGGCCGATGGGGAGGAGTCTGACAAAGAGCAATCCAACCAAGACCTCAACAGTGGAACAGGTGGAGGACGATGGCTGATCTTAGTAGAGCGTCACAACTGCTGGGAAGTCGGATGAAGGCTGCGGCAGAAAAGGGTCTCCGGTCGTCTTGGACTCCACGCCACTGGATCCTGACACAGATCTGTCAAGGACCATGTGGTGGCTGTCTGTACATCAGTCTCCCCATGTTAAACAGTCTGGTGTCCTCCAACCCTGGAGACACCCATGGTCAGCCATGACCGACGGGGGCCTAAGAAGAGATGTTGACTCACATAGAACTATAGTAGTTGACAGCACCTCAAGAGATAAATATATAAATTTTACATTCCCTACAGAACCCCAGTTCAATGTTCCCTCCCATTAACCCTGAGAAGAACAGGGGGGAGAACAGAGAGCTATTGGACTAAATTAACCTATTTCCCCATTCTAAATTCATAAATGTGAAGGAAGGAACTGCAGATGCTGGTTTACACCAAAGATAGACACAAAATGCTGGAGTAGCTCAGATGGCATCTCTGGATAGAAGGAATGGGTGCCATTTGGGGTCGAGACCCCCCCTTTGGTCTGAAGAAGGGTCTTGACCCGTACAATCACCAATTCCTTCTATCCAGAGAAGCTGCATGTCCCGCTGCGTTACTCCAGCATTTTGTGTCAATCCTAATTCATAAATGATTTTTTACCTCAATGCCACATTTCCATATTTTCCATGATCTCTTGAGTCCCTCTACAATGGAAAATCAGCCATCTCTCTTGAGAAAATACTCACATTTTCACAGAAGTGGCAGTAGTATTTTATAAAAAAGTGAAATTTGGACAGCTGGATAAGTGGAACTCATACTGCTGCAGCTAGCGCATTCTTGAAGACCAGACCACAGACCAGAAGCAGGCCATTATTTATTCTCTGCATCTTATTGCTCTTGAAAAGGTGGTGTTAAGCTGCCTACTAAAACTCTGCAATCTTTCTTATGACAGTATACCTACATAGTTGCAGAACAGGGAACTGCTGGATTTTGACCTGCTGATGACTAGCTTAGTTTAGTTTTTTTAGAGATACAACATGTAAACAGGCCCTTCGACCCATCAAGTCCCCACTAACCACCATGCTAATCACCCGTTCACACTAGTCTATATTATCCCATTTTCTACGCTATGAGAATGCAGGGTGACTTGGGCAGGTTGGGGGAGTGGGCAGATGCATGGCAGATGAAGTTTAATGCGGATAAATGTGAGGTTATCCACTTTGGCAGCAAAAACAGGAAGGCAGATTACTATCTAAATGGCGTCATGTTGGGAAAAGGGGAAGTACAACGGGATCTGGGGGTCCTTGTACATCAGTCTATGAAAGTAAGCATGCAGGTACAGCAGGCAGTGAAGAAAGCGAATGGCATGTTGGCCTTTATAACAAGAGGAATCGAATATAGGAGCAAAGAGGTCCTTCTGCAGTTGTACAGAGCCCTAGTGAGACCACACCTGGAGTATTGTGTGCAGTTTTGGTCCTCTAATTTGAGGAGGGACATTCTTGCTATTGAGGGAGTGCAGCGTAGGTTTACAAGGTTAATTCCTGGGATGGCGGGACTGTCATATGCTGAGAGAATGGAGCAGCTGGGCTTGTACACTCTGGAGTTTAGAAGGATGAGAGGGAATCTAATTGAGATATGTAAGATTGTTAAGGGCTTGGACATGTTAGAGGCAGGAAACATTTTCCCGATGTTGGGGAAGTCCAGAACCAGGGCCACAGTTTAAGAATAAGGAGTAAGCCATTTAGAACGGAGACGAGGAAACACTTTTTCTCACAGAGAGTAGTGAGTGCGGGATTCTCTGCCTCAGAGGGCTGTGGAGGCGGGTTCTCTGGATGCTTTCAAGAGAGAGCTAGATAGGGCTCTTAAAAATAGCAGAGTCAGGGGATATGGGGAGAAGGCAGGAACGGGGTACTGATTGGGGATGATCAGCCATGATCACATTGAATGGTGGTGCTGGCTCGAAGGGCCAAATGGCCTACTCCTGCACCTATTGTCTATTGTATATTCTCATCCACTCCCTACATATTGGGGGCATTTTAGAGAGGGCAATTAAGCTACAATCGCACAGCTTTGGGATGTGGGAGGACACCAGAGCATCTAGAGGAATCCCACAAGTCACAGAGACAATGTGCAAACTCTATATCGACAGCGTCCATGGTCAAAATTGAACTCTATTGGTGCAAGGGAGTAACTCTACCAATGTACCACTGTGCTGCCCTGATGGTGCATAACTTGGAGGGAAACCTGCAAGAAACTGGTGCCTTCCTTCTTCTTGATGTGAGACGCTGGAGATTTGAGAGCTGCTTTAGAAGAGTGATGCATTTTGTACGTGGCATGCAGTGGCCACAATGCACTGGTAGAGGATGGAGTTAACTTTTAGAGCGGGTGGCTAGGGGAGAATTAACCAAGTTGCTTTGCCTCAGAGGCCACAAAGATATATTTTGGAAGGCTTTCAATCCCCCCACCCCTACAATCAGTCTGAAGAAGGGTCCTGACCCGAAACATCACCTATCCATGTTCTCCAGGGATGCTGCCTGACTTACCGAGTTACTCCAGCATTTTGTGTCTTGGTACTGTTAATTGGAACTGCTTCTACCCTGGCAAGTGGGAAAGTATTCCACCATGCATCTGGCTTGTGCCTTTTGGATGGCAGTAAGTTTTTATGTTGTCAAAATAAGAGTCACTTACCACATGATATCCAGCATTAAAGTTGCTCGTGGCCACAGAATTTCTAAAGCGAATCCAGTTGATATTCTAGTCTGGTGGTTATCGCCAGGATGCTGCTGCCATAGCGTGAGACTCAACAAAGCTAAGACGATTGAATGCCAAATATATATATTTAGACACTCCCTAGCTGGAGGGGGTTATTGTCTGAAATGTACTATTTACCATTTATCAATCAATGTCTTCATGTTTTTTGGGTCCTACGGCGCTCAAACAAGGACTTGTTTTGAGAAATTGCAAATGGAATTGAACATCATGCATTGCCAACAATGCATTACTGGAACGATTGTAAAAGCAGTAAGTAGATCCGCTGTGGCCAGCAGGCAAACATCGCCTCACCCTAATTATGTCTCCGCCTCCTATCACTTTGATCTAATGATGGAAGGAAGGTAACCAATGAAACAGCTGCAGGCGACTGGGCTAGGGTGGATGTGAGGAACTGCTGCAGCAATGTCCTGGGACTGGGATAAATTATCTCCCAAAACCACAACCATCTTCATTTGTGTGAAATATAAATGTTCTTGATGCCCATTAACTTCCATTTATCCAAGATTCCTCAATGCCTAACGTGGTTGAATATGGCCTTGATGTCAAGGGCAGTGACTCTCACTCCCACTTTGGCAAATGTATTCTTTGGTTCATGTTAGTATCAAATCTATAGGTCCAGACCTGAGTTCTGAACAGGTTGTTGATAATTGATGCTTGACAGCACTATTGATGATGCCTTCCATCTGGTCGCTGATAATTGAGAATGGACTGAAGGGGTGGTGACTGAGTGTATTGAGCGAGTCCTGCTTTTTTTGGATCAGATGTACATGGGCGATTTTCCACATCAGTCTGTGTTGGAGCGGCTGGCCTGACTTGTTCTGGAGTACATGTTCAATTTCTGTGTAATCTTTCAACAGGAAGCCTGCACAGGATTCCTGGTAAAGCAAATTTTATAAGATGCCTCTTGTTTCCTCCGATGCCCTGTCAAACCCCTTAGTAACTAACAAATAAAATCCAGTTGTCTTCCTGCCTGCAGTGAAAGCTATTCCCTTATCTTGCCTGACAAGGGAGTCTTGAACTGCAAAGCTGGAACAAGAGGCAGCCAATGATAAGATATATTCAAGGACACTTATATGCATACACTCATGCAAAAATGAAACTATTTTAATATGGTATGACCTGAGCAGTTTCAGGAGAGGTAGCAGCAGGCTGTACAAAGCTGTGATGGTAAAATGTCCTTTAGTTGTTTATAGATGATTATATATTTTTCTATTGGTAGTGCGGCCAGTGCCACTAAGGAGTACATATACCTTCTAGTGCAGCGTATAATTCTGCTCACCACAAAGTTAGGAAGGACATGATAGTACCCGAGGAGCTGCGGAATGGATTTTAGAGTTTAGCAGAGCTGGAAAAGTTTAGTTATGAGAAGAGGTTGGTTTGGCTATTAGTCTTTTCTCTGGAACAAATGAGATTGAAGGCAGATGTAAATGCATTGCTAAACACTGTGAAGAGTGAAGGGCCTGTCGCACTTGGCCGTCATTTGCACGTCACGCAGATGGCGCACGAAGATTTTGTACATCACAAAATCCTGCGACGGCGCGCGTGTCACTGCCTATGTGATCGCGCACCACGTGCGCATCACGTGCGTGTCATGTCGCGTGCGTCGTGACGCGTAAATTATGTCGGTTAATTTATGCGCGAATGTTGGCCAAGTGGGACAGGCCCTAAAGGGCATAATTTAGCACAGAGATTGTCAGGGAATTGTCAAAGTGGGGAGGAAAGTTGAGAGAAAAAATATTTCTGCAAGAGTAGTGGAGTTTGGAATCCAAGGCACAGGGAGGTAGCATTTCTTATCGCATCTAAACCA
The DNA here is from genome assembly GCA_035221665.1 of Okamejei kenojei. Taxonomy (NCBI): domain Eukaryota; kingdom Metazoa; phylum Chordata; class Chondrichthyes; order Rajiformes; family Rajidae; genus Okamejei; species Okamejei kenojei. Next base: position 74,674,929 of record CM069138.1, on the reverse strand, counting down.
TCCCTTGATAAGCATGCTGGTCTGTGTCCTACAAATTTCTGTTGATACCAAGCTGGATGAAATTGTGGGTTGTGAGGAAGATGCAGAGCACTTTCAGGGGGGTATATAGCAAGATTAAATGAATGAGCAAGAACGTGGCAAACGGAATATGATTGGATAAATTAAATAACAGCCTGCATCTTGTCAAATTAAATTCTTCCTTGTCGTCCTCTAAAACATAGCACCTCAGTGGAGTTTGCAGAGGATTTATTACATTCATCTCACTCATGAAATGTTAGTCACTTTATTGGCCCGATCAAAGTCCGTGTGATTCTGGTGATGGGGCAACCGCAGAAACACACAGTTCCACTGGGGAGTCACCACCCACCACATCCACCAAAATCTGCTGCATACTTAAAAGTCTTGTGGAAGATAAAAGACATGAATCATTTCTGGCAGTGTGGTAATCTTGCAAGTTGTCAGAATGAAAATTTGCACATCATCATTGCTGATACTGGTCAGCATGGCTATCATATGACATGCAGGTAGACTTTATTTTATAAGCAATCGGCCAACTGGGAGCTCTGCCTTCTATCTCCTCCAGTTTGGTTCAATTTAATGTCCACTAATCTCTAGTGACCTCCTCTTTAGTTGTGTAGAAAGGAACTGTAGATGCTGGTTTATACCAAACTTAGGCACAAAGTGCTGGAGTAACTCAGTGGGTCAGACAGCGTCTCTGGAGAAATGGTGACTTTTCGTGTTGAGACCCGTCTTCAGACTGTGAGTCACGGGAGTCATTTTTCCTGCCCTGTTTTCTATCTCACATCCAGGTCCAGAGAACTGCTGATGGCAACCTCGTCTCGTCTGGTGGTCTCCTGCCATTGGCTTTGAAGTCCATTCTCCGCCGGCCCCTTACAGTGCCCTGCAACACATCCAGAAAGGCATCCTTCAAACGGGAGGCACACTTTCCCTGCCTTGACCACACTGCATCATTTCATGTTCTCTTGCAGCTAATTTATTTCCTCCATCTTGTGTGTTAGACAGTCTGTATAAACTGGAGTTGAGATTGTGGTCTGTGGATCTACACCACACCCACAGGAGGAATGTCGAATCTGAAAAGAGAATGATTTTATGCTTGATTTAAAAAAAATCCATGCCAGTCACACTTCCCATATTAATGTCTGAATAACAGAACGGTGCAGTTACTAGTTCTTGTTCTACCTCATCCACGCCCACTGTGATGCCTATCTACTCCTTCTGTATCCCCTGTTCCTATCCCATCTAAGTATCTGTTCAAATACTTTTTAATTGTTGTCATAATATCTCTAAACTGAATTCAAGAGAGAGTCAAGTCTTCTATTGTCAATATCGAAGGTAGACACAAAATGCTGGAGTAACTCAGCGGGTCAGGCAGCATCTCTGGAGAGAAGGAATGGGTAATGCTCTGGGTCAAGACCCTTCTTCAGACTGATGTCAGGGGAGTGGGAGAGACATAGATAAGGAAGTGTACAGATAAGGAAGTGGAAGGTGTGAAAACAGGATAAAGGGAATAAAGATCAAGGAGAATGTAGAGTAGATCATTGTTGGGAGGTTAACTACAAAGCAAACAGATAAAATGGAGTCGGAGACGGTAAGGGGGAGGGGGGATGGAGAGAGACGGTAAGACTGATAGGAGAACTGGGAAGGGGGAGGGGGGGTTGGAGAGAGAGGGAAAGCAAAGGTTACTTAAAGTTAGAGAAGTTAATGTTCATAACAAAGATGTCATATGTCCTGAAATGGAACAATTATTTTTTTAATTGCAGCTGCACAACAGATATGTAAACATAGTACTCGGAAGACAACATTATAAACAACAAAAAGTGTAATATTTTGTGACAACCACAAAAATAATGTTGTACTCACCAAGCTAATCCATTAACAATTCCCCAGCCCGGATCTTTCTTCCGACCAGCCATCTTAAAATTTTTAAACATGGGCCTTGCATTTAAACTCAGGTCATTAATACAAATCATAAACAGCAAGAGACCTATTCTGAGACTGTTGGAACTCTGGCACACCACCATCCAGTCACGTAAGCTTACATCAATCATTGCCCATTGCATTCTCCCACAGAGTACATGTTTCCTGCAACTTGGTACTTTATTGACCAATTTGCCAGGTGAAATGCCTTGCCAAAATCCGTTTAGACAAGGCGCCACCCTCATTACCATTCCCTTCTCATAACCTCAATTAATTAAGTCTAGTTCTTCAAATATGTTTTTCTTTTTTACAAATCCATGCATACTGCCTAACGTTTGACTAACTTGTACCTCCTTGACTGCTGATTTATACTGTCCCTCAGAATGTTGGCCTATACCTTGCCCATCACTCATGTTAGGTTGACTGGTTTCTGGTTACTCAGTCTATTACTTGTTTTTGTAAAGAACATCAGCCATCTTTCCATTCTCCAGCAGCTGCCATCGGGAAGAAGGTTCAAGAGCCTGAAAACTGTAAAGCCCAGGTTCAGGAACAGCTTCTTCCATGCAGCCATGAGGCCATTAAACACTACCACCTCAAATATGCTCTGATCTTCATAAAGTATTATTGTTATTATTACACTATTATTGCTTGTTTGTTTTCTATGTGTACATATGTGTGCGCGGGTATTTATATATATATAAAATCTGTATATTTGTGAGTATTTGTATATCAGGCACGTGCAGTCAGGGTAGGCAAGGTAGGCACTGCCTACCCTGACTAAAATTATACAATGGTAATTATTAAATATAAATAGTAAAGGCATGGGAGAATGATGCCTTGGTAGGCATAATTCTCCGTGCCTTTCATCCGCAATTCTTGCAACGTGCGAAGGTCTGTGCAGCCCTCGTGCCGTTGGCGCTGCTTCAAGCCGTCATTTTTTTTTTTTTTTTTTCCTTTTGGTTTTTTGACAGGGACAGCTGAAGGCAGCAGAAATTCTGCTTTTGCAGCACTGCGCATGTGAAGCAGCCTACTGCGCATGCGCAGCGCAGGTTTCTTGGCAGGTTTTTCAAACATGGATTGTCATTATCTTAAGAGTATCTTAGGAAACAAAGAGAGAAGAATGAAGTTCGTGTACCGATAATGTGGTAAGTGAATTTCTTGGTGCTATTTGTTTTAAAATACCGTATTTCCCGGGGTGGGGAGGGGGGGAAAGAGTTCCTTTCACTGCGTGTTGGGAGTGGCCCAGGGTAACGTTGCGGGGAGGGCAGAGGCGTTCTGAAGGAGGGGGGTCAGGGAGCATGCGAGTAACCCACTTGCGACAATTCGGGCGCGGAGCCACTGCGTTGTGGCTGGGGGGAGAAGTAGCTCGGGTGGCTGCGAGCGGCTGCCGGGACCGGACAGGCCCTTCTGCCGGCCCCCGCTCACCTCTGGCAGTGCTCTCCATCTGAACATCTCTCACCTGCCGCTCGCCGGCTTCACTCATGTCAGCCGCTTCCCGCAAAACCTTAAATTCCGACAGCGCGATCAAGGGACCAATTGACGTTACTCGGCTGTGGGAAATTAAGGATTTGTAAGAAGCGGCTGACATGAGCGAAGGCGGCAGGTGAGAGATGTTCAGACGGAGCGCACTGCCAGAGGTGAGCGGACCGGCAGAAGGCGCTGAAGTGGCGGCCAGTTCTGTTGTCTGGTCCCGGCGGCCGCTCGCAGCCACCCGAGCTGCTTCCCTCCCCGGCCACAATGGGGTGGCTCCGTGTCTGGAGCGCCGCGGCAGCGGTGAGTGAGTGGGTTACTGGCATGATCCCCAACCCCCTCCTTCTCAATGCTCCTGCCCTCCCCCCAACTTTACCCCTGGTCAGACTCTCCACACGCTGTGAGAGGAGTCCCCCCAATTGGTCCCTTGAATTAGTATTAGTATAAACTTATTCATTCATTCATTATTGTCATTCAATAAGATCGCAACCGATTCAACTTGGCCCGGTGTGCTCCCGTTTTTCGCACCATCTCTCCACCTGCCGTCACCCTCCACCCCCCACCCATGCAGTAATTCAGAATGAAGGAGATTTGGAAACCTTGTGCAAATTGAATTGTTACTTTCTTTATCTGATATTACGAAAAGTCTGATCTTGACCGCTTTTGGCTCACTGTGCTGTGATTTCCGAGAGAACGCCGCCACCTACGGCCGTCATTTTTGGCCAGCTCGCTCAGAGCCCCCCTCTGCCTTCGTGGACCAAAGGATGTTTCCCATCGATGAAAAATCAGAGAGATATTAATGTTTTTAAAAAATTCCCCATTCTCTCTGCTGCCCCTGCTGGAGGGAGGGGGAGGGACTATAAAACCAGGAAGTGGTGTGCCTCACTCAGTCTCTGCAAGATGGAGGAAGCCAGTGGTGTGCCTCACTCAGTCTCTCTGAGCTCTGTATAGCACTGAACACATGTCTACTCAACCGTGAGCACCCTTAATGTGGTTTGAAAATGAAAATATGGTTGGTTTGAAGTAAAAAGGCACTGTGTGCAAATGTTTGTTTGGGGGGTTTGGGTTGAAGTTAAAAGGCACTACTGCAAATGGTGGCTTGGGTGCTTTGGCTAACTTCCTGTTTGCACTGTATATTGATTTTAGATAAAACGCTACCACTTATGGCTGTGATTTTTGGCCATCTTCCTCAGTCCCCCTCAGAGGATTCTTCCCATCAATGGTGTTATTAGTGTTTAAAAAATGTTGAGAATCTCTCTCCTGTCAATCACGCCATGAAGGCCACACCTTTTCCCTCTAGGAGGGTGAGGGGTTATAAAACCCGGAAGTGTGGGTGTGGCTCAGTCTCTGCATGATGGGGGAGGGAGAGGTCACGACTCTGTCTGAGTTGTGAATCAACTGAACACACTGAATGTCTACTAAACTGTGAGTTTGGTGTTTTGTGTGGTTTTATGGTGGTTTCACCCTGCTTGAAATGGTATGAAACTGCATTTGAATTTGTTGGCCTTGCACCCTGCATGAAGTGGTATGAAGCTGCATTTGAATGTGGTGGCGTTGCACCCTGCTTGAAATGGTATGAAGTTGCATTTGAATTTGGTGGCCTTGCACCCTGCTTGAAATGGAATTTCAAGGAATAGCCATGAGTCAACTGCCAGCCTGCCAGCCCACCAGCCGTGAGTGAGCTGCCAGCACATCAGGCTTGAGGGACTGAGCTGCCACCCCAAGAACCCATACCAGCGCTCCAGAAAGCCCCCCCTCCACTGGCCACCAATATTGGAATTGGTGGAGAGGTGGAATATTGCGTTGGGGGACCAGCCCTCTCATGTGAACATGGGAATAAATAAGTTTGTATTTTTTATTTTTAGGGAGAGAAAGAACAATCTGCGCATGCGTGGTTTAAGTTTTTTTTTAAAGCCGACTAACTGCCTACCCTGAGTAATTACTCACGGCACGTGCCTGGTGTATATATACACACTGAACTCGTTCAGTTCATTGTTTACAGAGTACTGTGTTTACATATTCTGTTTTACTGCTGCAAGAATTTCATTGTTCTATCTAGGACATATGACAATACAAACACTCTTGCATGTAGCCAGAGAGGATTGGAAATCCTGGGCAAAGGACACATGACGTTTCATCCCCGGACCCTTCTTGTTTTTGCTCAAGATTCCCGCATCTGTAATATTTTCTCTCTCCATTGGCTACTTTGACCTTGTCTGACTCCAAATGTAACTGCTATCTCTGACGATCTTTCTGACTTAATTCCACTTGTGACCATATTGGCTGTGGACCCCAAGGGTTGAATCCACTCATGGCTGTTGTCTTTGCCATTCCCTGACATCTGGCTTCCATTCTGAATACATGTTACAGTCAATGCCTGTAACTTGTCACATCTCCAGTGATCATTGTTGCCGCCAGTGTCTTCGGCTGAATCTTCTCTTCTCATGGCTGTTGTCTCAATAGACAATAGGTGCATGAGTAGGCCATTCGGCCCTTCGAGCCAGCACCGCCATCCAATGTGATCATGGCTGATCTTCCCTAATCAGTACCCCATTCCTGCCTTCTCCCCATATCCTCTGACTCCACTATCTTTAAGATCCCTATCTTGCTCTCTCTTGAAAGTATCCAGAGAACTGGCCTCCACCGCCCTCTGAGGCAGAGAATTCCACAGACTCACAACTCTCTGTGTGAAGAAGTGTTTCCTCGTCTCCGTTCTAAATGGCTTAACCCTTATTCTTAAACTGTGGCCCCTGGTGCTGGACTCCCCCCAACATTGGGAACATGTTTCCTTCCTCTAGCGTGTCCAAACCCTTAATAATCTTGTATGTTTCAATAAGATTCCCTCTCATCCTTCTAAACTCCAGAGTGCACAAGCCCAGCCGCTCCATTCTCTCAGCATATGTCTCAGCAAATCTCTAGGGTGTAAATCCTTACCCTTGCAACCTCTCACCCCTTCCCTCCCCAGCTCCACCTACTACACTGGTGTCCTTATTGGCAAGTCTTTAATTTCACAGTGTTCCCAAGGACTGTTGATTATCATTTATCTGTCTGCTGTAAGCACAGAGATCAGGAAAATTGTCCTTCATAGCAGACTCTGTCTTGGATTTAGATTTAACAACTTGTTTTGATAAACACTCCAAGGGCAATCTGATCTATCTGCAGTTCACTTCTAGACAATGGCATCATTGTGCAGTTCTAAAAAAAAAATCACACAGCATTTAAATCATTGCAACTTCGGAAGAGATTAGGTCAGTCAGTACCTTGGGTTTGAAAAGGCTTGGGCTTGATACTCAGAGGCTGGCTATTACAAATTCAACGGCATTAGGAATAGGGAATAAAAAAACATTAATGACAGAAAGAAAGACCTCGATAAATTTAAAGCTGTTCTGCAGCAACAAACTTTTGTTATTGGATGTTGATACCAGCGTACTTCTTGAATCCTGCTGCTCCCGCCAGTCCCTGCAATTTGACTCCCCTGATAATTGTTGCTGCCAATCTATTAAGATTTCAATTGCACTAAAAAGCCCCACCCCCCACATTTTGCCTGGCCCTGCATGAGCTCTGTTCTCAATGACCCATGACCTCTGCAGCTGCTGTTCCTTCTAATATTGAGGATTTGACTTCCCGGGAAGGCTCACCTGCTGGTCCCAGGATATTAATAAGCAGAAGCTTTGGTTTAAAATGTCATTCCCCTATCAGGAGCTTTCTTCACTTCCTTCTTTCTCTTCCATTTCTGGAAATTGTGCCCCACTGAATTATGTTGGCAGCAGAGAGTCAAGAGTCAGGAGTCATTGTCATGTGTACCGACAACGGATCAGCAGAATTCATACTTGCAACAGCTTAACAAGCCGATAAACGCAATATAAACAGATAATTTCTTATAATTTGTTTTTAATTCATTTAGTGGATAACAGAGGTTAGAGTTGTTTAGTGTTCAAGACCCTGTTGATTGCTGGGAAGATTTGTGAACCTGGTAGATACGGTTTTCAGGCTCTTGTACCTTCTTCTTGATTGGAGGAGTGGTGTGAGGCCCTGGCCAGAGTGGTCTATCATTGATGATATTGGTGCCTTTTTAAGGCAGCGTGTCCAATAGATCTCCTCTATGGTGGGGAGGAAAGTACTTTTGAAGGACCAGACAGTTTCGACCAAAGATTCTATAGCAAGCAAGATAGCCCACTCGATGAAAAAGACGTGGTCGGGTCATGGGCAGATTCATGGGTAATCTTCAGCCCCATTTCCGTAACCGGCTTCCATTTCCGCAGTTGAGAACTGTGTGATCAAATGAATTACAGAGTGCAAGTTTAATGCAAACATCAACTCAAATACAGCACATGAGCCATTTAAAAATAAATTTAAAAAAAAACTTTAAAAAGAAAATGTTTTAAAAACATTAAAAAAAAGAAAATTAACAGAATTATAATTTATTGACATATTAATCATTAACAAAAAATAGCAGAATTACGAATTAACAGAATTATGAACAATGGGTCTAACACTATATCACGCACACAAACTGTTCCCCCGCAACGCTGATTACACTGCGAGAGGAATTTACAAAGTCGGGTCGGGTTTACTGAAATGGCCAACGAAAAGGCTGATATTCCATTCCGAAGCGTACTACACGTCAGCCCATTGGTTTTAGCAGGAGTGCACTATCTTGCTTGCTATAGGATCTTTGGTGTTGACAGTCTGTGTATTCTCCTTCGTTCCTGGGCGTTCGAGTTGCTGAATCAGGCTGCGAGGCAGCCAGTCAGTATGGTCTCAACTGTACACGCGTAGAAGTTCAATAGAGTATTTGTCGACGTACCAAATCTCCTCAATCCGATGAGCTTTCTTTGTGATTACATTCATGTGCTGTGCCCAGGAGAGATCTTCCGAAACAAACACACCCAGGAACTTGCAGCCTCTCAACCATTGTCTCATTGATGAAGACATGTTCGTGGATCGTTGGTTTTCCCATTCTTAGGTCAACAATCATCACCGATTTTTGATCTCCCTCCTATACACTGACTCAGCATCACCCGTTATTTGACCAACAACAGTGGTAGAGAAGGCAGATTTAAAGATGGCGTTGGAACTGCGTCTGGCTACACAGTCATGGGTATAAAATACGAGACTGAGCACACAGTCTTGAGGTACTCCTGTGCTGCTGGTTATCGGAAAGGAAAAGCTGTTCCCAATTTGTTCTCATGGTGGTCTGTCAATGAGGAAGTCGAGGATTCAGTTACTAAGGGATGAGCAGAGACCCAGTCCTGTGAGTTTGATAATACGTTTGGAGGGGGTGATGGTGTTGAATGCTGAGCTATAGTCAATGACAACAGCCTGAAATATGTGTTCTTATTGGCCAAGTGGTCCAGTGCAGAATGGAGAGCCAGCAAGATTGTATCCCCTGTTGACCTATTGTGGCCGTAAGCAAATTGTAATGGGTCCAGGTTGTTATTACAGTAGGAGTTGATACACGTCATAACTAACCTTCATAACCACGGGCATTAGTGCCATGGGTTGGTAGTCATTGAGGTATATCACTTGCCTTAAGCAGCAGTATAACTGATGCTCTTTTAAAGCAGGTGAAAAAGACCACAGTAATGAGAGGTTGAACATGTCCACACAAACTCCAGTCACTTATTCTGCAAAGCCAAATACACCATCAGGACCCGATATTTTCCAAGGGTTCCCCGTCACGAAGGATCATCTGATGTCAGCCTCGGTGACTGTAGTTGATGCTTCAAATTACTAACTGAATCTATATTCCTTAACAGCCAGGTAAAGATTTGAACTCTAATCTCTGAGCTGTTAGTCCAAACTTCTGGATTATGAGTGAAGCAATTTAGCATCTGCCAAACCCCACCACCCCACCCTCCATCCTCCCTCCCCCCCTCCCTCCCCCCACCATCATTAACAGTGAAATACTTTGGGAGTGAAAAGAATATAAGAGGCACTATGAAATGCAAGTCATTTACCTCCATGTAAAATTTAATTTGTTTTAAAATTTCAAGATATACATTGAAATAAAATACAGTTTAGCATCAGGCCTGGTTTGCAAAATCTTTGATCCTGAATATAATTGTTCCATTCTTTAATTATTTCTAAGTCTGTCTTATGATTGTGGGCTCTTATCATATATACGTTGAAGTATTCATGGAACATTTTCCCAAACAGAAATATTTTAGCTGGGCAAAAGTTCAGCAATGGTGTCAATTACCTCTGGGATAAGTTGCAGTGGTGTGAGGACTCATCCAAAGTAACGGCAACTGTATAAAACATGAGTTACACCACAACTAGACCACTGTGTACAAAGGCTGCAGACATTTACAAGCCTGGGAATTGTGGGAAAAAGGAGGTATTCCTCGGATGAGGCTAATTCCTTTGGAAGAAAAGAAATATGAGGGATACAAAATTATGAGAAACTAAAACAGAAAGGACCTGCTTCCTCAGTTCCTCAGCAGAGAACTAAGTAATGGGTGTTGATCAAATTTCATTGGTAGCAAGAGGAGAGTGGAGTTATGAAAAACATATTTTAGAATCAAAGACTTTAGAAATGACACCAAATCTGGCAACTCAAAAAATAATTTCACTGTGTTTGGCACATGTGACAATAAAGACAACTGAACTATTGAGTCAGACAGCACGGAAACAGGCCTTTCGGACTAACTTGCCCATGCCAACCAAAATGCCCCATCTACACTAGTCCACCTGCCCATGTTTGGCCCATATCTCGCAAAACCTTTTCCATCGATGCACCTGTCCAAATGTCTATATAGGATTGTTCTAGTGCCCGCCTCAACCACTTCCTCTAGCAGCTCGTTCCATATGTCCACCACCGACTGTGTGAAAAATGTGCCTTCAGATTCCTATTTAGCTTTCCCTCTCACCTTCAACCTATATCCTCTGGTTTTTGATTTCCTTACCCTGTGTAAAAGGCTCTGTGCATTAACCCTGTCAAAAACTTTCTAGAGCACTTTCCTCATATTAGTGCTGTGTGTGAAACTCGCTGCCTGAAAGAGGGGTGGAGGCAATAACTCGCATCATAATTAATAAGCAGTGGGATGAGGAAGTCCAAACTGTGAATCCCCATCCTCCAGTCCACAATTAATATGTAACTGGTGATATGAGGAGCCGAAACCTGCAAGGTCAAAACTTGGGAAATGGGATTACTAAAGTCCATTTTTAGACCACAAAGATCTGAAGGCCCTCTTATTTGCTGTAGATATCTATGATTCTAAGATTAAAAGCATAATCTGCTCATGGATAATGTGGTATTGTTTCAGCAAAAATTGTGTTAAAGTCCAAACTGAATACCAATCCTCCAGTCCAGCCCAATAAATTCTATTGACATAACAACATTCAATCATACAAATAATAGCTGCAAAATCAACATAATTTAATGCATAATCTACGTTTGCTGAAGAAGGGTATCGACCCGAAGCGTCATCCATTCCTTCTTTCCAGAGATGCTGCCTGTCCTGCTGAGTTACTCCAGCTTTTTGTGTCATTCTTTGGTTTAAACAAGGGTCTGCAGTTCCTTACTGCACATCTATATTTGCTGCACAGATATTAAGTATCTCAATATTTTGACTAAATATTTGTGAAGGGAGGTTAAAAGTATAGATCCCTATAGAAAAATGAACAAAGTTACTAACAATAACATAATTGTCACACAAAGAACCCCATGACTTAATCTGAGGGTTAAAACATTTTCACTTGCGGAAAGACCACATGAGGAAAAAAAGTATTGTTTACAAATTACTTTGATATTTAATTTTTAGGCTTTTCATGAATTAAATGCTACATTCAAAATTCACCAAGATTAGAATTTCTGAGTTATTGCAATCTTATTTTAAATTAGGTTGCATGATAACTCTGTATTTCTTTACTACTTTTCTCAAGAGTATTGCTAAAACAAATCCAAGATTACCTTCAAATGTAAATAGTTTTATAGGGTAATAACCCAAAGTTTTTACTTGGATTTCAGCTTGATTAATTTATTATGTGCTAAGGGGCTGTAAGTTACATTTTATTATCAAGTTTTAGGGTAAATGAATAACTTGGTATTTAGGTACTACAGAGTGTTGTAACTTGTAGGAGCTGCAAAGGTTATATTGAGCTCACTAAGAAAATAGCAGGAGCGGGCCACCTGGCCTCTTTAGCTTGCCTTGCCATTCAAATAATCTTGCTTGATGTGCCAGTAACCCCAACTTTCCATATGACATAGTCCTCAATTATGGGCCTTTTGAAAATTAATCTACCTCCTTTTCCAATACCTCCAGTGATTTAGCCTTCACAATGCTCCAAGGTAGAAAATTCCGGAGATTCACCACTCTCTGAGATGAAATTACTATGCATCTCAGTTTTAAATGGCATTTCCCTGTCTTGTTACTATGTCTCCTCGTTTGATAATCTCCCAAGACCAGTGACTTTTTAACTTCCACTGTCATGGTTATTTACGATCCTATATGTTTCAATATAATCACCTCCTATTCACCTAAACTCCAAAGATGACAAGTCTAAAATTTCAATTACAATGGGATAGCCTTTTCAACCCATGTATTAGCCCAGTGAATCTCTTCTGGACTGTATCCAATCAAATGTATCCTTTCTAAAACAAGGGGACAAAAATCCATAATACTCCAGTTATGGCCTCACCAACACCCTGTACCTCTCTGTCATACTCTAACCTCTTGCAATAAAAGTCAAAATGCCATCTACTTTCCTGACCACTTGCTGCACCCGTCTGCTTACTTTTTATAATTAATGTACAAGAATGCCTAAATCCCATTACTACTACCTACCTGCAGTCTCCCTCACCTTAAATTGCTCCTACTGATGTGCATGACCGCACACTTCACCTCATTAAAGTCATATTGGCATGTTTTCTTCCATTCACACAATCTGGTACCTATTGTTGCAAAATCCAAATATTGTCATTGCAGCCTGGCCTCCCACTTATTTTAATGTCATCAGTGGACTCTGAACAGCTCTTCAGAAGAAGAAAAAAACAAGTCAAAATGAACCATTCAAGCAGCAAAAATTAGAGCCGTTTAGCAGGAGGCTTGGAATACACCTCAATATCGCATGTTAACATCAGTGTATCATAGAAAATGTCGGAAACACTCAGCAAGTCAGGCAGCATCTGTGGAAAGAGAAACGGTTAACACTTCGGGCCAGGACTCGTCATAGAAGTGAAGTTCTTTCTTAAAAATATCCATGATTGCAGTGTCCCAGAAGTTTCCAGAAATGCTCTGCTCTTCCCATGTGACAGAGATGACGATGGTGAGTTTTTGCCAGATGCTTGCCTCTGCCAAGCTTCAGCACTTCTGCAGACATACCAAGTAATAGATATTGAAGAGAAAATAGACTGCTGGAGGAACTCAGTGCGTCAGACAGCATCTGTAAAGCGAAATGGACAGACAGCATTTTGGTTTTCCATTTCCCTCCAAAGACGCTGCTAATTTCCTCCAGCAATTTGTTTTTGCTCAAGGTTCCAGCATCTGAAGTTGCTTGTGTCTCCAATTAACATACACTACTGATTAATTTCCCTGGTTCATAGCAATCACACAATCTTCTTCCATTCATTTGATTCCTCCAAGTGGTTAAGCAGGCCTTCAGCAAAACTGACGCAATCGTGTACACAACTGGAGATGAGTTGCCCATTCTCTGTCACCTTGGACTTTAGTGTAGAGATACAGCACAATAACAGGGCCTTCAGCCTATCGAGTCTGTGCTGACCAGCAAAAACCCCAGACACAAGCACTATCCTAGACACTGGGGACAATTTACAATTTTACCGAAGCCAATTAACCTACAGTATGTCTTTGGAGTGTGGGAGGAAAGCCCGTATGGTCGCAGGGATAAAATACAAACTCCATACAAACAGCACCCGTAGTTAGGATCGAATCTGGGTCCCTGGCGCTATAAGGCAGCAACTCTACCACTGCACCTGCCATCTTGTCTTCTGCGGTGGAGAAATTGGATCATGTAATGCACATTTCCTTAGCCCGTGCAATCTGTTTCAATATCATCCATATGTTACCCATAGTTCACTTTTGGGTAAAATTGTTCCAATTGTGAATGTGGACTTATGATTTCTATCCATGCGGCGCACCTGACCTTTCTCCAGCATCAGGTTCACAAGCAATGTGCTCATGAGTCGTGCAACACCCATTTCTACCAGCACTGCTTAAAGTCTGATTAAAGATGGTCCGAGGGTGTTCAATGAGGTAGATAGTAACTCAGGACTGCTCTGCAGTTTTTGATAGGATGATTCAGTTGCTTGATGACAGCTGGGAAGAAGCTGTCCCTTCATCTGGAGGTGTGCACTTTCACACTTCTGTACCTCTTGCCTGATGTGAGAGGGGAGAAGAAGGAGAGACCGGGGGTGAGACTGGGCATTGATTATGCTGGTGGCCTTGCCGAGGCAGCGTGAAGTGTAGATGGAGTCAATGGAAGGGAGGTTGGTTTGTGTGATGGTCTGGGCTGTGTCCACAATTCTCTGCAATTATTTGCGGCCTTGGATGGAGCAGTTCCCAAACCAGGCTGTGATGTATCCTGATAAAATCCATCGATCCTGCTCTTTGCTTGAAGTGAAGACATGTGTGAATTGGAGGAGGGATGTCTCTGCTTTCACAGAAGAAAGGTACATGGATAGGAAAGGTTAAAAGGATATGTGCCAAACATGGGCAGGTGGGACCAGAGTAGATGGGATATCATGGTAAACATGGTCAGGTGGCACAGAATGGCCTCTTTCCAGGCTGCATGATTCTAAGAGTCAGATTTGTACAGGACTGTTTAGGATTGGCACCTCTGTTCATACAAGTGAGCAGTCTGTTGTTGCGCTCGCTGTGTAGCATCCCTGCAGCTATTGAGAGCAGCAATCTGCTCATGAATGGCATCTTACTGCAAAATGCTACTTCCTGATGGCATTTGCCCTCCATTAGAGCCTCAGGTTGCTCCCTGTGGTAGAACCCTGATCACTAAACTGGTGCACGCTGCAGAGAGGAAGCAAGACATTGTGTGGCTTCTGTCTGAGTTCTTCCACCCAGTTGTCACTTGAACTATGTTATGTGACCGGATTGTTGCCGAACACTTGTCATTACCTCCAGAGTGGGAATTGTGTTCTCCAGGCACTGTACAATCACTTGTGAGAGCATGGAATGGACTCTCGTCTGCTCCTTATCATTTTGTGCATTTGATCAGGCAGGCTGAACAATACATTTACTGTCTCTTTGTACATTCACAGCATTGTTACAAAATATCTCAGCGATGCTGTTCATCTGTGTCCTTTGATGGAATTTGAAAAAAAGAGATCTTCAGGTCCAGCTAGAACCTGCATCTGAGTGCCTCTGTCTGGTGTCAGATTGCAGGTCCCTCATCGTTGGTATAACACGTGAGAAATAGGAGTATTTGGTCCCCAAACTATTCAATAAAATTCAATTTCCATTGGCATCCTTCTCTTCTATCCTTTGATCACTTTTACATCCAGAAATCTTTCAATCGCAGCATTGGATGCAGTCACTGACTGAGTCTCTGCAGACACTAGGAAGAGATTTTCAAAAATTAGCCACCCTTTGAGTGAAAAGGACTCTAAATAAGCAAGTTCGGTATTACAACTATGCATGCCCAGGTCATGGGTCATTCGGGATAAACATTCTCGGCAGCTGAGCTACTGTGTGTGTACGGACCTGCGTATTTATTTCAATGAGATTTATAAATAAATTTATCCATCAAATATTTCAGCAATAGGCCACAGCTTATTGCAGGTTGCACAAATCCACAATTGTACCTATTTAAATTATTGACTCAATGCAGCACCAGCTTAAACGCAAGAATGCCTGGAACAAACTTGTCAATTATCAAATCCCAGGCATTAGCCTGAGTCACAGCCATTCAAATTCGATATTGATGTACATGAATTACAACCAATTTGAGACGGTACTTACATTCCTATCTATACAACCTACCTGGATTGAAGGAAACGAGGAGAATGTGCTGTGTGGGGGTAGGTTGGAAAGTTCAGATTGGATTCGAACAGTCAGTTTAAACTTTCGAGGTGGATTGGCTTAAATAAAGATGCTGTCGCTTTAACCTCTGGGGTTGGTTCCAGTCTGTCAGGTCACACGTTTGGGAGCCGGGTCCGCGTGACCAGGCGGTGATTAAACAAGGGAACTGAAGCTATTTGAACCGCAGCCAAACTAGAGGCTTCACTCGGGAGTGGGCCGCAGCTCCCCAGCTGACGGGACCTCGTCTCGCTCTCCTTGAAGGAGGCGTCGCCTGCCCCAGCGAGTGGGCAAACGCGGAGCCAACCCAATATGAGTGGGACCATTTTCTCAGTCAGACTTTGTCGACAGTTGGGGTGGGGGATCTGGGAGAGAGAGAGAGCTGGCGATGCCGCACTCTCTCTCTGTTTAATAACGACCCATTAAAATCTGCCCTTCGGCCACTCGGAAACCTGGGCTGATCTGATCTGACAGCCTCTCACACTCACTCACTGCGTGCCTGATCCTAACGCAGAACCTCCACAAAACCTTTGGGCTTCGGGTAACACCTGCACAAAGAGCCTCTGCTAACAAGGGCTGGCGAACTGTGCTGGTCAACGTGCACTGGGCGAGATGGCTGGGGGAGACGCACGGCAACCACCGCAAACTTGGAACAGCACAGACCCTCCACTTTCTATCCAATATTAAGGGGCAGGCATTTCACTGTTAAATGCCTGTGTATCGGATTGGCGGCTCCTTCACAAGGCCAACCTGTACTCGCAGTTTTCCTCGGAGATTAATCTTTGCCTTAACAGGTACATTCACACCGCCTGTAGATTAAGCATCAGCCCACATCACACTGATACAGTCGCTGCCTGCCTCAGATTAAATATATTTTTACACATTAAATTATGAATTAAGATAAGAAAAATTTTTCAAACACAAGTAATATTCCAGTAGCTAAACACATTCAGATTAAATGAAAATAATAATATTCTTTAACTTTCTTGCAATATCTTATAATTGCAGATATGAACTATTAGAACTGGGACTGTGTAAGTAGGCTGTGAACAGCAGAACAAGGTGTTGGAAGCTATTTGTTGCCAGAATTCTAGATTATGCCTTGGTTAGATAGTTAACAATTTTTACATAGTTTATACGCTGCGCTGCGTTTCGCTTTGTTAAAATCCCGGAATGACAAATCCATGATTCATTGTGTTTATTGAGATGATTTGAATTTGGTGGCACCTGCACTCTGGTTGAAATGGTATGATATTTGCATTTGAAATTTGAAATGGATATGAAATTGCATTTGAATTTTGTGGCCTGCACTCTGGTGGAAATGGTATGAAATGCATGTGAATTTGGGGCCTGCACTCTGCTTGAATATGTTATAAATTGCATCTGGTTTGTTGTAGCTTGCGCTGCTTTGAAATGGCATTTCAAGGATAGACCTGTGAGTGACTGAGCTGCCTAGCCCACAGGGCTGAGTGACTGGCAATGGGGCCCCACCAGGGCCTGAGTGATGAGCTGCAAGCCCCGGCCTGTGTGATGTGCGGCCAGACAGCCTGAGCTGACCGCCAGCCTACAAGGCCTGGTGAGATGGCCAGCTACCCACCATGAGAATGCCAGCAATGAATCCATTTTCACTTGGCCATATAGCCCTCTAGTGAATCCAGTAGGGCCGTCAGCACGACGAAACTCCCATTACTGCGCTATAGACTGCCAGCCCCACCCCACACCCACTGGCCACTCAATTGTGGAATTGGTTGGAGAGGTGGGAATTTGCGTTGAGGGACAGCCCTCCCGTGGTGAACTGTTGGGTCCCACTAGTCTCTGCTAAAAGTATAATATTCCAGTGTGTCTCACAAAGGCCCTAAAAAAATAGTAGGAACCGTTTTTTTATTTGTATTCAAATCAATCCTGCAATAAAAGGTCACATACCTTTACCTTGCTAACTCCCCTGCCAACCTGCATGTTAGCTTTCAGTGACTTGTACAAGAACACAGAAAAGGTTTATAGTTGTGGACCAAAAACCATTATAATGTTTGCATCTTTCACTTTGTACTCCAAATGTCATTGTTGAATCCCTGTTCAATCAGCTGGTCTAATCTCTAAGCTTCCTTGTGTCCCTGCTCACTACTACTTTCTCACTTTAGTTTTGCTTCACCAACACACATTGACAATGCGACACGATGTTCCCTTCAGCAAAATCTTCGCTTCGGTTGTGCATGTCCGGCTTTGATCCGTGCTATATCCTGGATGACATCCTGCTAACTAAGAAAAGATCACCCATTTCTTCTCTCCAGAGATGTGCCTGTCCCGCTGAGTTTCTCCAACGGTTTGTGTCTATCGATTGTTTATTTCATAGAAATAGAAAATTAGGTGCAGGAATGTAGGCCATTACGGCCCTTCAAGGGTTAAGTTCGTCCAGGCTTTAAAAGATAATGGCTGTGCGTTCCAAAATCAGTAACCCGGGCCGGCGTGTTATTTTACTGATTCCCGGTGCCCTAAGAGATCGAGAGAGATCTCGGCTGACTTAGCTTGGCTATGTGGTAAAAGTAACCCTCATGCACACATTGAGATTACATGTAAATGATTCATATGCTCTGTTCTTGTTTCATTAACTCGGCCGTTGTGTGCTTACAAAACCTTCGTGCGGCATATTTCACCTTTGTGGTGTATGCCTGCAGCACAGATAGTTAGGTTGTCAGCTGAAGTGATAATCTACGCGGTTGTGATTACAGTGAAGCGTTTGTTCAGGAGCATTTGGGGGTGGGATAAATTTCGAGAATAAAGATAGTGTGGCAATCTGGGCCTCTGAGGCTCTTCGACTTTAGGTGGGGTGAGTTACTCTCATAGGGTTGCAGCCTGGGTGGTACTGTGCATGTGCCCCTATCTTAGAAGTGTCGTCACTGTCTAGGCCTGGGGTAGTGCGGATTTCTGGTGTTGAAAGAGGTTGTGAGAGAGGATAAATATGTCAAAGACGCGGGTGAAGGAATGGACTGTGTGTGACTTGGACGGTGGATGGGTGGGTGACAGCTTCGGTGCTGGGGTGAGTTTGATGTCAGCCTGTGGGTTTAGGGTGCACGTAAGGTATGTCTTGTTCGAGAATAGGTGTCCACATGGAGTTGCCCCCACCACTTCAATGAGTATATGGCATGGTGACAGGGTATATGAACAAGGTTCCACGGTTGCATGGATTTGGTGCTCATTGGAAGGAGTCTACTTTAGCAGCCAGCGTCATGAATATAATAGCGTTCTTAATATTGGTGGCCCTGGCAGGAGCAGGGAAGAAAAAAAAGCATCGTCTAAAACTAGCAAGGGATAATTTATACTCAAGATTATTTTGTCGGCCAGTTTTTTTTTTTTATTGTAAGGATATAGCTGATTATAAACAGTTGCTTAGGAAATAGTGCAACAGGACTCACCAATCATGGTCTGGCCGGTTAGACACACAGTCTGCTCTGTATTTGACTAATGTATATTTGCAGAGTGATCTCTGCCACACGCCACCTAGCAGCTTTTATGTGTTGATGATGGACTTTTATGGCTTGGGCTCTCATCATGATCCCAGATTAGCATTAGTTCCCCATAGCTTAGCTTGTCCAGGGGCAGAGTTTCATTGTTGTCTTGTTATCCTAGCCCGACCTCGCTGCAACGTAAAACCAAACGTTTTGATTCACTGCTAGTTTTGACAAAGGGTCTTCAACCTGATGCAGCTGGTTTCTGCACTGTGTGCTGCCACAAAATGCTGATAGCGTTTCCAGAATTGTGCTTGTTATAATGGGGACTCATTTTTTAAGATAGATAATTCCCACAGCCTTGTGAATTGAATGGATGGAGAGTTGAAATTGCCTTGCCGGACTCTCTGCAGCAGGAATCATAGGTACATTTTAGGTTTATTTCAGTTAATTGTCACAATTTAAGAGGCAAAAGTAGTCTGGGTGCTAACATGCGGACCAAAAATTGGCTTAGAAAGCATTGTGGCAAGATCGTACATAACATTTATATAAATGTTCTCAATAATGTGGTTGAGAGGTGAAGGTATTGTGAGTGGTAAGGGGCTTTGTTGAATGTGAATGACAAGCAAGTATGCAGAGACATAATGGATGGTAAATTTGCCCTTAGCTTTTGAGGCATCAGCATTTTTTTAGCTTCGGCGGCTTGACTCTATTGTTCTTTGGCTTTATTGTCTGTAGGGAGTATCAGAGATAGGTTGATTGCAGAGTTGAGCATTGCTCAACCAGACCCATGAATGTGGGTGTAATGTAGAGCATAGATGACTTAGCAAGTTAATTGCTAGACTATCTTGATCTTCAACATAACTGTGTGGTTTACTAAACTGCCTGGCCTTGAGGATTGGCCGCCGATATGATGGAAGGGCAACAGGCAGACATGAAGAATTAATTTTATTGTGCTAATAGGGGGCTGTCGGTTGCAGGTCTGCAAAATTAAGCACCATAGCCAAAACCTAATGTCAAATGATAAGGGGAACAGATGGCTCAAGAGATCAAGTTGGGTTTGAAATCGATAGGCTGTATTTTTATAAATGGCAGTAATCTTACACTATTATGGGTGCTGTGCCTCAATGCCTTTGCCAACCATTAGTCCATATTGTAGAAGGACTTTGTCACTAATGTGCTATGTGGTGATGTGTATAGTATTTGCGCATGTAACAGTATTTTTAAGGGGAGCATTCTAGGTCCACAACTCTGTGTGGTGTGAAGTTAGTAAACCCCTTTTATGGGCCATGGCCAGTCAACCTGTAATTGTATGGGTGTGGCAGGTTTGTGCTTGGTCTCTGTGTTCCAGATAGATGTAGTTTCTCTCAGACCGAAATAAATATGGATTAATGAGTCTTGAATCGGTCATCAGATTGGTTGTGTAGGAATGAACTGCAGATGCTGGTTTACAACGATGAGGACACACAAAATGTTGCGAATAACTCAGCTGGATCAGGCAGCATCGTCTGGAGAGAGTGCGAATGGTGGTGACGTTGGGTCAAGACTTTCAGGACTGTGAGCCAGGCGAGAGTGGACTGTGAGATGTTAATGGTAAGCGGTAAGGTGTGAAACGACATATCAAAGCAGACGGAGGTTCAAGGAAATTGATAGATTATGGTTTGCATGTTGAGTGGGGGGAGGAAGGAGGAGGTGTAACGAGGCTGACAATCGGTAAAAATCATGGAGGACAGTGAAACTGGCGTACGAAATAGGATGAGGGAGGAGAAGGAAGCGAGAGGGAAGAGAGAGAGAGAGAGAGTGAGGAGAATTCAAGGGTGTAACTTGTAGTAGAGAGAAATCAATACTCATACCAGGGGGTTTAGGTAAGCTCTAATGCGAAAGTTGAGGTGCTTAGGTCACTTCATATGTATGTTGAAGCGGTGTATTAGACTCTATTGCGGTGGATAACAAAAAGGTCACTTATGATCACTGTACACATCGAAGTGGAATTAGTGAGTTGGGCATATAAATGTCACTGGGAAAAAGGCAGATCAGCAGCATTAGCGGGTTCTTAGTTGCAGTCAGGGGCACTGGGATCTGAAGATTTTCCTGACATTTGGAAACTCAGCATTCTGCAGTAATAGCATCACGTGGTGCAAGAACAATCTAACTCCCCTGCCTGCAATCCAATTTACAGCAACTAGTTCCTTTTGAGTTGGTTCTTCTATAAGGTTACTCGAGCTTAGCTTGCTGGTGATTCCTCGGATCCGGTAGTTTGAGGTTTTCTAATATTTGGGCTACAGGAATTGAATGGGCAGGTGCTAGGATTATTGATGACCGGGGGTTCGGGTGTCTGCGTATACTTAGTGCCCAGGTTCTTTTATTTGGCATTGCCTCTCAGAATTGC
Organism: Okamejei kenojei; assembly: GCA_035221665.1. Classification (NCBI taxonomy): domain Eukaryota; kingdom Metazoa; phylum Chordata; class Chondrichthyes; order Rajiformes; family Rajidae; genus Okamejei; species Okamejei kenojei. The sequence continues at coordinate 74,653,696 of CM069138.1, read as the reverse complement.
CACGATCGTAAAGATTAGAGAATAGGATGACTCAAAACAGGGGTCAAAATGTTAGAGATGGCGAAAAAGAGGGACAAGGTCCGAGTGGATGCACAAGCCTGGGCAGTTGTAAGCAGATTTCCTTTTTAAATGATAAGGAACATTATGTGAGATAGGTGGGTGTTGGAGTATATAGTGACATTTGACGTACATCTCTCAAAAAATTGTACTCCTTAGGTGTGTATCATGTTGTCAGACTGAAATCAGCAATATATTTCTTCATCAAAATTTGTGAGGTAGTGAAATGTGAAACTTAAATGCTAAACGTTTATGAGGCTGGCGACACTTTGAAAGTGATTTATGATTTATTTTTTTTTTAGGTTAGGACAAAAGTTGTGGTTAGGCACATATCAGCCAATTTATAATGACTGGAAGTAGTAGGTTCATGATTCATTAGAGTTATAGGCTCAATAATAAGTAGCAAAATGTCTCTTAGTGACAGGATTCATTGGTTAGAGGCAGAACTGCAGACAGTACGACGTGTCTTGTAAGATGTATTGTTGATGAACCAGAGCATGTCAAATCCTTGGTGTACCCATATATCGAGGGGATTGTTATCTTCCTGTCAAAGTTCCAGCTTGTGTTGCAACAAAATCAAGAAACCATGCAGGTATGAATCCTGGGTAATGTCATGATTGACACCATTTATGGGCTAATTATTAATAATATTTTATTGTCATTCAACCATAGCTTGAACGATGATTTGTGAAGGCAGTTTGCATCCGAGTATAACTTAATCAACTAATAAATAATTTAGATACCCCGAGAAAAATGGATTGTAAAAAAGAACAGTACAAACAGTCTAAAGTGCTAAGAGGTCTGTGCAGGTTGATGGTGCACGACGGGACCATTCGATGGGAAACAGTTCATGGGGAGTGTAGGGCATCACAGCCGGCATGGCGGTTCAGTGACACGGGGATAAGCTGTTCCTGAGTCTGGAGTTAGCTGGCATAGAAGGCCGTGTAACGTCTGCTGGAAGGTAGGAGTGCAAACAGACTATTACAAGGGTGTTGTGGAGGTCTTGGTGGCATGCTGATGCCTGCTGAGGTATTGTGAAGTAGAGCCCTAGGCCTGAGCTAGATGTCTATTAATCTGCGGCGCTCGGGGTGGACGACGCGCGGAAGAGCTCGTCTTCGCTCGCTTCGTGCAAGATTGAGATACCAACAACATGAGATTTGCCATATGTTTAGTGGCTCTCTGTGGTTGCAGCGGTTTAGAAGGTTGTGTCAGTCAGCTGTTGGGGTAGACCATGTCTTTTGCAATGGTCTCGCAGGAAGAACAGGCGAGGATGTGCTTGTGCTGCTTGACCAGTCGCAGCGGGTTGGGGGTGGAGTGACAATGTGAGTCCACGAGATGTGTGTTACCAGAAAGACTAAAAGCTAAGCGGGACACTCTCCACACTCGGTCCCGTGTGAGAGGGAGCGTATGCCTACGAGGATGGGAACTTCTGAAGTTGATAAGCAGCTCCTTGGTCTTGGAGGTGTTGTTGGGACAAGTTGTTACGTGAGCACCAGTCCGCCAGGTTCTGCACCTCTGCTCTGTAGTTTGTTTCAGCACCGTTGGTGATCAGCCCGATCACCGCTGTGTCGTCTGCAAACTTGACGATGGTGTTGGTGTCGAATGCAGGAACACAGTCGTGTGTGAAGAGGGAGTAGAGCATGGGGCTCAGTACACAGCCCTGTGGTGTGCCGGTGCTCAGGGTGACAGTGGAGGACAGGTGTGGGTCCAGTCTCACTGCCTGCGGTCGCTCCGTCAGAAAATCTAGGATCCAGTCGCATAGCGGCGAGTTGAGGCCTAGCTGGTGGAGTTTGGTGGTGAGCTTGGTGGGGATGACCATGTTGAAGGCAGAGCTAACCTGTATTTTTGCTGCAGCATAATCTGCATTTTTGCCATCATGGGAAAAACACTGGGTGGTAACAATATAATGTTCAAATGTGCCTGATGTGCATGCAATAGAAACAATGCTGCCACATGAAATCTTGACATAGTGGGTGCCAAGCTTTGGATTAGTCTAGTGCATGCTGCATTAATCTGGCCACCATGAACAGTCCACGGTACAAACTTTGTCAGCCTCCTTGATGTTTTACATATAGAGCAAGAACAATTCATGTGTTGTTATTTGGATGTTTATCCAGGCTTTTTAAAGCATTTTTAAACATGGAATCCAAAATCTCTGCTCTTCGCAACTTCTCATGTATTACATATAGCTATTTTTGTTCCAAAGCATAGGTTCTTGTCTTTCCTTAACATTATTATAAATTATAGTTACTACACATGTTGGGTGTCTATCTACTCTTGCAATGTTGCTTTGTAATATCTTGCTTTTATCTACAACAAATGTGACAATTAACATCCTGATCAAAGTTCTGAAAAACGACTCTCCAATTATATATTTTTACATATTGTGGAATTTATGGTGCATTTTGGAAATAAGTTGTGCTGTTCATTTTATTTAGGATTAGAAATTAGATTAATGAAATGAGAATGGCCGATTCAACCAAGAAAAAAATCTTGCCATTGCAGAGATATTAAAAAAAAAACCTGATATTCTATGGCATAATTTTCAACTCGATGATTTTAATAATTTGAATTCCACAATGATCCCGGCTGCAAAAAAACGTGAGTCGGTTTTTCAAAGCATTGTTTTTGTGCTTGATTGCACCAAAAATACATTAAAACATGCATTTCCCAAGAATAAAACGTGAATATGAATTATTTCGCCATTTGGGTCACGGGATAAAATCGCATTCGACAGGCACATGATCCTAACAACCATTTTAAACGTAAGTCCAGAGGAGATGCTCTTGCACACGCTTTATCCTATATTTTGAAAGCAACTACAAAAAAAACAACCATCATTTCGCAAACGACTGCAAGGTTCACGAATTGCTGATAATATTGTGCAGAATGCAACATCTAACATTTGTTTTACTTCAGCGGGGGAACAATGATGTCACGTCAGCAGATTTGCTAAATGGTTTACTGGAAGCACCAGCTCAAAGCGGTGTTTCAGCTTTTCACATTCAATTAACATCAAAGGTAAGGAATCTAAATCCCTAGCCATCAGGTGAATTTGTTCAACTTCTTTGTTAATATTTTGCATTAAAAATATCTTAATAGAAATTAGCCTTTTTCTTTCCCCCCCCCCCCCCCCCCCCCCCCCACCCCCCCCGTCAGATCACTGGCATCTCATAGGACAGATCGGGCGCCAATCATTTCGTACAGCGGCACATTTGATTGGTCCGCTCTGGCCTCAATGACCCGCCCTCTCCACAACGCGAGCGTCTCAACAGGTCGTGCCGCCTTCCTACCAACTCGGCGGCTGATTGGCCCCGCCAGCCGTCAATCATCCATCCGCCCCTTTGGGTTGGTCAATGGGCTGCTCCGCTGAACCCGCCCTGGCGCCTGTTTGGCTAATGGTTGTTCAGTTCGACCCGCCCTCCTCTCACCTCGGTTGCCAATTGGTCCGTTCGGGCGTCAATCATCCGTAGCATAGACGTCTGATTGGCCAATGGTTTGCACGGCGGGACTCGCCCTCCTACCGCCTCGCCGGCTGATTGGTCGGGAGTCGCGTTGGTCCCCGATGGAGGGTTCGATTGGCCCGGAGCAGCTGCCAATTAGAGCCCCGCCCCTCCAGCGGCCGACGTCAGCGCTTGATAAACCGCCACCTCCCGGTCTTCGTCTCATTCACTAAGGAAGCGTCCGCAAGGTTGCACCTAGCCGGACATCTACTGCACACTCTATAATAGATTATATACCCACACACACACCCATCCACAAGCAGATTTTAATTTTCAAGTAGAGATATAAACCGCTTGTATAAATTTACAAAAGAGGTATATATCTCAGTTAGCTTCGGGAAAAAAAATTGTTCAAAAAATGAAACAAAACGTGACAATGGTGGACGTCGACGGAACAGAATGTTCTACCACAACGAAGGCATCCGATCTTTGCAGCAAAAGTCTGGCCATCAATGGCATTAATGGCCATGTCGAAGCGATGGAGCGCGAAGAAGGGAAAAACGAGAAAGGTGTTCGGTCTCCGGAAGAAAGGGAGGCCATGCTGACGGGCGACGTGAAGCCGCTCCAGAGCCGGGTTTACTGTACCAGGTTCACGATCCTGATCGTGTTCAGCCTCTACTCCATGGTGAACGCCTTCCAGTGGATCCAGTACAGCATCATCTCCAACATCTTCAGCACTTTCTACCAAGTGTCGTACGAGCAGATCGACTGGCTGTCGGTGGTCTACATGCTCGTCTACGTGCCTCTCATCTTCCCCGCAGCCTGGCTGCTCGACAAGAAGGGCTTGAGGATCGTGGCGCTGCTGGGCTCCGGCCTCAACTGCATCGGAGCTTGGCTCAAAATCGCAAGCGTAAGACGAGATCTGTTTGGGGTGACCATGTTCGCCCAGACGGTCTGTGCCATCGCTCAGATTTTTATCCTTGGGCTGCCCTCTCGAGTGGCCTCCGTATGGTTCGGGCCCAGAGAGGTTTCCACGGCGTGCGCCTCCGCCGTCCTCGGCAACCAGGTAAGGAAGAGGTGCTGAGCGCTGCCATCTGTCCGTGTGGCGGGAGGAGGGGCGCCGCTTCCCGCCGCCAGTGTCGCGTCGGCCGGCTGCGAGAGAAAAAAAAATGTTGGCGACTGTAAGTCGGAGGAGCGGAGCGTAACTTGACGTTAAGGAGCGGGCTATCGGGCTGCAGCGGTTGCAGAGCAGCTTCCCTGGCCACCCATTCCCCCATCCTCCTCCTCCTCCTCCCTCCCTCCCTGCACTGGCATCCATCGCCAGCTGCCTTCGCACACCGACAAGCTTCTTCGCTTTTCCACCATCACGCCCCTCCCCCGGGATCTTCCGGGCCTGCGAATGTTCTAGAAGGCGCCATCCCGCAACGATGTGGTTGCGATGCAGCTTTAAAAAAAAATACACCATTTGGTATATAAATAAATGTCCCCATCTTCTGTAATTTGAAAGAGATTATTTTGAGGAGGAGCCACCTTGAATTACTGTCCTCTTAGACCACCCGCGCTGAAAAGACAACGTGTGGCGCGGCGAAAATGCAGGTCCCCTCCCACAAACACGATCCGAGCGTTATTATTCGACGCATTTCCCGCCCCAGCGTTTCCCCCGAGGTTGGCTTTATCTTTTGTTCGGTCACAGTGTCTCCATTTGCATTCTTCATGCAACCTCGACGTCCAAGCCACATTTACCGTTGAGTTGTGGCCAAATCATGATATGCGCGCATTACCGAGTGGATTGCCGTTCATGTTTTGCGGGAGATACACACATACCTACAGACCATGTCGCATGTAGGTGATTGCAAAGAAAACGGATGATCATAACAAATTGCTGAGGAAATCGGTATCCATTGTTGACTACGTGGGCAATGCGATCATTTACGCTATCAATGATGGTGCGAAAAACGAGACTCTTAAATGGAGTACTATTCACCTCCACTAAAGGAAAATTCCATTCAAGATTAAACCAGATGTGTCCAAGCCCTCCGGCGCTAGGTCACTGTAGTGGGCAGCTTAGAACTGACACATCACAGGTCGACAAAAGTGCTGGAGAAACTCAGTGGGTGCAGCAGCTGAGTTTCTCCAGCACTTTTGTCTACCTTCGATTTTCCAGCATCTGCAATTCCTTCTTAAACACTGACAAATCGCAACCAAATTGTCTATGTTTTCCATTGTTAGCCAGTGAAATTCTGTAGGAATCTAGTCTCCGTTGTTGGTTTGGTTTGTGAGAAGAACTCGTTGAACTCTGGACATGATAATCTGTTTTTTTTTTCAAAAAACAACCCTGCCTTTTGATCATGTCAGATTTATTCTCTTTCCTGTTTTGGATCATGACATTTGTGTAGGCAAGGCAATTTTGAGGGGGTTAATGAGAGTAAGTTTGCAAAGTCCCTTCCCCCTTCAGTTTGAGCCATGGCAGTTTATGTGCCCCGGGTGTCCTCTTTCTTACTTTCTCACTGTTATATAATAAAATAATTCTGAATTATATTATGCTGATCTTTTCCTAATTTTATATTTTCACCCTCCTGCTCAGTTTTACCTTTTTCGCTTAAGGTGTCTTTGAGGTATTTGGTGTCCACTTTAATCAGACATTTTACTGTTTGTATGCTTTAACATGTCTTCTATTTTCTCTTAAAATCTGACATAAAAATTATTAATGAAAGGAAAATTCCAGAAAATTGCTGTGCTGTGCTTCTGAACTTTAAAATGGTTTAAAAATATTCACGGGATGATCGACGAGGAATTCCACCATTCAGTTTCATACAGAAGTCGATCAGATCTTTCGTACTGAAGGATAAAATGGATTCAGACATTTTGATTTTTTAAATTACGTCAAACATAACAGACACGTCTTTTTTTAATTGCCATTATGTTTTTAATGTTAAATTATCAATAACAGGTGAGGTAAGCTACTATGATGCAGCAGAGAAATCTTTTGCGGAAGATCATAGAATGATCAGCTTGGCTAGAATGAAATCAAGTGAGGCACTAAACATGCATCTTTCAGCTTCAATCAATTAGCAGCAGTGTGCTGAATGTGAATTCATAAATGTGACGCTATCCATAATAGTACTGGGCAGAGATGGAACATTGGAAACTTCTGACTTGCAAGCTTCAGGCCTATAATACAGAAATGTACTCGTACATCAGCATAGCAAAATTTTCCATGACGAGCAAAATACACAGTTCCACAAAGCAAAATGGAATCGTCAAATGAATCTTACCATAATGACCCTACAAGGAGGATGAGAATCCTATTAAACCAGATCTAAACTCTGAAAATTGTTCAGTAAACAAAATCATTTTACGGAACGATGCTAAGTCATTGACATTTTCTGCATGATGGTCGGCAAGTCAAATCTTTAGAAGAAGATATACCAAGGAATACAGCCAGAGGACAATCTGTCTATGAATCCTAATTCAACATAGGTGACAGATGAACCATATCATCATGTAACCTGCCCAAATCACTGGTGAGCCAACTGGTCATGTTGAGCATCCTTGTGCAAGGAGTGATAGACACTGGAGTAAGTACGGACTTACTCAACAAGAGTGCCTATAATCAACCAATGGTGAAATCATTTGTTCGGTGGCAGGTAATTCTGGTTGAATAATGCATCTCATGGCTAATGACTGAAGTTTGGAGCCAAACCTTTTTTTTTGAAACTTGACCTCATGGAAGAATTACATAGAATCGGCTCCTGAATCCAGGTATATATTTGAGAATGTGGACGCTTTGACAATGTAATAATGGAATTTTTTCAGCAGAATTTCAAAACTACCCTGCAATCTTAATTGGCATACTTGGATATCAGTGCTCCATGCAGCCCAAGTGAGGTAAGAAGCCTACTGGGAATGGTAAAAGATTGTGCCTGATTTTGCCAAAATCACCCAATCCATTGTGGGAACTAAAAAGAAAAGATGTTAGTTGCAGTTGGGATCTGAAGCAACACACTGATTAGCAAATAACAAGTGAAGAAGGCACATGCTCAGCCAATTGACTGAAAGGTCTGGTTAGTTGGATACTCCTCTCAGCATACAGTTCATATTGCATTATTTGATAAGAGTTCCTGGATCTGTTTTTAAATATTTACTAAAATATAGAACATGAAGTACTAGACAACACAGAGCTCTGGAATTTTTCATTTATACATCTGGAGTGTGGTACGCATTAGTTGATTACTGATCAGTAAAGTCCCGAGGGCCATTTGACATCCCCAATCAAAGATAAAAACCACTGAGTTTAAGTAGCTACATGAGTAATACTGAGCTGTCCATCCTCTGCCTCGTCCACTGCCAGGGTGAGGCTAAACACAAACCAGAGGAACAGCACCTTGTATTCAACCTGGGTAGTTCACAAACTAATAGCACTAAATTTAATTCACCAATAGGTACCCCCGTACCCTACCTCTATCCTCTTATCTACCCTGGTTCCCTCTCTCATCCCTTTCTCTCCACCTTATCCCAAACTGCTTACCATTCTGCTTTTTACCCTTTCCCATCACTCCTCCCACTGGATCCACTTCCCCCAAAGCTTTCTGTCCTTCTGTTTCCCTCATTTGCCACCACACCTCATTGAATTTAACTTGTCACCCTCCTTATCTGATTCCAAAATCTGTAGGCCTTTGTTCACATAATCAGCTCTCAGCCAATCTCCACCCTTCTCTCCCTCACCTGCCACCTTACAATCAGTCTGTCGTCTCCTGTATCTGCCAATTGCTTGCTAGCTCTTGCCCCGTCCCACACCCTCTCTTTATACTGTCTAGTTCACCATCACTCTTTCAGTCCAGATTCAGGTCGTTACCCAAAACCGACTGAGTGCGTCCTGCTGATCCGTTTTTTGATGTTGAGTTATAGTGTGATGCTGTATAGTTTAATGGCAACCACAAAGTGATTATGTTTGCTGCAACACTGACAATCTTCACATTTTCCCTGAGGTCATTAGATGTCCCGACATATTACTTGACTTAGGAGCAACTCTGTCCTAAATCATCTTTGAGGACAGAGGCAAAGAATTCCAATGTCAATTTTTGTTCTTGTTTTATTTCAGCCATTCCTTCACCATTCTGACTTTATATCTGGATTGGAGGGGGGAGGAAGAAGAATCTTAACTGACTGGAGTAACGTGTTACGGTCTAGGTTTTTCTTCACGAGGAAAGTTGGGTCGAGTTTTGCTAGGCTGCTTAATTCTGGTAGAATTGGCATGTCGGGTGAGGACTTGTCATGACCCATATGTAGGTACTTATTCCCACATATGTAGGCAATCGGTTTATTGGAGGGAACTGACAAAAAAGTATTTAAAGGCTACCAATACCCATTTGCACCTGCAGCTTCCACTTTGGTCCAAGTTGACTGGTTTGACCCAGATTAGAAATTGTACTTTTGTCTTTTGACCACTTGGGTACTTATGCATTTGCAATTTTCGAAGTGTTGTTCAAACTGTTTTCACATTTTGAGTTTGTGGTTATTTAATTTTCTTCACTTGGACATGAGGCAACATTTGCATGAATGCAACCAATACATCATGAGATATTTTTAAATGCCGTTTTGTTGAAGAAGTCAGGGTGATTTCTACATTTTTTGTGCCATTCAGATGACATTGCGTCATCATCAGTTATAATTGTGTCAACAGGTATTGGAAGTGTCACAGTATTTTATCTCTTTACAAATTTGTGTTGGGTTTTAAGATGCAGGATTGATTTAGGTTGGAGAATACCACTTTCCCCTGAACTGCCCATTCCTGAAAATTGTTCACTGGTTGTTGGCTTTTCAGTTACTTATTGAGTTACTTCAGAAATCAGTCGAGTCAACGACATGTTTAGTTTTACTTTGTCAATTACATCTTGGTATCTCAACAAAATAGCCAATGTTCTCATTGAAGAAGATTTTGGCAAGCTATTAGCCAAGATTAGAAATTTACCTCTGCTAAATAATGGCGCATTTCTGCTGAAGAAATCAGTGATTTCTCCCCTTTCAACTGCTTGCTGCATGCAGTTGGAGAGATTCTTACTGGCTAGCCCTATTGTCTTGTTTAACGTTGAGATTAATCTCCAACCAGTTAAAGGAGATTATTTCAATTCTGTGACATCTCTTACTCCGTCTTTGCATCTGCTTGACTTATGCTGCTCTTCCCTCCCGGATGTGGCTATTTGAAAAGTTTTCTTCATTCTAATCTTGGTGAATTTAAGGCTACCCTAATTTTAGTCCCATTCATTCCTCTTCCTTGCATTAGCTCTGATGATCAGTGATTCCATGTGAAAGCCAGATTGATTTTTAAATAGTGATTTTCAAATTTAAATCCCCTCATCTCTTAATGTCAGACGGCAGAGCTGGCAGAAATTATTGTATGTTGATCATCCCAAAATACATTTACTCTTTGTAGATGCCTTCAGTTGCCATGGCTCTGAGTTTTGTGATCTGCTGATCCCTTTGCTGCTGGGATTCTCCTTAGTCTGTACAACTGACCTAGCATTCGGTCATCACTCATTCCCATGAAACACTCTGAAATGCCGTGGGGCACAGAAGTGTTAAAGGAGCAGCACAATACAAATTAGACAGTATAGTTGAGAGAAGTTGATGGGATTGAAAATTAGGATAATGGGAGTTTAGACATTGTTCTCAAGGAAAGAGGAGTATGCAGAAGTGTAAGAAGTAACGAGTTTGAAACCTCCATCAGACACATTAATGAAAAATGCTTGGTTAACGAAAATGGAAGACGTCTGAATCACTGGTATAAAAGGGAGCATGATCATTCTTTGCAACCTTGATTGTGGTAAACTATCCTCCATTTTTATAGACAACTTGATAAATCGGACTTTCTAAACTTTTCTCCCACTCCTTTATCTAGCTGGATTGTTAGATTCCAGCTGCATTGCATTATTCGTGTATCTGACATGACTTCTTGTCATTTTAGAGAATAATTTCTTAGTCCCATTCATTTTGACTACATGCCAGTCTTGATGATTTGAAAAAAAAATTGCTGGTCTGCAGGGGGGAGCATGACCTAAATGGGACTAGCTGCAGTGGCTTGCAAATGTTTTCATACCCCTTGAACATTTCCACATTTTGTCATGTTACAACCACAAACGTAAATGTATTTTATTGGGATTTTATGTGCTAGACCAACACAAAGTGGCGCATAATTTTGAAGTGGAAGGAAAATGATACGTGGTTTTCAAATTTTTTTACAAATAAAAAACTGAAAAGTGTGGCGTGCATAAATTTCAGCCCCCTTTATTCTGATACCCCTAAATAAAATCCAGTGCAACCAATTGCCTTCAGAAGTCACCTAATTAGTAAATAGAGTCCACTCGTGTGTAATCTAATCTCAGTATATATACAGCTGTTCTGTGAAGGCCTCAGAGGTTTGTTAGAGAACATTAGTGAACAAACAGCATCATGAAGCCCAAGGAACACACCAGACAGGTCATGGATAAAGTTGTGGAGAAGTTTAAAGCAGGGTTAGGTCATAAAAAAAATCCCAAGCTTTGAACATCTCACGGAGCACTGTTCAATCCATCATCCGAAAATGGAAAGAGTATGGCACAACTGCAAACCTACCAAGACATGGCCGTCCACCTAAACTGACAGACCGGGCAAGGAGAGCATTGATCAGAGAAGCAGCCAAGAGGCCCATGGTAACTCTGGAGGAGCTGCAGAGATCCACAGCTCAGGTGGGAGAATCTGTCCACAGGACAACTATTAGTCATGCACTCCACAAATCGGGCCTTTATGGAAGAGTGCCAAGAAGAAAGCCGTTGTTGAAACAAAGCCATGAGAAGCCCCGTTTGCAGTTTGCCACAAGCCATGTGGGGGACACAGCAAACATGTGGAGGAAGGTGCTCTGGTCTGATGAGACCAAAATTGAGGTTTTAGGTCTAATTGCAAAACGCTATGTGTGGTGGAAAACTAACACTGCACATCATCCTGAACACACCATCCCCACTGAAATGTGGTGGCAGCATCATGGTGTGGGGATGCTTTTCTTCAGCAGGGACAGGGAAGCTGGTCAGAGTTGATGAGAAGATGGATGGACCCAAATACAGGGCAATCTTGGAAGAAAACCTGTTAGAGTCTGCAAAAGACTTGAGACTGGGGCGGAGGTTCACCTTCCAGCAGGCCAACGACCCTAAACATACAGCCAGAGCTACAATGGAATGGTTTAGATCAAAGCATATTCATGTGTTAGAATGGCCCAGTCAAAGTCCAGACCTAAATCCAATTGAGAATCTCTGGCAAGACTTGAAAATTGCTGTTCACAGACGCTCTCCGTCCAATCTGACTGAGCTTGAGCTATTTTGCAAAGAAGAATGGGCAAAAATTTCAGTCACTAGATGTGCAAAGCTGGTAGAGACATACCCCATGAGACTTGCAGCTGTAATTGCAGCGAAAGGTGGTTCTACAAAGTATTGACTCAGGGGGGCAGAATACTTTTGCACGCCACACATTTCAGTTTTTTATTTGGAAACCATGTATCATTTTCCTTCCACTTGACAATTATGCACCACTTTGTGTTGGTCTGTCACATAAAATCCCAATAAAATACATTTACGTTTGTGGTTGTAACGTGACAAAATGTGGAAAAGTTCAAGGGGTATGAAAACTTTTGCAAGCCACTGTACATTTCATTTGCAGAGTTCTTGCACAAATCCTGACATCATTCTCTAGTTCTGATTGTGCGTTGGCATCATGGATTCCATGTGCTGGTAATGTTTTGCCAACCTCTCATTGAATACCTTCCTACTCCACTATTGTAAGGTGTCTTAGTCTGTACTGAAGGGGCATACATTCCCTATGCAGAATATGGAGAAGACTGGCAAAATTAACCTATTTCTCTGCCATGGGTTCTGCTCCCTTGATATCACTCGCGTCGCAGGAACATGACACAAAGGCTGGGCAACCTTTAAGTTTTGATATTATGGAATTTCAATCCACAGAACTGGCCCATTATTAAAACTCCCTTTCCCACCACCTGATATTGCCCAGATTAACCTCCGATCGTCTTCTGTACCTGTAGTCAATGCCAAAGAATTATGTGAGGAAGATTAAAGATTCATGGTCCAAGGAGATAAGTGGTGGATTTGTTTTCTCGGTAAAGTTTCTTATTTTAGAGGTAACTCTAAATATATTTGAGAGTTGGGTATTTAAGGTTAATTTAAATAGCAATTACTTTTACATACATTTTAAATGTTATGTAAAAGTGATCACATAGCTTTCAGAAAACAACCTGTTTCTACACAGTGTCAACATATCTTAACTGAAATGCTCAGCTCTTTTGTTACTTTTTAATTTTTAATTTTTACATTTTTTATTAGAGGCATGTATACAAATAATAGTAAGCGACAATTTAATTACAAATTTCTTACATAACTTCATTTTTTTTTTTAAGAATAAAGATAAAGGGAGAAAATGGTGATAGAAAGTAATAGAGAGAGAAGAAGAAGAAGAAGAAGAGATAAAAAGGAAGATGCAGAGAGAAACTACCAATGACAAGATTAAGGAGATAGATCCGGGAAATCTTGAGTGTAACTATTCATCCAGCCCCAAACCCGGGTTTCAACCCTGATTCCGAGTCAAACCAATTTACCTTTTCAAATATTCAATAAATGGAGACCATATTCTAACAAAAAGTTCTGGTTTGTCAATTAAGACAAGTCATATTTTTTCCAAATGCAAGGTCTCAGTCATTTCTGTAACCCACAGACTGTATTAGACTGTAATCAAGAAATTGTCTCTGATTTGTCATAAAGTTTGTAGTAAGTTCTGATAATCCTAATATTAATTTTGGCTCTGGGTCCAATTGGGTATTGATAACTTCAGAAATAATTTTAAAAATGTCCACCCAGAAATTTTGAATTTTTATGCAAGTTACAAAGGTATGCGTTAAATTGGCTTCTTGAAATTGACAGTCTTTTGTTGCTTTCTGACTTAACTATTCCATTGTTGTCCTTGCTAGTCTTTTCTATCCTCTATAAACTTGATGCCAACCAAAACTGCTGCCATCCTAAGTACACCAAACCTCCATTCATCAACGTGAAAATGAAGCTAGATTGGCTTCTATCCTTTGATTTACATTCCAATATACAAATCCCACCATAGCTCCTCAACCTGCTATGTCTGATGTTCAAGATCTCCATGCCTTTCAGGGATTTTAATGTATACCAAATACCCTTTGTTTCCTCCATAAGGGGTGGATGATTTATTGGATATATGTAAAGGACTCTAGATGCTAGAGCTACAATGTTTTAGATCTTAAGTTGCCCTCAGATTAGCGGTGTACCTGAGTGGAGATGGGATGTGAAGTCCAGGCTGATGGTACCCCCCTCCCCCTTATCCATGCATTGCAATTTCATCTGTACCTTGACAAAAGTTTATAAATTTATCAGTTTATTCAAGTCATTGCAGATACAGATAAATGCATGGATTCTAACTCTTGAGTTAACAATCTTACTATTTGCATGTGTCAGTTATAACTCTGGTTCGTACATGGGGATTCTTTATTTAAATAGCCGTGAATGTCATTTACATAATATTTTGATTTTTTTTCTTTGTTTCACAGCTTGGTGTGGCTCTTGGCTTTCTTTTACCTCCAATTTTGGTGCCTAATACTCCAGATGATCTTGATCTGATGGCAAACAACATAAGTATATTGTTCTATGGGACAGCAGCAATAGCCACATTGTTATTCATCCTGGTTGTCGCAGGTACGCTGTCGGGATTTTAATCAAATGCCAAGTGAATGCATCTGATTACTTTGACTCATGCAGACATTCCCTAGGCTATAAATTATTTTGGGACTACGTGCAGCATTATACAGTCAATACAAAGATTTTGTTTATTCTGGACCTGAAAAACCTACCCAATTAGTTGTATCCCCACCCCAAATAACAATTCCACCACTGAATGTTCTTTATTCAAGGACCTGCAAGTCTTTATATTTCATGTACGATATTTTTAGTTTGTATTTAAATTTGCTAATATTTGGTTAACATGAACGCTGGTGCACACTCTGATCCTTGATATTCAGATAACTAGTGATGTAGGCCTAGATACCTAGGTGGATCTATTTATCCTTTTTACAGAGTAGAACACCTATGATTTTAAAAAGTCCTCCATTTTGTAACAGACCTTAAATATTAGTGTTATCTGAACTATCAGATAGACCACCTCATGGTTTCAGCTCAAACATTAAATAGTTTCACAGCTGACCTGATCTTTGACTCAACTCCACTTTCCTGCCTGTCCCCCAGAATCCTTGACTCACCGATCATAAAGTAAAGAATGTGAGAAATAAACACCAAATTAAGAGAATTATTTGATGAACAAGCATCTAACTAAAGAAAACCAGTAACTCATTATACATTATATTGGAATAGACATGTCTTCCGGTTTTTATCTGAGACTAAATTGTAAATAGACAGGTAAATAAAAAAAGCAAAAAAAGATATTGGAGGAACACGCAGATCAGGCAGCAAGTATGTTGGGAAGGGTCCTGATCAAAAACTTAGTCTGTTCATTCCCTCCAAAGAAGTTGTTTGATCTGAGTTTCACTAGCAAATTGTTTTTGCTCAATCTCAGCCTCTGAGTATCTTGTGCCTAAATAAACCTAACTTACCGCTCATCCTTCAACAACTAGCACTGTTTTATATTATCTGCATTGCATCCTATTGAGACTTTTTAAACCCCTTTGATATACCTGCTGCTGGAAGAAAAAGTTCAAATGATCACCAATGGTGAATCTGCAGGAGATTTAAAATCTGGTAACCTGAACTAACTGAGTTTCACCCCTGACTGCTACCACTTCCTGTCAGTGGTATCCTGCGATTATATTTTTTCTTTAAGTAAATGGCATTAAATTGGAGTAGAAATGTCAAAACTCTACATGTATCCATTTCAATGTAATTTCCCCAGTCTTTTCTCCTTTTGGCATCCTGCTTGAGGCTCTTCAGCATTCTATCTCGTTCCTAAGACTTTACGAAAACTCAAGAGCCCACTAATGCCTTTTTCCATTCTTTCAATTTCAATATTTGACTTAAAATCTATTGTTAATCCTTGCAATCTCTCAGTCTTCCTTAGAGCTTCTCCACTTTTAGTCTTTTGACATTATGGCTCTGCAATATTAAACTGTTGAATATTAAATTAAAAGCATTATGCAAATGCAAATAGCCCTAATTTTCAAGTGTGCTCCAGACGAATGCAGTTCAGTGAGTATGGAGTTTTTTGTTTGCTAAATCAGTATCAAAAAGAACTCCTTTGTTTAGGTTTGTTACACTATTTACTATCTCATGTCTGACTGTGTCCCAAATAGATTTTGCATGTGTCTGGAGTACTGTTATCCATTAGGTGTTAACTTTGTTTCTGCTTGACTTACCAATGATAGATACTCTTTATGGTTTTATAAGCTTTCTAGGTAGTATCTTTGTGGCTAGAGCAAATACTAATTAAAGTTGGTAGTATGTCTAGAAATGAAAAGGTAAAATTTCAATCTTCATGAAATTGTCTTGATTATGAGAATTTTATATGTATTTTTAATCCTTTTGATACCATTGCATTAAACCTTGCCTGGGCTATATGGTCCATTTTTAAGTGTGTAAACTGACACTTGACTTTTCTTTGTTTCTTCTTTTTCCCCACATAGTATTTAAAGACAAGCCTCCACTTCCTCCAAGCCAGTCCCAAGCAGTGCTTTTGGATAATCCTGATGTGTATTCCTACAAACAGTCGATTATAAATTTGTTTAAGAGTGTTCCATTTGTGCTACTTTTACTAAGTTATGGTAAGAATTTCTGTTTTACTTCTGAATTTTAATATCAAACATACCACGTTTTAACTCTGATTTATTTTGGTTAGTTGTCAATGTGATCTACTGTTTTTCATAACAGTTAAAGGTTCTAGTATTATTCTTATTTGCTGGTTCAAGTATTCCATTTGTCGACTATCACAGGTATCAAGATGTTGAAATTACAGCACCAGAATTGCAAGAAGTACCAAAATAATATGGTGTAACCAAAGCAGCACAGAAATTATCCATAGTTTTCCTTCTGTAGAGACAAGGTTTGAATTTGGAATACATTCAGCATCCAGTTATGATGCAAGCTTCAGTCTGGCAGCTATTTACAAGATTAACCAAAGACTTTGAGTTGTTGCAACATGTATTCATTTTTCAGTTTGTGCTCGTCTTTTCTAACCTTTTCTATTTTGGAGTCAACTGCTAGTTGATACGCTGTCGTGAATGAATTACGTGTTAGCAATTTTAGGGTACTATGAAAGACAGACTTGCACCTACATAGTATCTTTCACAGCCTTGGTGAAATCGTGATTTCTGTTGGATGTTGATGTACTAAAACTTTATGTATGGATTGGTACTTTGAATATAATTAACAAAATGTATAGCTTTTGGAAATCTGATCTTATTTGACAAATGCTTGCATTTTTTAATATTTTCTAGGTATTTTGACGGGATCATATTATTCAGTAGGAACACTATTAAATCAAATGATCATTGCTCACTTCGAGGTAAGTAAACCTTTTTGAAATAACATTTTTTTTACTGAATTTATTATCTTAACTCTCAAATGGAATGTACAATGTGGGTTGTTATTGAAATGATGCCCATGCTATTGACTTATTAATTGAGTTATTGAACGATGAATGCATAAAGTGCCAGATGAATAATTAAATAACTTTTCATCTTGTACTATTTCTGTCTCCCAATCTTTAGTCAAAGTTAAATTACACACCCACTCGTGATGAAGTTGCACATTCACCTGTACCTTGCTGTTATTTCTTCATCTGTAATTTTGAATATGTAGTAAGCTGTGAGCTTTGTATACGGATGCAATTTCTTCAAAGCATTACGCACTGTGTTATATGTATTGATAAATTGTGGAAGCCTTGAACTTAATAACTTAATTCCACATTCTTCTTGTCTTGAATTACTAAATCGAAGCCATTGGTACAGCTTGTAGTCATTCATATGTAATTATTATATGTAATATAGAGCATGTAGAAATGTAATCTGCATTAATTTTATTTTTACAAGGGCCAAGAATTGAATGCTGGGAGAATTGGACTAACTTTGGTGGTGTCCGGGATGGTAGGTTCCATCCTCTCCGGTTTCTGGGTGGACCGCACAAAGTCATACAAGTGAGTACATTAGTTCAGCGTACCCCACTGCAGCATAAGCAAAGAACCCAAATTTGTATAGTTGAAGCCAGATGATAATTCGTATCATTCTTTGGTAATTCTTTGCAACTATTATTATCCTCGACTTAAGACCTTTTAGGGCCCAAATATATCTGGACCTTTCAGAAGCAGGACAATAAAACTCCAATAATCTGCTATCTGGCTGTTTGGAAATACCACTGTTTCGGCATCTAGTTCCCATCAGTGGCAAACTTTTAAATTCTGTTTGTTAATCAGTACCTGTGCTAGACAGGCATGAACTAATCAGCGTCTTGAGTTTGTCCTACCATTAATTCACAACTGTTACGCGTCCAATCTGTTTACCCATCTGTAGTCCATATATCTTTAAAAACATTCTGTTAGCAAAATCAATTAATCCATCTTGGAAAATCTGAATAGAAAAATTCATAGCAGCTGCAGTGTTTTGTCTGCTACTCTGTATGAAACATGAACTTAAAACATTCATGTATATGTTATGAACTAGTTTTGTGGATTTCCCTTTCATTATTAATTCCTTTAACATTTTGAAACCTGTTTGACATCAGACTCCTGAGGCAGAGAGGAGAAGATTCACTGCTCAAATTGGTGAAGGAGCATTTGGGAGGTATTACAAACCTATCCCTTTTTTTAATGTAGTTGAATTTTGTTTCTGTAAGAAACATAAAAATAGGTGCAGGAATAGGCCATTCGGCCCTTAGAAGCAGCACTGCCATTCAATATGAACATGGCTGATTATCTAAAATCAGTAACCCGTTCCTGCTTTTTCCCCATATCTCTTGATTCATTTAGCCCTAAGAGCTAAATATAACTCTTGAATCGCAGAATACCTCTACCATGAGGTTTTCTGGAACAGTGTTAGTTCTTATTTTAGCAATCGTTGCAGAATTTCCCCCTCTAAGGTGAAGAAGGAAAATGATTTCATTAGAATTCTACAATTTCATAGGGATTATTCTGGAATTTCCTCTTAACGGACCTACTTTATTATTTGTTTACAAACGGCTGATTAATGCTGTATGGGATTTTCACCTTTTTTTCTCCCTTTTTTACAGGCAGACTACCCTTGCGGTGTACATTATTTCATTTATTGCAATGCTCGTTTTCACATTCACGTTAGATCTCGGCCATATCGAAGTAGTCTTTGTGACAGCGGGCGTCTTGGGGTAAGAGACCATTATGTCTTTCAACAACACGTGTTAGGGAATGCTCTTCAGAGTGTTTGGGATAAACGTTCAGAGAGCTCAACTGGTTGCATATGCTAGAACATTGAAAATATAATAGTTGTTTATAAAATTGGGATTTTAATACTCTGTTTCAACCCAGCATAAATTTCAAATTTTAATATTGCTACCAGGATGCACGATTTGACAATTTGGAAATTTGCCATTGAATCTTGCGTGTCTTCTTCAATCCTTGGCAACTTTCATCCCTCTCTAAATTGGGTGCGGACTTTCAAATAGGGTGTAATTGTAAATTAACTTTCATAAAATGTAAAGTTTCTGAAGATCTTCTGGGTTTTCTCCGAGGGCCTTGTTTTGAGTCAACTGTTGTGACCTGGCACCCATGTGTGCATGTTCTGCAAGGGTTTCAGGATTGCAAACCGAATTGGGAACTCTGCCCTTTTCATCTTGTCAGTGGATTAAGGATCATTCTGTGCCCATGCATCTGCATTGGCTAACATTTGCTAATTGAATACAGAATGAGAGCTGTGTGGTCTGTTTATCTATGCTAGGTAAACTTGCTGAGCCATCAGGGGAGTCTGGTGCCTCTGACTTGTCTGTAATGTAACTTGTATTAAGAAGCAAATACTGGTAGTTGTGTCTTTTGCAGTTTTGGCCTTTTATTGGCAGTTCCAAGTTTTTTAGCTGTCTCATTAATGGTTGCTGCTTCTGCTTTAACACTCAAGGATTCCTAAACCTTGCGTGGTCCCCTTGTTTTTAATGCAAATAATGCCAGTGATAAATATTCCAAGAATATCATTAACTGTTTAGCAATAATCTAGTTTACATTATTCCAATTAATCATCCAGTCAACAAATTCAAATATTAAATCTTTATATGGGAATGAGCTTCCCCCCTGAGCCCTTCGCAGAGATGTAATGGAATCATTATCAAGTTTATTTGTGACAATGTATCCGCTTTTTATTGTTCTGTAATACTTGTTAGGGACATAATGTTTTTTAAAATGTTTGTAGGTGGCCCAGTGGTGTACTAACATGTTGCGCCACAGAGTAATGGACATGGGTTCACCGCGCGATTCCTTGTATGGTGAGTTCTTGATCTCAACCAGTTAGTCTAGGGGAGAGATTTCCCCAGAGAAAGGGAGGGAAGCCTACTGCACACCTCCAACAGCTGGTTCAAGAGCACTATTAACAAAGACTTGGGAAAAGGTGGTTACCCCACCTTCAGCTAGAAGCTGAGAAAATAGTTCTCAGAGCTGAGTGGAATAATTGAATTCCCATCCCAGCTTTGACCTGTTACGGTTTGACTTTCTCATTCAGAGGCGAGCAGACCAAATGTAATGAGTTGTGTCCATAGCGCACATTTTGAACTGCCTTCGTTGCCGCAGTTACACTTACAGCTGTCTGAGAATTTATTGATTAATGCATTGGGACCCAACATAAGAAAGAATTTTCTATGACATTGGTTAATGTTCTTTTAACCTGTTGGAAAAATCGTTCCTTTCCATTTTTGAAATGTAAAATGCAAATTATAATGGTATGTACAGTAGTTGTCTTTGCAACAAGTCTTATTTCACTTAACCAGTAACACTCAGTACTTTTGAAATCTAATATGCTGCTCTAATTGTTACATCTCCATCCCTCCATTCTGGGATGTACTGATTTATTTTATCTTTTCCTGTCACAATTTATTTACTTTATTTATTGAATCGATTTGTTTTAAACTTGCTTTTCTGAACTCCAAACATTTCTGATTTAACATGTATGACACACGTACAACTTTGTTTACACTGTTGAATTATGAACTTGACTATCAATTTTCCTTTTTTTCTTCATGTGATGCTGCATTTGTAATGGTGAACACGTGCTGAATAAGCATACAGTTTGACCTTATTTGTGGCTATAAAGTGAACAAGTGAACAATGCTTTTCTGGAAACTCACTTCAGTGTTGCCCAGAAATTACAGGGTTTGGATTTTTTTTAAGTAAATTTCTATTTTGATTTGTTCAATTACCAACACATACATACTCTGCTGTTTTTTTTTAATCAAAATCTCTAGAGACACAAGCATGCTCTATGTATAATAACTGGTATAACAGCGGCATTTGAAAAAAAGTGTACTTTCCTGTACACCTTGAAATTATTTTCAATTAAGTTGCCAATCTATTGTACTACTTGGACTTCAAAAGCAATTCTGCACGTAGGGCAGTGGTATTTAGTAAAAGTTGGAGTTGTAAACATGATTAACTGGCTTTTGTTGTAACCAAACATTTTTTAATTTTTGCAAATCAAAAGTAAAAACAAAAAAAATGGAAATACTTCAGTTAGGCACATGTTGGAAGAGGAACACAATGTTTCAGGTTGAAGATTTGACCTGAAATGGTAAAAAAAAAAAATCCCCAGCAGATGCGGCCTGACCTGCGTATTTCCAGCATTTTCTGTTTTTATATTGTGGAAATCATTAATGTAGGCATGACTGTTGAGAGATTTAAATACAACAGTGAGCTAGATCCATCCAATGAATTAAGTTTCATCTTATCAAGATATTAAATCTCGGTGCCTCATGCTGGCGTTCTTCAGCTTTTGAAGGACTTTATGCAGTGCAACAGTAGTGGTCTACAGATTATGATTGAACGGCTGTGGCTCTGTGATTATCAGGCATTTTATCAATATTCTTGTATTAATTCCTGCTAAGGTTTAATATTTGAATGTATTCTGACATGTGTAGAATAGGTGTAAAACATAAATGTGGTACCCAGCTTCTCTTCTGTCAATGATAAAATGAGAATATAAATAAGGAAATGTTCATTTTTGTGACAAATATGATAGATAGAACACCCTTGCTGCTTCCCCCTCCTCAAATGCTATTTTAATGTATTCTCTTCCCATGTCTATAAGAAGAAATGTATCTCTAGCTGACGAGGAGTACGGATTAAATGCAGTCCACCTTTAAATGGCCTTTTCCTTATATTTGACCCATGAAGGACATCATTTTGGGCGTTTTGCTTTTGATGACAGCAGTAAACATATAATTAACATTATAATCTAGAGTAAAACTAAACAGTTGTGGTTCTGGAAGAATAATTAGTGGGTGTTAGTCCCTGCTTTTTGCCAATTCCATACCAGGATTTTGTCGGCTTGTTACACACCTGCGGGAGAGACATTTTTAAGCAGTAATAGTCCAGTTTTGAATTTGGAAATTTAATTGGGGAAATAACATGGCCTGTTCATTCTTTATACCAGATACTGTGGTGGTACAGTAAAATGCAATATAGAGGTATATCGATGCCGCATTGGTATAAAACACAAGGCTTAATTAACTACCGTAAATTCCTACATTGTGATTTCAGAGCACGAAAGTCTGTTTGAACAGAGGAAATTCACTGTTTCAGATTTTTTTTTGCAGTTTGCAATAATCTAACTAGAAGAAATAACTATTCTGAGAATTGTTAGTTGTCACATTTCAAGTAATTACGTTAATGAGTATTAGGCTGAGCTTATATTAAATCATTAAATCGTTTTACACCCAATGCTGTATTTGCATGCAGTACTTGGGTGAACTTGAAAATCCTAGGAAAACAACTCAGAACTTCAACACTTGAACCGTATTTATAATTGTATTTTTACAATTTTTCCCCAAGCAAATAGTCTTAACACCAGCTACATATTGAGACCCAATTTAATAATTAATGACTGTTAGGTTATTGTAAGTATATATCCCTTTAAGAGTTGCAGTATTTTTGTATGTAAATAAAATGTTCCAGATTTATTCAACTTGTGGCAGCTGATGCTTAAACTGGGCGTACTGAAGTTCAGTCATCAAAGGATACAAATATAGTTTTGACATGCTGCCTTTTCTGTACAAATGGACTAAATATATCTTTACATTTTCAGTTTTTTCATGACCGGTTATCTTCCATTGGGCTTTGAATTTGGTGTAGAAATAACCTATCCAGAATCCGAGGGGACATCATCTGGACTTCTCAATGCTTCTGCACAAGTAAGAGTTTGGATGATCCATTATGAAAATAATGATAATTTGATATATTTGCAAAAATAATCTCTCTGAAATAAAGTCAGAATTTTTACAGACAGAAATGGACTCTCTGGCCCATGCTGACCAACATGCCTTTTTGAGAGAGTCCCATTTGCCTTTTTTTTTTTTCCTATGCCCCTCCAAGTCATATCCATGTTTGTGTCCAACATCTTTTAAACATTGTAATTGTACCCATTCTCTACCACTTCCTCTGGCATTTCCTTCCATCTACCTACCACCCTTTGTGCGGAAAAGGATGCCTCTTCGGTCCCTTTGCAATCTGAACCCTCTCACTTTAAACCCATGCCCTTTAGTTCCAGCCTCCTGTACCCTGAGGAAGAAACTGACAATCCATGTCAATTATCCCTATCTATGTCTCTTATGATTTTATAAACTTCGTAAGGACTGCCCTCAGCTGACAAAATGGCCCCAGCCTATCAAGTTTCATAATTAAAGATCTTCTGTTCCAGCATCATTCTTGTTAATCCTTTCTGCACCCTGTCTAGCTTAATCACATCCACCTTATAGCATGATGTGGTCTCACCAACACCCTACAAGGTTGTAACATGATGTCCTAACTCTAGTACTGAATCCCCTGTCCAATAAAGCCAAGCGTGCCATATGCCTGCACCAATTTCAGAAAGACCTTGTACCCCTAATCCTGTCATTTACTGTGCAAATTCTGGGCTGATTTAACTTTGCGTTGCCTAAGATAAAGGGCATCTGCCATTGACGTTGACACAGATCGTTTTAAACCTTGGACAACATTTTTCATTGTCCGCTATACTGGTAATTTTGCTCTAATCTGCAAATTTACCAACTGTCACATAAATTCTAATCAGAATAGTATATATGCCAAAGAGCAGGAGAACCAGCATCAATCCCTGCGACACACTACTGGTCACATTCTCCAGTCTGCACAACAAACCTCCATTCCCACACACTTGATTAATTCACCAAACCAATTTTGTATCTAACTGGGTTGCTCACCTCGATCCCCAGTGATCTCACTTTCTGGACCAGTCTACCATGTGGGACGCTGTCAAAAGCTTGTAGACATTGCGTACTGCCCTATTCTCCTCTTTGGTCACCTTTTTGAAAACACATTCGTGAGACGCAATTTCACACACAATGCCATGCTGAGTATTCCTCAATAGCCTTTGCCTTTCCAAGTGCAGATGGATCATGTCACTCATGATTCCTACCAATAATCTACTCGCCTCTTTTCTCGCATCTTACTGATCGTGGGCCAGCGTATTTCAATGTTTTAAAATAGCTTAATTCCTGTGTTTTTAACATCTGAGTTGCCAATTCAGATGTATGGTGAAACCAAAGGTGTGTCTTTGCTCGGCAGTTTGGTAGGCACAGCTTATTCAGGTTATACAAGGTGCAGCAAATTAATTTTGAAGAAAATTTGGTATGTGTTCTTTGTGAAGATATGACACATGGACAATTGTCTCAGCAGTACGTTCAGTCAGATAACTAACTCCATTCTGTAAAATCTGGAACAACATCTTAAACCTACAAGTTTGAATATATAGTTTTGTTGAACTGGCCATGTGCTGAATATTCCAAAGACACTCTGCCATTTTGATGCACCAACTACCCATTATTAGATAGTGCTCTTGTAGTACAATAAGTAAGGTGAATGTGCCTTACTTCTTACATTGGTTGCATAGGCTACAGATTTTGTCCAGAAAATTGGCACAATATTATGTTCATTTTCTAAAATCATAGATTCCTTCATTGGAAGGCACAGGATTACTGCTGTCGATTATGTTAACAGTCAGTTGCAAAGGCTCATGGCTCTGGCTCCATATTACATTGTCTAGTAAATAACAATTCTGTTTAAGTAAATGTTCATTTTTGTCAATTCTGATGAAGCATAAACCAACCATGTATATGAGTAATTTTTTAATTGTTAATTGATTTTTTGTGTTTAATAATTTGTTTTATGATTTGTCACAGCACATTTAAGACCAACTGTTGTGACTTTTGTCTTTGAGGTACAGTGTGAAAATAGGCCCTACAGCCTACTGAGTCCGCACTGACCAGCGATCACCCCGTACTACCCTACACACTAGAGACAATTGACAATTTATTTTTTTTACCAATGCCAATTAACCTGCAAACATGTACATCTTTGGAGTGTTGGAGTAAACCAGAGCACCCGGAGAACATCCACATGGTCACAGGGAGAACATACAAACTCCATAAAGAAAGGACCCGTGGTCAGGAGTGAACCCAACTCTCTGGGGCTGTAAGGCGGCAAGTCTACCGCTGCTCCACTGGTTGAAGTTGTAAATTTAGAATTGTGTATTGGCTCTGGCTCTTGCTTTTAATCTTTGTCTTCAAGGGTGATATTTGGCAGTTTCCAGGAATTGCATATGTACAGATTGTGTTGGAAAACACTAGCCAATAACTCCAAGAGAAGGTAATGGTGTATTGTTAATCTTGGACAGATATTTCAATATTGTTTTTCTTTGATTCCAGCTATTTGGAATTGTGTTTACTCTGGCCCAAGGAAAGTTGAAAGCTGATTATAATGCATTTATAGGAAATATCTTTCTTTGTTCTTGGATCTTTGTGGGAATCATCCTAACAGGTAATTGGCTGTTTTTACCATTTAATTTTAATGTGTAATGCGTTGCTGTTTGAGAAAAGCAGCACCTCCATCTACTAAATGTAGAAAAGATAATGTGGAACAATGAAAAGGCCATTCTCTCCACAGATCTTTTACATTATTCCCTATTCAGGACTCCATCCTAGTCAGTTTTGTGCAGGAGCCAACCAACGACTGAAAAATCTCCCAAGAAGATAAAGTTTGGAATTTTTTTTCCCCCAAGTTCACTCACTCCTGGTACCTTGCTCTTATCTTTTCCACACCTGAAGAACAATGAATGAAAACCTTTGGATTAATCTGACCATTCAGTATATGCTACCTATGGTTCCCACAAAGTAGCATCCATTATGTTCTGCGATGAATAAAACCAACTGTTTCTTTTTAAAGCTTGGAACCTCTACAATGGTCCTTCAAATATTTATCCGGCTCATTTTGTTTTACGGAATTTATGGAGTTAATTGCCATTGCATTAACTACTTTTGCCTGGAATCTACATTTTGAAAGAGGGGGAAGAGACATTTTCTTTAATTCGTTATTGGCTTACGAGGTTGCTAATTTCCTTCTGTTTTTAAAATCAGTCCAAACCCCTGTTTCCCATTTTTCTTTGCTGCTCTTGTTCTCGTGCCTCAAGGGTTTTGAAGGTTAAGATTTTCCGATATCAAGATCGGACCACTAATATATTAAGTGAAAATAATTTATTTTGGTTAAATTATTTAAGATACTTTCTGATATTCTCACTCTAGTAACATTGCAATGGTTGGATCTTTGCAGAAAAGTGTCATTCTTCAAGCAAGTTATTTTCCATAATTCATTGTTTGCATCCATTCTATATGGTCAGCTACTTCCCATCCACATTTGTTAATCTACTGGAAGTTATCCAAGATTTATGCTATTGGTTTCAATCTTGTGAAATGACTATTACTTTGGTGCTCAAACAATTAAACTATTTGAAGATTCCTTCTTTCATCTTGTTTTCCTCATTAGTCACCTAGCCCCTATTCTTCAGCCTGAGTGCATTCATTTAGTTAGTCTTCTGTGGAACTTTCCATTTTTTTCCTGATGAACCGAGTTCAAGAGTGTTTATTTGTCATATGAACTGGAACAATGAAATTCTTTCTTGTTGCAGCTTTACAAGCACAATTGATGAAACAGCATCAATATATTAATTATTCTAAGTAGACTGGACAATTTATAATGGCTTGGACATTGTTCTTTCTTTGTTGCTTTATTGCAACCTTAAACAATTTCATCATGTTTATGTGCATACGTTGTTGCTCTGAAACAATGTTGATTACTTATACCTTAATGTGTACCCTGTACTCCCCGGCCACCATGTTAACTCCAAGAGAAGTAATTAAGTTAGTATTTTCTTCCTGTTGCCACTTTGATTTTTTTTTTTAAGGTGCACATTTAATTCCTTCTGTTTATCAGCCTCTTCACTTTGAAAATAATTGGCTACGTATGGAATAGGTCCATAGTTTTGATAATGAAGATTGATATTAGCACAATTTCCCCATTCTTGTCCTTTAAGAAGCAACCAAATGGGTTATTTTACTGAGACGTTATGTCTTACTGCTCTCCTTTTAATTATAGATTCAACTCCATTGGTTTCTTGCTACTTTAAGGTAGCCTTCTTTAACATTTGGATCGTTACAGATTTCATTAACGATTCCAAAATATCAGGAGTGCTGGTGATATTTTTCACAAGCATTCATTTAATATAAATTATACTCTGCCTTGGCTGTTTAAATTGCAATGCATGCATCAGTTGCTCGACCAAAGGTTCAAGTAGAATTTTAAATCTATTTGTTCTTTTGTTTGTTTAACAAGTGTTCCACCTATTTCTGAATTAAGGAATCTGTTCTGTTCCAGAAAACTAATCTATTATGGATCTATTGTAGTTCTGTACTACAATGATTTACTTCCTGTATAAATTGTTCACCCATCCTTTTAATTAGCCCTACTTTAATAGTTTTCTACAAGTGTTCTGGTTCTACGTCAGTGGCACTTTGTTTTGAAATACTGCCATTTATTCCACTATAACGCTTTTGCAGCTTTAATAGGCATTTTCCCCCTCAAGAATTTGGTTATTCTGTAAGGTGCCATTAACAGCCATTTTCTTCAGTCTTCAATAACTTCTAGTTCCTCCTCCAAATGGACCTTCTATTTCCGTGTTCAATTCAGCCTCTGCCATTTAACCTTGTCTTTCTTCATAAAGCAGTTCCAAGCATAGTATTTCTCTTGTATTTTCTTTGTCCAATATAATACTGTATAAATTGAGAATCAACTAGGCTTTGTCCACTTTTGATTCTCTGGCATTCTTGAGATTTTATGCACATCCTTTTGTCAGATTATTTAAATTCCAAAACTGTCTTTCAGCAACTTATTTTGAAAATCTTGCTGCACTCATTGGGCGTTTACCCCACTGGAAAGAAGGCTGTATCAACCTTGCCAACTCGAGGCTTAAATTCTATTTACCTTCACCGTTTGTTGATATAAATTTTCAACTGACTGTAACTGTAAACATTGTGCACACTCTCCACCCAAAGTATTGTATATATTCTTAACCAATTTACCCAGTTTTTTTCCTAATAAATCACAGAGCTCCTTTTACCAGCTGCTCCTCTCTCCAGCACAGGAAGTATATAGCCAGTTCAACAAACTACAGGTACTAAGTTTTGATTGTATGTTGAGTACTGTAAATACATATAGTAAATTACTGTAGGTTTCACGACTTTAATGCGATTCAATTAGCAAAAACTGTATTGGGTGAATTAGTTAGAGGCTCATTTGGAAGTTATTGATAGTGCATATAGATGGAATTCAGAAACCTGGGGGGGGGGGGGGGGGGGGGGGGGGGCATTTGTTAACCAGTAGTGAAAAAATGTAAATATAGAGGGGTGATGTTAGTTTTTTTTCTTGAGCAATGAAAGTCAGAGAAAGTTTATTAAACTTCACTGAAGTCCTGATGGACAATTACTGAAGAATTTGGACTAAAGTTTAAAAAGACCTACTATCATGTAGCAGTGCAGATCACATGATCCCCAACATGCTCTTCTGGTCATCCAGATGCAGCTCTGGGTGGATAAAACCACATCTCTATCCTTTAGGCTTAGACAAGATACGGAGCGATGAATTCTTGAGGTTCCATAAGAGTGAGTTGTTCTCCAATGGTAGGCTGCTGCTAATGGTTAGTCCTAGGAGAGGTTGTGCACAAATTCTTGACAACTTACACTGACCTACACAGCCTTCTGAATGTATTGCAGCTTTTTAACATTTTTCAAGTATCTTCTCTGTACAGTGTGTGAATGTTAAACGCTAATCACTCTTCTGTCACTTGAAAAGGCATATGGCAAAACATGGTGGCTATGCAAGTGACGGTAAGAAGAAGCAGTGGTAAGGGATGACGTTCACTAAATAATTGTGAATGAAAAGTTCACTGAAAGGAAGACATTATGTAAACTGTAAAGGTAGCTGAAACATCTTTCAAGGATTTGACTCCTTCACAGACATTATGATCATAAACTATTAAGCTTTCATTCTTGCAGTTTTACATCCTGTGAAGTCTTGAGCATCTGCAGCTTTGTGACGCACACAGCTCTTGTTTGGTTTGCTGGCATGTATTTATTAACAAGTCAATTGTGAAGCTAGTCTCTTTAGGTTTTTAGGAAAGAAATATAACCAGTCTACATGAACGAACCAGGATTGAGACAGTCCATGGACAATCGTGTACAGGGTAAGGCGGCGTCATGCTGCTGCAAGTAAAAGAAACCCGAAACAAATTTTTGATAGGGATTTGATTGTACTATGGATGGAATACTGTCACCTCACCTCTGGGAATTCTGTCGAAATGAGGCTGTATTTAGGGTATGAAAGGCTCCTTTAGAGTAGTTTTAAATGCATGATTTGCGTCTAATAATCTACTTAATTCACACCAGGGGCAGCTGGTGGTTTAACACCAGTTAGAAACCTGGCTTTGAGAGGCTGGAAACTGAAGGTAGCTGAGGAAAATGTCACGCTAATATTTGAAGGTTACGGTTCAGACATTTTTGTTGAGGCAGATTAAAGGGAGTTCTATTCTGCATCTGACTGATCTATGACCGTAACAGGTGGGCATAAAGCTGGCTAGGACTGGCAAAAAATGCAGTTCTGACTTAACAAAATAGTTATGCATCTGACAAGCTATAAATATTATTCTACATGCATCAAAACAAGTTAGTGTCAGTTTGTTTTTTGTTTCTTCAGCAGAAAGTTCATACTCTAGTCTGTCCACCCTCTGATGTGGAAATGTGACATTTTTTCCTCCAGCCACTAGACGTGGTATGCAGTTGATTGTTGTTAAAGGTAATTAATTTATAGGGTGTGGCTTAATAAAATGCCAGTTTAAAACAAAAAGTAAATACTTCCCATGTTATATATAACACTCAAAATCTAGTTGGATTTTTCATTAGTTACTCTGGCCAATGTGGAAAAATCATGTTACTCAAGAGCCTCGGGTACTTCTAAGTTATAAACACAATGAATAACGTTTACTGCATGCATAAGTAATATGTTAATAAGTTTAGTTGTTTACAAATATAAACTGGAAAAGAATGGAGCATCTGCACAACTGTTGTACTTAAATCTACACACACTACCCATGGGAATGCAGCTTTAACATGTGAATTAGCATCTGTTTTACATTGGACGTAGCTTTAATGTGCCGCACCAAAAAAAGGAGAAAGAATAGTTGAGAGTGATTATGAGGCAGTAATCCAATTTGGGAGTTTTGGAGGACATAAATTACAAAATGAAGTTCATCGATTTGTGGTGGGGGGCATCTGATTGTGTTTCTGAGCCAGCGTGGTTGCCATGTTTTCTACCACTTGGGCAGCTGTCAAAGTCACTGGAATTGAATGTCCCTGGCAGTAATTAAACATTGCAGGTGTCCTAAAAGATAGATGTGGCGACAGTGAGCATATTTGTGCTGCAGTCATGCTTAAATGGTAATCCTATGTGGAATCTCTACAGGAAGTATTCCAAGCCTGGCTTTCTGCACAGCTGCTAGCTACAAGCCCATGTCATGGCCTGTTAGGAGAAATGGGTCTGGCCTGCTTGATATTGTTAACTATAAAATTGTTAAATATTTTAAGACTCATTTAAACAAATGCATTGAGGACCCATATTTAATACAAACAAAGCCAGCAATACGAATTAAATTGCACATTTCCAATGTGCGTATTTTTGTAGCAGCTATTGGACAATTTTGTTTTGGTAAGTTATTAGTCCTGCATCCATGTCCTCCATTTTTAATGCCTTGGAATCACTCCCTTCTATTGATAACTTCTAATATGTGCTGGATGATTTTATTAGTCTTGCTATTTTCAGCCAGTGTTCTGTCTGGAAGCAGTGTGAGGTAAGAACTCTGCAAAAAAACAAAATTGTAAAGTCAATACTTTGTTTTGTGTATGGTGCAGCTATGCATTTGCATTAAAATATCACTTTTTGGTGACTTTCTTAAAAGGTTAACAGAAGTCAATTACAAATTATTTGTTCCTTACTGTTTGCTTGATAAATTGTATAACATCTACAGAAAGATATGGTGTGTGTAACTTAAATGTTCTGTTATTGTTTAGGACAACCTTTTGCTTAAACAATGTGAATGAAGTCTTTTTCAGTAATTCTAATTTTATTTATTAGAAATGCATTTGTAATATCCTTATACAATGATGGAAACTCTCAGTCTCAATTTTGAGATATGCAATTTTGAAAGCTTCATATTTTTGGCTTTTAAAGGTGCTGTACAGACTTTGATCTATCAGAATTTCATTGAGATTTAGTTGACTGCATAGGTAAACTAACATTTTTAAATGTATGTATTCGCTTTCTTAGCTTTCTTTTTTCATAAAATGTACACGTAAAAGAAATAGATTGTTTCATAATTTCTATTTTCTTTACAGTTTTCATAAAATCAGACTTAAGAAGACAACAAGCAAACCTAGCTGCAATTGCCCAGGTAGATTAATTAAGTCTTATTTTTTTGAATGCATAGAAAGTTTACAATCAGTTATTTTAAATGTCATTGGTTCTTTGTGTGAATTTCTTGCAAATATATGAATTGCCATAAGAAGGTGGTGGGTAGGGGAGTGCATTTTTGGATTAGTTAAGCCTGACAATGCCATCTATTTTCAAATTTGTTTTAATTTGCTGAGATTTGAATCATGCCCTTATTCTGCTATCTACTGAATTTCAGTATTTGTGAAACTTTTTATTGGGGTTAATGGTATTGTCATCTGAGTTTTCCCATTTAATCGAACAATTAATATCTATTTAGAGGGTATTTCTCTCTATTGAAGGTTCAATATCTTTTATCCAATGCTATTGGACCAATCCTAGTTTTTGTGCCAAATGTATTTATTTGCAGTACAGTAAAACTGATCTGGTGTCTGGCCATTTAGAATCAGAATGGTTTGTCATCTGATTCACCAGGTGATATCTATTTTCCACTCGGGCCCCAATTTCTTTGCTCCTTGACCACTTGCCATGGGTTCATTGAAATGTTACTGTAATATTAAAAATTAATGTAATAAAATCTACTAGTCCAGAAAATCTGCCAGAGTGGCACCACAAAAACCCTGAAATTGCCAGATTAAATGTTTCACTGTATTATAGAAGAAGCTGTTAAAGTTTAAATATTCGGTGTATTTTTCTCAGCAAAGTGTACTGCTGCCTCTTTCCATCAAAACAAGGAAGGTTGTTTACACAATACAGCAGAATATTTATTGACAAAACTACTTTACAGGGAAGTCTGTATACTTGATGCCATTTGCAAAGACTGTTTAAATGGGGTCCACACATTACACCACATAGCAGCACAAAGTCTCCAGATAAAGCTGTCCAAAATAAAGAGCAATAAGTATTCTTGCAAGTATAGAAGTTGGGAGGTCATGTTGCAGTTGTATAAGACGTTGGTGAGACTGCATTTAAAATATTGTGTTCAGTTCTGGGCACCATGTTATAGGAAAGATATTGTCAAGCTTGAAACGGTTCAGAAAAGATTCATGAGGAAGTTGCCAGGACTAGGGACTATAAACCATTTCCCCACATTTGGGAGGAATGGGGTATATGTTTACTAGATTGATAAGCAAATTCCCAGAATTAAATTATTTTCTAGAAGTTAAATTTCCTTTGGGTGACTTGATTGGTTATAGATTTGAAGATGGATTTGTGGTACTTTTGTCTAGAGACCATGTTTTAAAAATTAGAGCCAGGAATATTGAGGAAACTCCTCGTCACACAAATATTTTGGATTTATTCTGCAATTGATGGCAATTGCCATCAATGGCAATTGATATTCGGTCAGTTATTGAATCTGACAATCTTGAAATTAATTGAATTTAGCCACAGCTCTTGAGGGACATGACAATGTGTGAATATTATCAAATTAGCCATGAACTATTTTTTTTTAAATCTAAGAACTAAATGGTCTTTCTTTTCCAAGTGTTCCTGTGAATAATGGTGTTGTAACTATTATGAGGAAATAAGAATAATTGATTTATTTTTGTCCCCTCAGCTTGCTGATCGTGATTCACTAGAAAGAGTTTCCACTTCACAAAGTGAACTTCATGCACCAGAAGAAACTACAATCTAATTAATATGGGAGAACAGATGGCAGTGGTACAGCGCACAACTAGTAAATGGCACTGAAATAAATATGAAGAGCTGCTAATGGTGCAATGGTTAGAAAAATGTGATAATTTATTAACAGTGACCAATATTTATTAGTAGTTCGAATCATTGAATCATTTCACTGGTTTCAAGAGCATTAGGTTGTTCCAGTCAGATAGATATTTTTGCAAAGAAAAATTGGAAGTTTGACTGGTTTGAACAAATAATTTCTACAGAAGACTTAAACTGGACCAGAATTCAATTTTTATATGTAAAAATGTATCGGAGCCAACTAACTTGAACATCTATGTCAGTCTTACATATGGAGTTTGTTTTAAGTATTATTTTGAAATGCTACTATACCAATGCCTCTGGTTATTTTCCAAATGTAAGCACACTGAGTTTTTGACATTCTCATTATTTTAAAAGCAAAATGGCTTTGAGATTTTGTTCTTGCTCTTGGGCATGTTGGATGAGTTCTGAGAACGGGTCAGTGTTCTGAAAGGTAAGGGAGAATTCAGCCTCTCAAAAATGTAAACTCTAGCCTTCAAAGAAAAAAAATAGTTTTTTAAGTTAAATTGTGTATAAATAGCTCTTGCACAATTTGTAACATCCATAAAAGCAATTTCCATGGAAATGCACTTGATACTTGTTAAGTAGTCAAAACTGTAATGTGCTTAGCTATAGCTTGCACAGATTTGATATGTTTGTAATATATAGTTGTATATATCGGCAGCAAGTTGCAATTTTCTGTTTTTGGTGCATAGTTATGCTATGGATATCCAATAGTACAAATGTAAAAATATCAGTGGACAGAAGTTATTCATACACCACAGTTTGCACTTAAATCTATTCAATTCACAGGAATGAATACAGTAGGTTTAAGTTTCACAGATGATATTCTATCTTGAACTTCATAAGAAGCTAGAAAGTAAAATTGTAAAGTTTGTTGTCCAGTGCAGTCTATGTACTGTAAACCCCCAGATATTGGGGGGGGGGGGAGCAAATATCTGTTCATCACAATAGTTGTGCCTTTAATATTGATATGAAAAGATGCAACAGATTTTAACTATTAGGTGCATTAAATTCTAAGAACTGTATTAAGATCTAAACGATCAACCTCGTGTAAGATCATTAGTCCGCTGGATGGTACTGTATATATTGGCAATGTAGAACCAAAGTTATTAATTATGTCCCTATCCTCCTCATTGTTAATCTTAGAGCATCTGTACAATTGAAGTCAATTCTGGTTATTCACTTGCAAATACCCATAGTTCTGTCACTTTACCAGATGATATGATGAACCTGTCACTGTGGAGTACACATAGTTGTAGTTACTTTGGTTCATGTTTCACATATCTGTATATAATTGTATCATTTTCTTCATCATGTGATTTTAATACACAATGAAATTTTTATTTTGCATAAAGTGGTTTGTGTGTTTTTTTTTCTCGCTCTCTCCCTCCAGATAGCTTGGTTGGAATCAGGAAATAATTCTCTAGGGAATTGTCAGTATTTTGTCATGCTTTTGGTATATTTTGATGTTTGAATGAATGTGAGTGGGACTGAACTTAGCATTAAAAAAAAAGTCTTGATATGATGGAATTTGAATGAAATATGACCAACAATTTAAGACTTGGTATAAACCCGACTGTTTTAAAGCCATTGCATATGAAACGTGGTAAATGATGCCTTTGGTTTAAAGAATTGTTTTATTTAAAATTTCAATGTGAAATGAGTTGAGCCTTTTGCATAAACTCGGTGTAATCTTGCCTGACCTGATGGAATGAACATTTCATTCTCTCTGGAAGTTGTAAAGATCCCCTGTGAAATAAACATCTCAGCACAGGATTTAATCAGGCCCACAAGGCAAGTTTCTACATATTGTCATTAAGTAATTTTAATCTACTAGTTTCAAATGCAAGAAGTGATGAAATTGTGGCTGGAAATTGAATCAACATCACAGGTGAAAAAGTTAAATTTACCTTTCATCTCACCACCAGAAGAGACTGCTGCAGACTTTAGATGCACATTTAGGACTGTCCCAATGTGGTCATCAGCCAGTGCTCCAGAAAGCTGTTTTGTCACTGGATTAAACTGAATTATTGTACTCCATGACTCATTGGTACTGTGAATATTTTTAAATTGACATCAGGAAACAACTGAAGTGTGGGGAGTGTGTCCCTGATATCAGTGGTTAGCGGTAAGACCATATTGCCGTGCTGATAACATTTGCTTTGTGTTAATGAGCATCAGAAATATTGATTTAAACCCATGGCAGATAATTGGAATATATTAATACTGCACCTGTCCTTTGAAGATTTCCTGGGTTTTCTAGGAAGTGCATAAGTATTAATAGAATAGAATAGAATGCCTTTTTATTGTCACTATACACATGTACAGTGAGATTAAAAGCTGCTCCTACTCAGTGTAAAAACCAAAAGGAGGGGGGGAATAAGGTGCACAGTTTCTGCGGCGCTATATACATATCTATAAAGACAATGGATAAATATAATTACAGTTACAGTACAAATTACAGTAGGTGGATAGATGAAGGTCCGGGGGTTAGGCTGTGAAGTCAGTGCATTTGTG